>VWZW01001228.1:0-204759 GCA_013397115.1 Edolisoma coerulescens
GGCTGGTTGGTTTGAAGTCTATAAACAAGCCAGGCCCTGCAGAGTTATTATTAATCATGATCAAATCACATCAGGTTGTCAACATCTGATTGCCCTTACACTTGTACATTCTGTACGTGTCCCTCTGAATTAAAATGGTAAAATATTAATCAGCAGTGGCAGCGCACAAGATATTTTCATGCAGCAAGAGTCAAATAAAGTGGAAATTACTCACAGAGCTAAACAAGAACAAAAGCTCTTTACTCCAACTTTGCTTTGTGCCAAAATCTTCATGTTATCTATATTATTATTCAGCCAATGCACACTGGAATTTTTTTCTCTGAATTTGCTTTTAAATAAAGAAGTGTTTAGATGAGCAATGCCATAAGAGGAAAAAAAAAAAAAAAAAAAGAAAGCACCCCTACACACAAAAAAAAGATACCCACTTTAGTTTGGGTGCCTCTCCCTTTACTGCAGATTCTGAACAGCTGCCCAGCATTTTGCCAAGTCTGCGGCCACATGCACGCATGACTCTGACTCACCATTTTAGACTGCAAACACTGCTACTTATTCTTTAGTTGCTTCCTAATCTTTTTATGGCTTAGGGCATCCTCATTATGGCTCTGAAATGAGTTGCACACAGAAAGACCTACTGCAGCCAGAACAGCTCTGTAGTATACACTTACACCTTTAAAAACCAAAAATAAAAATAGTGTTTACAAACCACACAAAAAAACCCAAACCAAATCAAACAAACAAACAAAAAACCAAACACCACCAACCGATAAAACAGTTCAGTTTCCTCTTCTCCAAGGATTTCTTTCATCTCTTCTGCACAGGGCTTGAACATCTTTATTGTCTTGCAATGTGTCCGAGGCATTTGTCAATATTTTGTTAAGCCTTTCTATCAACTACTATGACTGACATGAGACTGTGGGGAGGGAGGGAGGGAAGGGGTTAAAATGAGGACTTTTTACCTCTTCCAGAACTGAAACTATTTTTCTGAATGATGATATTCTCATAAGACTTTCAAAGCAGATGCATGAACCTGGGAAATCAATTCAAAATCAAGGAAATAAACACCCAGCTACAACAGGCTTGTATTTTCTGCTCCACCTTGAGGAACATATTTTTGCAAGATTTGGATCCTAGAGCTCATTATCACCTTATCTGTTATTTTATTATGTACTTGGACTCCTAGAAGGAAAAATGAAAAATGAAAATTTATTCAAGAATAAATTCTATCTTAAGTCTACAGTTCCTTCAGGACAGAAGCTCATAGTAACTAAAGATGAGGAAGATGTCTCAAGATATGATATCACATATTATATGATATATTCAATGAGAACATAAATTAATTTCTTGCAGCTATGGTGCTGAACTAGAGGAAGCATCAATCATGACCACAACACTCTGCAGGGTTTCTTTTGCTATCCAAGACAAAGGAGTTTGTGCATATTTTTCTCCTTTGGGAGGAAAAACAACTACTTTAGCTGCCTTGCAAAGAACTGCAACCAACAACAAAGATAATTTCAGCAGGCCCATGCTTTGGGCCATTTATATTTCCAGTTAAACAGCCAGGCATCTGCACTCTTACAGGAACATTTGCAGATCACAACAGGCAATCTAACAAGTGTTGTCAGACCCCCTCTGGTCTACTCTCGCACTACTCAAGCTGCACTACCTGCTGCCTCAGCTCATGCAGTAGTTTAGCTTTGAAGGAATCATAGAAAGGTTTGAGTTGAAAGAAACCTTAAAAATCACCTAGTTCCAGCCCCCCTGCCACAGGCAGGGACACTTTCCACTACACCCGCTTGATCAGAGCCCAGTCCAGTCTGGCTTTGAACACTCCCAGGGATGGGGCATCCACAACTTCTCTGTGCAACCTTTTCCAGTGTCTCACCACGTTCACAGTAAAGAATATCCTCTTAATATCCTCCTAAACTGGAGACAATACTCCAGATGTAGTCTGACCACTAACGGGCTCACTTTCCATGAGCCAACACAGCTGGTGAAAAAAGGCACATTATTGACTCATTAGCTCCCCATATCTGCATTGCTCTCCAGGCACCAGCTTCTGCTATTGCACAGAGATTTTTCCAACAGGGACACTAAAACTTTATTTTGCCCATAAGGAACAGCAGGGAGTTTCAATCCATTTTTCCAGTCTGAGGAAGTCCTTCTGAAAAGCATCCCTACCCTACCCATATCACCTGCTCCCTCTCCATGTAATATCAACCCCCAAGTTGCTGAAGATGCCCGGCTTTCCATAGTCCAGGTAGTTAACAGCAGCACGGAACAGTATCAATGACAGTGTTAACCCAGGAAAAAGGAATTCCTTCTCTTTCCCTGTCTGCCAGGAAATAGGTGCCATTTGGCTGGCCTATCAAGTAACGAGTGTCTTCCAAAGGACTACTAAAAGTGCTTTGGGAGCCAAAGTCACCTCCAGAATCATTGCCTGACCATGTGGTCCACACCCAAAGGGCAACATTGCGTAAATGTAAGTACAACAGCATAAAGTGGCTCCTCCTCTAAGCTCAAATACCAGTTTACCTCTGGGCAAACTGCTTTACCTAGAGTATAATTTGAAGTACAAGAACCTCATCAGTAACTGTTAGTCATTATCTGTCTCCATCTGCTAAGTTTCAAGTGTTTTAAGTTCTTCTCTGTCCTGAACTGTTTTTGTACATAACAGAAAGAAAACATAAACAAAGAAAGAGACAAGAACAACTTTGAAAGCTGTTCTGGTGGGTTTCTTTCCCAAGGGTCCTTTGAAGAGCTTTTGAGTTCAGTAACTTCGTAGAATGGAAAGAATGTTTACATTTTTGGTGTATGAAGGAATGGCACAACTATTTGTACAAAAATAAATGGACATAATAAATGTCAGAGTAACATATTAGGTTTGGGTTCTTTGGCTTCCATTCAGAGAGGGGCAGGGTTTAGGAAAAAGCAGGAAAACATAATAGCAATATCAATTTAACATTATTCACAGAGAAAAAGTTTGCAGACAATTTCCATAGATGAAGTGCAGCACCACACTGGACTTCAGCTACAGTCATATGCAAACTGGTGACACATATGGTGCCCCAGGGAATTTAGAAACTAACAATACTCACAGCTGCTAAAATATCCCTTCGAACAATGCCATGCATACCATGAAAAAAACCTAATTTGGACTCTTTTTCACTCATCTAGAATTTTTACTTTTGGCTGACTACTAAATCTTGCACAGTTTAGTTCGGGTAGAAAGGAATAGCTTACGGGAGTACTCTGGGACAATAGAGAGATTAAGTTTAGATGAGAGATTAAGTTTAGATGAGAGATCATAGATTATCAAGAAGACACCACAGAAAAGATGTAAAGTTAGTTTAATAAACCTCTCCATTCAGAAAGGTGGCTTCACCTTCTATGAGATAAATGAGCTCCATTAGAAACTAGGACACATTACTCCCTTTCAAAGAAGAAAATTCACTCTCACCACTGTGTCCTTCTCGTATTCAAGTGCAAAACCAGTTTATAGATATGTGCATTTGTCACAGAGATGCTTTGAAAGAAAAGAGAAAAAAACCAAAACCAATCAAACAGAAAACTATTAATGAAGAAACCTGGGAAATATGGTAATCTAAAAAGGCAACAACGATGGAATTACTGTATGATATCCTGTGTGGAGAACTTAAAACATAAAAAATTCCTATGGTAAGCTATTGAACTGCTTCAAGAAATCTAAGTTCAAAATCTGCCCCTACAATGAATTTTTTGTCCTCAACATATTCCTCAATTCTCTGTGCAGACTTCTGTGTGCATAAAACCCAGCATTAATAGTCCCACTGACTATGAACACAGGAGAAGGAAACAATCATTAATTACTTGAGGCTGTGTAGATATTTATAAGGCAAGACAAATTAACATGCAGTTCTTGACAGCACCCATGGTGTTTTTAGGCAGTCATACCAGAGAGGGAAGAAAAAAAAGGGACTCAGGAATCAAAATAAAAATCAGACTTTGTTCTAATACAGGATAGAGGAAACTGCTTTCCCATTAGAGGACAAATAAATATCACCAACTGCCTGACACAAAAGGGAAGAGGAAAACAACAGGAAAATTTGCCAGCTGGGGAAAGCGGTAATCAACTGCCAAGAATCATTTTAGGGCTGCAGCTGCTTGTCTCTGCCACGTTTAAAGAGTTAGCTGTTCTAAAACTATATTTGAAAAATGCCACTAGGGAGTTTAAATACTGACCTTGTATGGAAAAATTCCACTAAGAAGACAGCGAATTTCCAGGATCCCGGGAATCTTGTTAAAAGTCATCTCATGATTTCCCAGGTTCAGCATCAAAAGAGCTATTCCAAAAATGCAGCCAATGTTGATTTTTTCCCGCTCACATCCCTACCCACAGAGTTGCCAGTCTCCCTTGTGCCTGTCTGGATTTAGTTCTGCACATCCCACTCCAAAGGGAACAACTTCTAGACTGAGAATGTTGCTACTACTATAACATCACTAATCTATTTTTACTGGGTGATGCATGGGGCTTCTGGGAAGAGAGCAGATATAACATTTCTCTCAGTATTTTAAGATTATTCATGTACAGGGCTCTCAGCAATACTATTTGTTGATATTTTAGAGAAGCACTGCTGATAAGCTTACAAGTATTTTAGGACTTAAAACTGCTAAATCCAGTAAAATCCAACCAAAGAAACAAAAATCCCAAGGAAAAAATAGCAAGGTTTTCTTCATATAACAGTGTGCTTGGAACTAAACTACTTTTTTTCAGATTACCTATTTTTAAGAGAAAAAACTGTCTGTATGGCATAGCATTGATACTAAGAGATATGAAGGATGATCAAACCACCTTGGTGATATTTCTGAGAGTTTAACAGAAACCCCCTCAAACAGGTGATAAAGGAAGAAGTGATGTAAAGGTGCCCAAACCAACAAAAGAAGTGATTCATTATATAACATCTGCACTTAGGTTTCAAATATATCACATATAGTATCAGCTGGGAAAAGCATAGAAAGGCAGGTGCAGGAAGAAACCCAGAACCATAAGCACAGTGTCGTGTCCATTAACACCCCCAGAATCAGCTGACATTTATTTTAACCACTCAAGACAACCAGGAAACATTTATTCCAGATTAAAAACTTTAAGCCAGAAATTCTGCTACCCTTTGTCTTGAATCAGAAGCAGTGAAATGACCTAAATTTTACCATTTTTGAGGGAAGAGGCAGATGCAATTTTGTTCCTCTGTAGTAACAAGGGTGAGTAGTACCCAATGTGTGTGGGGAGCTACTCGGTGCTGAAAGCAATAATTTGCCAGAAGACTAGATGATTATCATCAGGTATTGTTATAAAAGCTTAAATACCTATGTAGCAGGCAGGACAAAAAGTAGAAGCCACTGGACACCACAAACATTATACTAAACAAAGGGCAGAATTCCACTGCTACCTGACAGTTCATTATTTTACAGTATTCCCCTCCACCATTATCCCAACAGCAGCAATACAATCATGGTTATTGTATTTCACTGCTGTTTCACAGCAATCAGCGTGGATGTTACTTTCACTGACAGACAAATCTCTGAGGCAGTATAAACTTCCTGATGAAAAAGTAGCCGGCCAACCATTTACCTTTCCATTTACGGAACAAACTGGTCCTTGAAACAGGAACCTCACAATCCTACTTCAGCCTCAAAAGTCTTATCAAGGGACACAGAAGGAGAGAGAAGAACTAAAGACAGAACAGGACACCAAAGAAGCTTTCGGTAGGTACAGAGTGGCTTGACTACATTCAAGAGAAATTTAAAACAATAAAATAAAATTAACATTCACACTGCAAAACTCAGTTTAAAAGTGCCTTCTTCACAAAAGATATGCTTCTTAGCCCATCCTTTCCGCTGTACTAATACGAATACAACAGTGATATTTAAAAGTTCAAATGTCAAGATGTGTAAAAGTGCAAAGAAAGTTTATCAAGTTTACAAATATCTATCAGATACTCATTGTAACTTCTGGAGGTGTGACGATAAGAATACATATCTGGAATACATTCAAGAGAAAGACAGAAGTTTTAAAAATAAACCTAATTGCAGACACTGCCACTTGCTCGTCAGTTTCATTTTGACTACTTCAGAGACATAAAGTACTAATGAGGAACGCTTACTCTTATTTTTTTTTATTGTTGTTTTAAAATGGACACAAGTTTCACAAAAAAACCCAAGCTAATCTCTGAGATATCTGGATGATCACTGGGAACCTTCACTACATAAAGACTGTATTTCATCAAATCTGATTCTCACTGCAGTTACAGTGCTGTGTATAACAGCCTTTATGTTCCACAGATCTAACAGTTATAGTACAGTCTGATTAAAAAAAAATAAAGTAGAATTACCATGAGCTGTTTCTAGGCAATGTCAGCATCCTAAACACAAAAGTTCACAGGAAGATCACATATCAAGGCAGTAGGCAAAAGAGCACAGGGCTAGGACTTCTTGAACTGTGGCAGATATCTCAAATAAAAGGACTTCCAAGAGTCCCAGGAGACCAGGAGAGAATAGAAACCTCTGAGCCAGAAAATGCCTTGTACAAAGCCATGTATGGCAAGCTCTGAATCAGATCATTAAAGAAACCAAAAGTAAAGAAGAAATAACAGTAAAAAAGAAAAAAAGAGCTCACGACAGAACCACCTAGGCAGACCGAACTTTCCAGAAAAAGTGTCTCTGGGAGAACCTGAGAGACCTCGGCTGCACAGAAGGGGCAGCTGGCTGCCTTCACACCTTCTACATCAGCCTCCCCTGCTGAGGAATGGCTCAGCAACACCTGAGGCTGAGTATGGAAACTGAAAGACACTGAGTCTAAAACCCAGACAAACTTGTCATATATCCCCACCACAAGTAAATTACAATTTTCTGACTGTAGTTGGCTTGGTTGGTCCTGGTTACTTTAGACATGTAAGAAGCAGCTTAGGAAGATGGGAAGGTTGTTTTTTTCAAATGTGTGGCAGACAACACTTCATCTAGAAACAGTAAATGCATCAATCATCTGCGCTTTGTTTTTTTGGCTTTACAAAACCAAAATTGAATTCTCCTACCCCAGCCTGGCTTCTCTAAAATTTACAGAACTGAAATGAGCAACATTACTTTAGTATACTTTCTTGCAAGCAAGCATTTTCCATTGAAAATGGTATTTCATACACAGAACATCAGTTCTTTATGCTGTTTTCCCAGAACTCCTACAATGGCACAAAGGCCCCACAAAGCGTCATTTTCTTCCCTCCTTGCTTCAAATCACACACAGCCCCATCAAAAGAGAAGGACTTCATGGCTCCAGCAAGACAGCAGAGAGGAAATATCTAAATCTAAATAAGGCTTTTCATCTGTCAAAAAGTACAGATAGACCAATGTAGCTTGTTCTTTGGTCATACAAGATTTGTGCTTTGAAGTTACGCTTTCCCAAACAAGGCCCCATCTACACTTCAAGTACAGTGAGCAAAAGAGAGAACAAGTGGAAAAATAAGTCTGAAAAGCAGTATTAAATTTTGGTGGTGTTCAGTGCACTCAAAAACTTGACTTCCTATCCTTTTTACTCTCCCCAGATGTACCAGTGTGAAAGACACTGCCTTTCCTATGGTTCTGGCCTGGCTGAAATATTAACCCTCTGTCTTTGAGCACAGAAGTGATGTTTGAAGTGGACGCCATATTCAGATCCCACCACACTGAATTTAGTGCAGAAAATGAAAGGGACTGCAAACACCAGAACATAAATCATCTACAAAGAAAACCATTGATAAACAGAGATCAACAAGTGGTTTCAATATATCACCAGGTCAACACCATTCAGGTTTATGTGGCCAGCTTGCTAATACATGGCAAAGAAAATGTCCATTGGATTAGGATGGCAATCTAAAGCCCACCACCAGCACCAGTGGTCTGTCACTGACCATCCTGCAACTGTTAGGTTAGAGCAGTCCTGAGAGAAGTGACTTCCAAAAAGACTTTTCCATTACAACAGTAGTAGGATATTAAGTGTTCATTGTTCCCAATATTAATTGAGAAATAAAAGATTTTCAATACCTGAAGCATTTTTTTAAAAGAAAAGAAGTCAATCCATATAGGTCAGCACAGGCTTCCAAGCGATAGATTTGGGAATCATGAACATTGTGAGCCCAGGAGTCAGAGGGAGAGAGGGAGGGAGGGAGNTGTTTTACTCTATGCAAAGCAGCTCTGAGTACTGTGAGATATCAGGACCTTACCCAGCATGTTTATAGAGTGCTGTAAGAGCTTCTGAGAGCAGCCTTGATCACTACCAAATCATGTTAATAAGCATAAAAAGCATGATAAATTGAAGAAGCAGAATTTAGGGGGGTTGTACTTGTTTCTCCTGCTCATGACAACATACCTACACTGAATAAAATTGGTTAAAACAATTTACTGACATTTCATAGGAGAATTCCCAAAAGTTATCCCTTTCATTTACCTTGCTCCAAAAGGAAGTAAGTGGTAGTTTTCTCTTTCCATGGGAAAACGAGCAGCTCTCCATCTTTTGTACTTTCTTCCGTAATTGTGGAACTAAATGGCATAGCAGAGACCTCAGTGGCACGTTCTTCATCTTAAGCCAGATTTAGAACAGCCTTGAAAGAAATGCCACGCAAAGACTCATTTTCTAATGGAACCCCCTTTCTCCATCTTTGATCCTCGTAAACTCGTTCTGACAGCTACAATAAAGAAGAGGTCACCACCGCAAGCCGACTATTCTGATCACCTCCGAGAAGCTGGCACCCCAGGAAAGATGCAGAAAAACAGTTCATGGGAACAGCGCAAATAAAGGAGTGGACAAAATGGAAATTCAAGGGCACTGACACGCCTGGCTACTGCATAGCCATGTCATACAGTTAATGGAATTACGTGGCAGCAGTCTTTCCCAGAGAAGTGAATCACTGAAACATTTCTGAAGCTTGTCTGCCAAACACCTCATATTTCATTTATTATCCTTTCGCAGCAGCAAGTAGTTCACAGACTAAATTTCCCTCATTCCAGTTATGCGTAAACCCTTTAGACTGATTTATTTAACAAAAATGAAAGTTACATTTAAGAAATAGGGAAATTGGTCTGAAAATGCCGCTACTGGAGCTTGTAAATCCTACCAAAACCCCTTGTAATTGCACACACACATCATGCACCCATACACCTTGCAGTCCCAAGCACCTTGCATCTTTCTTGAACTATTTCCAGCACTTTTGGAAAATCGGTTATTTATTCTTAAAGCAAGCATGTCCATTATTCCAGGATGAGCCATGCAAGCAGAGAGAGGCTGCTGTAGCAGGTCAATAAGGCACTGCAGGAAGGGCAGCACTGCGCTGCTCCCCCTTCAAAGACAGATCACAAGCACTGCCTTCATTAACAAGTATTGACTACCCTCTCTAATTACTGCATTCTAGACCTCACATTTTCACTGCAGCACAAACCTCAGCTGTCCACAGACGCCATTTGCTCAGCTTACATTTAGCTTTTACTGACAATTTCACACGCTGAAGAGGGGCAGAAACCATTTTTTTTATACATAGGCACTTCTGGATTTCCAAAAACAATTAAAATACCTAGAAATGTACTTACTGATATTAATCTACCAAATTATATACCTGAATCTGTTGGTTTACATGCCTAAAGTTAGAAATAAAAATCCACTATTCAGACTAGTAAATTAATGAAGCGGTTTTCAGAAGAGCTCAAACTCAATACCTCAGAAAAACAGATTATTTAGCTGTTACACTTGTATGTAAAATCCTGGCTGCAGAATGGAAAACTTCAAACTTGCTCTCACAACTCTCTGATTAACCCCACTGAGTAATACCTTTGCTTTTCCTATGCATAATTTAGAAACAGACAATCAATCCTAATTAACTGCAGGCAGGAATTTAATTCTGAATCACATTGCTGGCAGAATAGAATACTGCTTTTCTTTTTTTTTTTCCTTCCCTTTCTTTTTGTCCTTCAGTGTTTCTCAGTAAACAAATCCCTCATTACTTTTTCGCTTAAATATTTGCTGCGTTAAATATTTGCCTTAAGGAAAGAAGCTCTATGGAAAATTATGACACCCATACCCTACCCTATTTTTCTGAACAATTCTTGTCTATAGACAGGAATTTATTTACTTACCAGTGAAGACATCTATGAGCATTTGGTAAGAAATTAGGGATTCAATTTTTCACCTTAGGTCAAAAGAGATTCTTTCTACACCAGGCTGACTTCCTGCTATATCCTCAGAGCCACCACCCAAGGTGACTGCACAACCTACCCACTGAAGGGCTCGCTGTCTCTTTCACTTCCTTTGCGGTTTTCAAGGCCGAAACGAGAGGGAGAGCTTTTCTTTACAACAGAATATTGCACTTTTTAGTTATTTTATGAATATGTGAAAATGTTTTTTAAAGCAAGAGCTTTATTCCCACTTTTTGCTCTTATCTGTGGATGCAGAGAAAGAAGGCAAGACCCCACACAAGCTCAGAACACCTCCACTTCATGCTTACTGTTTTCTCTGCATGCATAACCTACTCCAGAAAGCAGATGCTTCAGTGAATAGTGAATCTCTATCCAGACAAATGGAAAGCACGGTACTGTGGCTACCAGAAGAACACACTGTTAGACTGCACTTCACCATTCCCTGCAGAGCAGTATCATTGCCTGCTGAGCATTCCCTATCCTTTCCCCAGGAAAGAGTGAGCTGACATCAATAGAAAGTGGGATTTTTGTCACCCACGCCCAAGAGCCATGTCTTTTTCAGATCCCTGTCAGTTTATCTGTAAAACAAGGCATCCACACTGAAAATACTTAGGAGATTGTCAGAAACACATTTCATCTTATTCCAGCTATTTGGTAGAAGGAAGAAGTTTTGTTGGTTTTTGGTTTTTTTTTTGAGATCCAGGACAAAAAGAAAGCTCAGCTTCCAGCAATTTCTTCTCAGTTTTGCAAGTATAGTAATGAGCTCATATAAAACAGTTTTGGGATAGTCCTGCAGCTGAAACATCCTGTGTTCATTTCACACTGGGTCAATGTTTTGAAGGATGTCTCTTCACAGCACTGCTCTCAAAGCAATCTCAGTATCAGCAGAGCAGACCAAAAGCAATAACCAGGTAAGTAGCTCCTGTTTCTCTAATTCAGTAGTCTGTGTTGTAAAAACACCCTAAAAATATAGAAACATCACCTGCAATCTTCTGCTCCATAGTCCTTTCCAGTGGCTTATACAGCAGTATGAAGCTTTAATAATTATTTATCCAATAAGCTAGAGATACCAATCAAATAAAACATAGTAGCTGCCTCCTCTTTTTGAAGGGAAATGGAGTTCTGATCCTTTAAAATTTCTTTTGCAGAGAAGACAATTCTGAAGGTAAAACTATACTTATCACACAGGCTAAGATAAATAGGTCAAAAATATTTTGTCAAAGGAAATACTTGCAAAACCCTTGAAGGCTGATGATTTGCTCCTGAGATGAAAAATACATATACAAATGAGAACATTACAAATGAATGTTACAAATGAAAAAAACCAAAACATTATGGGTTTGAAGATATAGGTTGTAAAGAGCCTCAAACCTTTCAAAACTGTATTACTTGCTGTACAGGGATGCTTGAAAATAAAATAAAAATGTAGACATTATATTAGCAAGACAGACTGGGCACCTGATCAAAATCTTTGATATTTACAATAGAGCACTTTGGTTTTTTAAATAATTAAACCATGAAAAAAAAACCTGTTTGCAATAACAGGACTTCTATTTTAATGAGACAAAAAAATACTGGTTTTCCACTTCACATGAAAAATACCTCACGGTTCTCACTTAAAAACCCAGAAATCTAACATCAGCCCAACAAGCTCCAACTGCAGACAAATAGATTTGTCTTGTGAAATTATCAGCTCATGGTGCTATTGATCTCAGATTGCTCCATGTCATCTTGAGAGTCATTGTAACTGCACTGAGAGCTACTGCTGATCACTCAATGTGGTCAATTTAATACAACCAGGACTGACTTTCCCAGTCAGGTCGAAGATTTGAAGTGTGCAACAAGGTACACTTGGGATAAGTGAGATATGATATTTAAGTGACATTTAAGATATTTTAGTATAGTGGCACACTTCAGTCAAAACTATGGGTCAGATGGTTTTTACTAATTTGGGACACAATATAGTACAGGATCCAGTGTTTTGGTTTATAAGTTGACAAAACGGTCTTCGAGATCATTTGTTCTTATTTAGATGGAAGCAAACTTGACATGTACCTCTGCTTCACATGTTCAGAAAACTACAGCAAATACCTTCTGTATCATTTCTTATCAGCTGTTCAGTCACAAGGAGGAGGGACAGGAAAAAAAGTTGCTGAGACAAATTTTGCCAACCATCAGCAGAGTCACTAAGGGATTCGGAGAGGGATTCAATAAGCTCGTCGAGCAGTCTCTGAAAGTGAAGTGTTAAGTTGCAAAAACACTGGGAAAATGAGCATCTGCAATTACTTCTTTTTTTTTTTTTTTTTTTTTTTTTTTTTAAGAGCATTTATTGCCATGGAAGCAGAAAGCAAAACTGAGTTTTAGAAAGATTTCACTACCCAGCATAAGTAACCACTCTGCAGATATGAAAAGCATAGTGCAGGAATTACAGAAAAACCACTAAAAGGTTAAGGATATTTTATCTTTTATCTGTTTCCATAGGCAATTTATCCTCAATTCCAAATTTTCATCATTGATCACAATTAACCACCCTCAGAGAAAGAAATATGCAGGTAAATAGCTCTGTTTTCATACTAGACTTTGAAATAAGGATAGAAAATTCTCATGCTGAGTTATTGCTAAATGTAACCATTTTACAATTAATCACAGATTAATCTGTGAAAGAGAGACCTTTTGAATGAAGTCTGCGGGAAACAAACCTATGTTCTACATGATCATGTTTCTTTCACCTGATCATAAAAAAGACCAGGTCTGATTTTATATAAATATGCAGCAGACAGATCAGAAATCCCCTCACCTTTCATATCACATGGCCAATTTACTCAGCACGACCATTTCTGTTGCATCACAGCATTTTTGCAAAAAAATTCACAGTTAAACTAAACCTTAGAGAAACTAAACCTGATTTAGTAGGTTGATTTAGTGGCAGTAGGTCAGTATTCAATACTTTCAAAGAGTTCAAAAAAGTTCAATGTATGAACATCCGTAAAATCACAGAATTGTTTGGGTTGGAAGGGACCTTACAGATCACATAATTCCAATCCCCCCACCATGGGCAGGTACAACTTCCACCAGACCAGGTTGCTCAGAGCCCAAACCAACCTGGCCTTGAACACAACTTCTCCAGGCCACCCGTGCTAGTGCCTCACCACCCTATGAATAAAAAAATGTGTTCCTAACATCTAATCTGAATGTCTCAATTTTTTTAGTTTAAAACTGCTCCCCCTTGTCCTATCAAGGACAGCAGCTTGTGTATTAAGTTCTCTTCCATGTGAGTCAGTTCGCTGTTTTGTTAAAAACTATGCCAAAGTGAGGAGCTCCATCTGAAGATACATATAAAAGAAGATAGAGGACAGCATATAAAACTGATGCTGTTATCGGTTTGCCTTTTTTTCCCTGAATATGAAGAGCTCAGAACCTCTAAGGAGTTTAATATTATACCCCTAAACATTGTCAAATCAAAACACAGTCTGAGCCCATAATTGCCAGTCCAGGAAGGAAAACCAGACCAGCTTTGCCAAGCCACAGCCAGCTGGAAATTCAGCAGTAGCCCCTGCTGTCAGAGCACAGCCCTGCCATGGCCCAAGGGACGGCAGCAGGAGCTGGAAAACTCCAACAGTCCAACCTCTGCATCCTGCCATCCCCGCGGCTCTGTGTCCACAGCCGCTGTGCTGAGCACACTGCAGCCTTCCCTTCCTGGTTCCAGCAGAGAAGCAATTTATTATTGTATTTTTAATAAAAGTTGGTGGAGAATTCAGTGAGATGCCATGAGGGAAATAAGGTTTTAAATTAAATTACAATGTAAAAAAAAAAAATTACTGCATTTACTTTGCCTGCCTATTTTGAGCCTAGAAAGCGCAGGATCCCTACTTAAGTCTGTGTACAAACATGGAGTTCAATATTCATCTGTCAAGACTTGCCTACCTGTTGTTTTATTGATATTTGTCAATAAAGAGCAATATGCAGCTGCTCATATCTGAAGTTTACAGAGGTATCATGTACCAGTACTACATTTTCACATTTTCAACACAAGGCACAATTCTGTGCATAAACCACCATGGGTAATGTTTTGAAAGATACTGAAGTAGAATAAAGTTACTTAAATATAAATCACCTTATTAACTTTATATTAAAATTACCTTAACTGAAGATGAATAAAATTCTGCTTTAGATTTTGAAACTCAGATTCTTGTCAAACACATAATGTTGTTAAAGTTACCCTGCTTTTAATCTCTGAGGAGCTGTAAAATACAGGTATGCCTTTATTTTTTTTTAATTCAAACACCTAAACTAGAATTAAGAGAAAGAATTCACACCTGCTTCCTATTTAATATCAAATAAATGAATCAGACAGGACATGCAGACATTCCCCACAATCCACTAATCAGGAAACCAGCATCATGCATCTTTTCAGGAAGGCACTTTGCCTGTATATTCCTAAATGTATCTGCTAAGTCCTAATTAGGGAACAGAATAGTATTTAAAAATAACAAACAAAAAAACCCCACCCCACTAACCCTAAATCCCACACCTTCCAAGTTAATAAGGAGAAAAAAGTAAAAGAGTTGGTTTTACTTTCCTTAAGGAAATTCCTTTAGGTTTTTGCTAACGAAAAGTCACCACAGGGAGCAATGAGCTGAAGGAAGGAACATATCAGACTAAGGTCACAACAAAAAAAACTTCTTATTGACTCAATAGTCTGTGCTAAAAGCATCTTCAGCTTACTTTTTTTTAGTTACAAACATGGTAGGAACTACAATAGCAGAATCTAAAGAATTCAGCCTATAGTACTTTGCAGCTAAATTAAATTCTTGGCGATTAATTCTTTGATAATTTCTTATTGTACACAGATTGTACAACATGCATAAACTATTGCCTTCAACATAGAAATTTCACTCAGTTTAAAAATTCAATATAGTGGGTGAAAAACCTTCACAGCCTTGGCATAAAATCATAGAATGGTTTGGGTTGGAAGGGACCTTAAAGATCACCTGGTTCCAACTCTCCCACCCCACACCATGGGCAATGATGTCAATCAAAATAAACTATTCCAAAGCCAATATTAGAGAACTGGCAACTTGATGAGAGCAGATAATCCTGAAGAACAAGCTCAGTTTGTGCAGCCATTTTCCTCGTTACACCATAAATGTGTGGCAGACACAGTTTCTTTTTCTGCTTTAGCTTTTGAACGTGTTCCTTATTTTCCAGGAACGTTTAGGTAATATTTCTGTAGATTCCCATTATGTCCCAAATGGTTAAACACTGACTAAGCATAAATATGCTTATAAAAATAATAATTAGGGATAAAAATAATTTTAATCTTTTTCCCCCTACAGTAGTTTCTATGTTAAACCACATATAACCTTTTGAATGCAACACCACCACCATCAATATGTGGATATTAAACCTCTTAATTTTACATGAAGATTAAAGACTCTCAAATGACCTGTAAGTTCAAGGTTATAGTCTCTCAAATTGACCTCCAATTTGCTAAAAGATTTTTAACTCAAAGTATTTTTTTTCTTAAATGATGTTTTCCGCAACAGGACTAAAATCCACCAACAAAAAAAACCAAACCCAACCAACACATCCTAACAGGAACCATGCAACAGTTAAGAACCACACTCACCAAATAATTAACTACACAATCATAATTTAGATTGTTCAAGGTTATAACATCCACATATAGAAAAAAAAAGATAGCAGGAGAAGCATACGTTCCACACAAAATTTGGTTCTGTAGTTGAACAGATGTCTTTCAAGAGCTTATTGTAAAAGTGGAGGTTCTTCCTCATGATCACAATTTATTATCTAGTTTTATGTGGCTTGTTAGCAGCTGCTGTAATGCAGTTCAGAAGTCTTCATTTAGAGTTTGACACGCTTACCAATTATCAGAATTCTCCTTCCTTCTTTCAATGTAAGCCCATA
Source organism: Edolisoma coerulescens (assembly GCA_013397115.1). NCBI lineage: Eukaryota > Metazoa > Chordata > Aves > Passeriformes > Campephagidae > Edolisoma > Edolisoma coerulescens. Next base: position 16,117 of record VWZW01001228.1, read on the forward strand.
CACCAAGAAAAAAAAAAGAAAGAAAAATAAAAAATAAAAAATCCTTAGGAACAGGGTCCTTTCAGCACCATGCTTTCCTCTCCTTAGTTACTGAATAGCTTCTGCTTTTCTAATCTCGTGTACTACACCTGAAAAAAAACCCTTACCAGAAAGGTGATCCTGCTTCTCTACCCTGAGCCACAGCAAATATTGTATTTTAACTTCAAACAACCTGCTCTTCCACACACAGCAAAGGAAAAAAATAAATCCAACTGCACAACTTAAGATCCCCCAGCTCTGTGTATTTCAGTTTCCAGCTCTGCTAGCCTCACCCACATTTAGTGTTGCCTGTCAGCTCACTGACTATAATAAGCATGTGGTCCTTGTCAGTCTCAGGAAGGATAATATATTCTCACTTCTCATATTTTAAAAGCATTTTTCCTTCCTGAAACTGAAGCTAACATTTGACAGCTAGCAGCTACTTTGTTTGATTTCCTGAAGGAGGAAAAGTACTTGGAGATATTCCTCCATTTCCATCCCAAGCTATAGATTCAGGGCGGTACAGGGGCACAAAGAACTTCCTGACAATGAATATATGGGAAGCAGAGAGGGGCAGGAGTGGTTCTTTTCTTCCATAAGTACTTTTGTCCGAGCAAACGGTGCTCAGCGGAGCACTGTGGAAAATAGATGATTACTAAATATATGCATTCTCATGGTCTCCACAGAGAACAATTCATCTACTTCTGCTCAGGTCTCTAATCTCCTTCCCTGCAGTGAGAGGAAGGAAAGAGTGAAAGATTTATTTTTTCTTCTATTAAGCCAGCAATGGTGTGAGCAATAGCACTGCACACCGCAGGGCAGCAGAGGGAACAGAATTCTTTTTCCTGCAGAAAACTGTCTCCAAAAAACCACTCTAACAGAGAATTTCTGTAATTTTTTTTCCTGCTCTATCAAATACCTCCACCTCTAGGCAAAAGGAAACAATTGGAAAGGCTGGTGCTGCAAAGGAACACTTGTGAGAATTTATGGGTCTGAGCCCTGTAACTGGAGTTTTCACTTGCACTGCTCTAGAGTCACCTCTCTGCAAGTGAGGGTTTGGATTCTGTAACTTCACCATATTTGAGCATTCCTTATACCACACCTAAGCAAATGAACTGGAAAAGAGTTTTAAACTGTTGTGCCCTGGAGCTGTTCCCCATTGCAGGTACTTCAGCAGCATTATCAACCCAGGCTTCTAGACACCAGTCATTTTTCTCTGTGTCAGATTTAAAACCTCTTTCTTTTTTGAAAGGACTACATTAATATTTTCTCAGAAAACCATAGTGAAAGTAATGAGTTTTCAGAGAATAAGAGTCTGAATTATGTGGATCAAAGAAGTTTTAGAAGACTGTGAAGGCTTTCTGATGTGTCCTCTAAGAGAATCCTGGTCCTGCTCACCGTTGTCAAAGACTGCATGCTATTTCAGATGAATGCTGAACACAGATGCCTTGACCCCAGCAGAACATAAGCAATCAATAAAGGGCTTGGCAGATGCCTTTAATCAACTGTTTATCCCTGTGGGGGACAAAAGTAATGTGACAATTTGAGATGCATGCAACACCCCTAAAACACTCCTGTTTTCTATATGATGCAAGACTTAAAATCAACAAATCGTAAGACACACACAGTGAAACTACTTAATCTGTTTTTCATTTAGAACCTACCACTGTCCTATCTCAACATTTTCTGTGAGCTACGTGAGGCACAAAACTCAATTAAGATTCATTTTAATCAGGATCCAGTCCCACACAACAGCTAAATGGCACTTGGGACCTAGCAAAGAGGTCACAATATTCACAGTGACAAGGTACGTGATACATACCACGTTACAACACCCTGATATTACTCAGGTTTTTAAATGGTAAGGCTACTTTTCTCCAGCAGCTCAACCTCATTTGGTGACAACAGCCCTGAAAAATCCCATAGAAAACTAGCTGGCATTGGCCACCTGGGAAAAGCAACCATAATAGTGTTAAAAGGTAACAGTTGTTAAAACCAGGAAGTTATAATTCTCCACAGTTATGATGAACAGACACTTGTTTGTTTAAGCTCCATGAAAATCCTTTGAAGAGGTAACTCACTTGGGTTTTGAAGTTCCTTTAAATTCCTTATTAACACATACAATGTTAATATTGTTCTCATTTCTATGAATAAAAAGCTTTTCATATATCCCATGCACAAGCAGCCCTTATACAGAAAATAAATAAAATAAACAGTTAAAGGGGCAATTCTCCACGCTGAAGTTGAAGACCAAGGGCAGCCCACACCAGCACAAGCCAGGACTCTTGCTGGCTGTCCACAGCAGTCAGATATTTCTCTCACCCCTTGACTGCATGTCAGCAATGTTGTTCTAAAGACACCTCCTATGCTTGATCCAGGACAGGGAAAGGAAGTAAGGGAGTTTAGAAGCATGTTCACAACCCACCTCTTGGGTTATTTTGTTTTGACTTGCTTACACTCCTCCACAAACACAAAAGCCATGGCAATTACCCCCTGCTGCCTCACCTACCTTGGCAGGCTTAAAGAGCACCTTAAGAGCCAGCTGAGGCACCTGTGTGCCCTTCCCTTGTAGGTCTGGTGAGCCTGTTTGTCCCCTGGACCGGTTATAGATTAATAAAGTATGAAGAACACTGTTTACTGCATTATCATGCATAAGTCAAGAGCACATGAAGGTAATTACACAGCAACATTCGGGTCAGATTACCAGAACATGGTCAACTTAAGCTGCTGCACTACAACCACTCTGCTTTCTAAAATGGACAATGATTTTTAGTAGTAAATTGGAGCAACCTGCTCTCAAATTTAAAGTACATCTTAATAAAATTCACATTGCTCTATATTTAGAATCAAAATAAGCCAAAACACAAATGTTGAATAATTTTATGCACTGATGGGAATTCTGATTTTATTGTACATACCACAAAAGTCAGGCGTTTTGCAAAGCCCTCCCTAGCACCACTATTTCACACAAAAATTTCCAAGCTTTCATTATAAAGACATGAAAGCCCTCTTTTAAAGTTTTAAGAACTATGAATTTTCAGGCTTTTGAAAGCCCTCCCCAGGTGTCTCATCTCACATAACTTTCTTGAATGCTATAGTACTGCTAACCCAAAGGAGAATAACTGAAGTACAAAAGAATTCCACCCTCACCGATGAAATGCAACAAGGAGAGTTAGTGTCAGACTGAATAAAAAAGAATGTACAGTATGTTTGTATTAAGACAGGGATATTTTGGCAAGAGCCAGTTGAAGAAAAGGCTGATAGCAGCATAATCGCATAAAACTGAGAAAAATTTCAATTCTATCAAAAACAGTTTTTCTGTATCAGTGACTTTGCTTTGATTTTTAACTCACCAGTTCTGAAGATAGACCTAATTAGCCAGTAAGTTTAATTTCCTACCTCAGTTACTGATGCTAATATAAATAATGCATACATACTAGCATTCAGTTAAGGAAGTGAAGTATCACAGACAAGATAGTGAATGGTGGTAAGTGATGACAAAGAGGAAAAACATTCTAATAACTCACTGCAACAAGTTGTCATCAAGCTGTTGTGATACGAGACAAAATACTTAAAAAGCAACCTGTCTTCAACTACTATTTGCTTTAACAATTTATTTGCTTTTACAATTCAGGGAATTTATAGAGTTTGGGGTTAAGTCTGCTGTAGACACTAACTTTGATTTTTGATTTAGAATACCTGTTTCATGGTAGAAGAGAAACTAGGAGCCTGGTCTCCTATGGGCTGGCAATACTACAGCAGTCAAGAAAGTTATGTGGCATATGACAGACTCCTGAGCTTAACCAACCAAATGTCTCAGCCTAGCAGGAAGATAAACCCTTTAAGTAAATAAACAAAAAGTCGCCCTACCCCAGCTTTCTAGCTGGAGCTTAAAGACTGGACAGTCCCCACAAGGAACAGCGACTGGTGGGGACAAGGATGCTCAGCCAGAAGCAGAGGCAGTGCCAGGGAGCTCTGGGCTCTTTCCCTACATCTTCTGCCTTGAGAAGCCACCAGGAATGGGCAGGGGGATCTGCTCTCAAGTTTTCCAGGCTGAGGCCTCTCGTGCTTCACAGAACCAGAAGACAAACAGAAGATGCAGTTAGAAACTTCTCTGTTGACTTCTGCTTCCCAAGTGCCACAAAGTCTCCAACGATGACCAGCAGAGCCAAAAGCCTGGCACGGAAACATCACATGCTCAACTAATAAAAAGCCAAACCCTCAAAAAGGCCAGAAGGAACTCAGCCACTGAATCAGTCAGAGATTTTTAATCATCGTTCACCATTGTCTCTCTCCCAGCCTCATCTAATTCTGGTCCACCAGCATCTCTGTGAGAGGGAGGGAAATGCCTGCAGTTACCCGCGAGGGGAAGGCTACACCTCTAAGCTACATTATCGCCTGTGCTGCAAGGCGTTTGTTTAAAAGTCATTAATAGATCACAGAATTTCATGTCATACTACAGTTCCACCACATTTTTCCTTCTTTCCAGGCTATTTAACTTGTTTTACATTAACATCTGACATACTTAACATTAATACTTAAAATGAATGCTATTTCATTGCTCTGTCCTACCTTCCATTCAGTGTCTTTTGCCTCCAATTTTAACACATTTTATGCTCCATTTTACTGAGTTTCAGTGCAATCAGAGGTGTCAAATTGCTCTAAAACTCATTAGAAATATATTTCTTTACATGTCTAGTTTTGCAGCCTACTGTAGCAGTTAATTTTCCTTCTCTCCTGTTTTTACTCAATTCTCCACATGTTCTGATACCACCTTACTGCTGTGTATCTGCACACTGGGGCCACATTCAATTTCTACATGGCTTGCCAACATGTCAACAGAACCTCCCTTCCCTACATTTACTTCAAAAGTCTTTTCTTCTGCTAAAGGCTTATCTCTGTTAAAACATTATTTCCAAGGCAGCTAGTTGAAGAAACCATTAAAAATTCCTCTTTCAGTTTCCTCCTTTATGCTCAGGTTATTTACACAACCTGGTGCTCTGGGGATCCACTCCCTAAGCAGCATTCTCTCTCCCCTTGTCAGAAGTACAAGAGTTTGCTGACAATGGCCTGAATATATCGAGCTGTCCTCTGCTACGCATTTGATTAAAATGTTTTGACCACCAATAGCTGGATGCAAAGTTTATTCACAGATTTAACACGATGAAATGGATCATTATGATTATCCAAGTGTAAATATTCATCCTGGATCGCCTTATACTCAGGACAGCTAATATCCCATTCTGGAACAGAAAGCCATTTTTTCCCCTCATAGAAAGAGTTTCAGCTACAAAATTCACAGTCAGTAATTTGATTAAAATATTGAATTGACAGAAATGTTTTGAAGAGAACTAGAGGAAAAAGCCCACAAGTGTCTCATTTTAAAATTTCCTTGCTTCATATTTTTCCTTTCCCTGTGACAAATCCTTCATCCTGGGAAGATAACATCTTATACATCAAATGCATAACACTACTTTAAGACACAACAGTGCAAAACACAGCAGCTGGAGTGCTTTATCACAGATCTCACTGTACCCAAGACATACTGACAAACAGTGCCAAATACTGCCCAGTTATGAACAGGATTTTGACTGGAATGCTGGGAGATGAGATAGTCCCTTGCTGGGACTTAAGAAGTGGGGGAAAAGTCTGATAACTGCAGCTTTAAGCAGCAGGGGTATTGACAGAAAAGGAACAAAATAAAAGCCAAGGGCAAATCATAACTTTTTTTTTTTATTAACAGCTTCCTTTGTCAACATTCAATTTTACTTGTTACCCAAAAGTAACATATTTCTCAAACAAGCTCTCCTTTTCCAATCCAGAAATCTCCCAACCACATTTATTAATTTATCTACAAAAGAAACCTGCTCCTATGATTCTGTACAACAAACTAATTTGTACTGGGTCTGCAAAGTATTACTTTCCCAATTTGAGCAATGCCTAGAAGCATTTCAGCAGTTATACTTACCAGAAGCTCAGCGATGTTGGCCTTTTAGAGTATGTTTAAAAGCAGTCTCTAGAGCAAGGAGCAGAGTTAATTTTCAGCAAACCCATGTCAAATTGCAACTCTCCTTTGAAATCTTTTGTGTACTGTCACTAGAAAGTCAATCAGTGAATATAAATTCTAGCTTATTTAAGGAAATCAACATCCAGATCACCATGAAGTCAATATTATAAGGCCAACAACAATTATTGGGTAAAGTAGACGTTGTCAGGCAAGAGCTAAATAGTCACATCAAGCCAACCCAAAATACACGTATACATGATGGACAGTCTATGAACTAAACAGTACACTCTTACTGGCTTTAAAGGGATTATTTTGGTCCTAAATATTTGGAGGAGAAGTGAGGGAAGAAACGGTAAAAACAAAGTTCCATTTCTTGGCACTTCCCCACATTTGCTTCAATAGGAGGCACGGGTGATTAATTTGGCCCACAGAAACAGGAAGCTCTCTAATGACAGGGAAATGTATTTTCATGCAAGTTCTGCATAAATCAATTTTTTATGCTTTACTTTCCCTCATTTTTGAAGGGAGAGGACTATTTAGAAGTAGTTCTCATATTCCCCTTCCTCTCTCAACATTTTAAAATACCAACACTCCTTGATAAAGCTCAACTTCAGAAAAATGTCAGAAAGCCTCCAATCCCCAGGAAGGCATGTAAAGCAGCTGTTTCTCTTTGTCAGTGGTCTCTAATGCACCTACAGATGCAAACCACTGCTAAGACTAGCCCTAATGTTTGTATAGGTTTTCCCTGAATATACCATATAGCAAATTTTCAATCACTACAGACCAGTCAGCAAAATGCAGTGGGTTATACAAAGCCAGGAACAAGGAGAATAAAAGTCATTACTCTATTTTCAAAGGTAAAACAATAACAGTGAGAAACTGTCAGGCAGGGCACAATTGTCCTTCTAGCATTTAGAAAAGTAACAACAAAGACATTTTTTCAAAGACTAGAGCAGCATGCTATTAGAGTCTCATTTAGTTATCTCCTACTGCAAGGTAGAAACCCAAAAGATTACTGAGGTTTCTTTAACATAATCCCATCAAATCATATCCATTTACAGGCAGGGATACAACAGCAGCAGCGGGGAACTATTTTTTTTTCCTGTCAGTGTTAGAAGACACCTTGCTGCAGTGAATGCTGTCCTGAATGCAAATTGCCTCAGCTCCCCGCGAGGCACTCTGCAATGTCTGAGACTGCCAACAGACAGCACAGTGCCAGCAGATGTACATTTAGGAAGTCGGTGGTCAGAAGAAAACATTCCAGAAAGGGTGAAAATTTGCTCTCCAGTGCACAAAGCCAGGGAAGCAGAGCAAGATCTGAATGCCACAGAAGTTAATCTAGTTTATGTGCAGCAAGGCCAGAGGTGACTGTGCTGATGACAGGAGTAAGCTATTTCTTGCTATGAAAGTGAGTTACTGTGTCCTTGTACTCTGAGTGATGGCTTCACACCTTAATGAAGTCGACTAAGTGGAGACAGAACCTCCCAGGACAGCTTGATCCTCTGCAGAACCAAAGTGATGCCACACTCACACCTTTCAGAGCTCTTGGCTTGTGAAAGTGCTGAACAAGCAAGCTGTGGCCTACACCTGTTTCTTGGCAGGAAGCTAATTTTGAGTTAGCATGCATACACACACACATCTGAAGTAAAGAGTCACTCAAGTTTGCACAAACTCTGAATCCTAATTTAGCAGAAAAAAAGGACACCAAATCGACAGCAGTTACTCCCTTCAGAAACAGATTGTTAATCACATTACTGCACACAACACCCTTCTCTAAACTGTCTCCAGATACCAGGTTTGACATTTTCCATCCATTTCAAAGCATCTCTGAAGACTCAAGTACTCTTTTGTCTAAACTTTTAAATTAATGTCAGCTTCTAATGAGAGAGAATTTGCTTTGTGCTGTAGGCAGTTAAACACACCAAGCTTTTTCAAACTCACATGTTAATAAAATATAATTGCCACTTTCCACATGACAATGAAGGTGCATTACTTTGGGCTATAGTATGTAGAAGAGCAGAAAGAATTTTCTGTTACACGTCAGACACTTTGATTGCAATGCACAACAAAAGGCTGATGCTATAACAGAAAACTTCAGTAGCTCATCTCAGCATCAGCAATGTTTGCAAGCAACACCAAGAATGGAAACGCTCCTTGATCTTCTGCCTCCCAGCACAGAAAAGCTGCATTTCCCTCCTTCATCAGTCCTGTGTCAAAGGCTGTGAGGCAACTATTCAGTGTATAGGAGTTACAATAGTCTTTATTAAGTCTTTGCACTAATTAACACACAATTTACTAGTTTGATAAGAGTTCTGATATGCTTGCCATATGCATCATCCAGAATTGTTTCAAATGCATTTACAGCTCATGAAACAGATATACTTTCTCGAGTTCCTTTCCAGATATAGATCTGAGACAATTGCCTGAGTCTTGTCCCCCAGGCAGTAATGTCAGTAACTCTCATATTGCACAACACTTGGCAGAGACAAGGATTGGAGATGGGCTACCCTAACTCCTTTCCTGTAAGATTTTCAAGCAGGTCAAAGGCATAGTGCTGCATTAGAAAATCCCTTTCAGATCCAGTTAGTGTTTTATAAGCCAGAAAAGCATAAACATCTGCTTTTTTTTCTTTTTTTTTTTTTTGATAGAAGAAGGAACACATCCAGCTCCATGTTGCAACTGTGAATTAAATTCATGGCAGAATCAAGGCACTCTGGTGACCTTTTGTCAGCCACCGAAGCAAGTGCAGTCACATTCTGACTACAGAGAGGGAAGCTACAAAGCTGCCCGGGGATTATAGGATGCTGAAGCACTTGCTCCAGTGGCCTCTGAAACAGGAAGAGCAAACAGGGAGCCAAAGTCCCACTATAACAATCGAAGTCATATTCAGAAGGTTTCTTCATCTCATTTTCTGGGAGAAATGGATTATGAATGGGAAAAAAGAGATGCTTTATGCATTTACATGGAGAAATCATCACCAAAGCTCCCCTTTACTTCCCACATATTTGGAATTCATTTCCTTATCTTAATTTGTGAAGTTTTCCTACTTTGAATTCACCATACAAGAAACTACTGTGAGTTTGGTTACTGCAGTGCAGGGACATTTGATTAGCAGGATATTGTTCCTCTCATGGCCCTCACAACCTTCCTGCAATCCAAAGGCCAACAAGAATGGTCACACTGAAAAGCTACACCTGCACAAATGTTTAGTAAATAAGTCAGCTGGTGGATTTAGTGTGTGCACAGATGAAAAGAACAACAATAAATAGATTGCAGAAGAGTATAAATACACTACCCAGGAGTCTAAGGTAAAAGTGAGCAACTGCAGAAGACTAAAGAAACTAAATTACAAACTAACAGAAAACACAGGGTCCTGGTTGTAAATATGCCTCTGTTAGAGGAGATTAAAAATCCAAGTCTACATACTGCAAACACAATTACCAACTCCTCTTTCGCAATATAAACAAACACATAAAGCCTTGGGAAAAAAAAATCCTACCATAAATAAAAAATTGTGGTTTCATGCACAACTCCAAAGTCACTACACATTAAAGTTAAAATAAAGGACTCTGTGAACAGCATTGTGATAGTCTGTTCTTCTCTGTGCATACTCATTGATAAATTAAGCAGGCCTCTTGCCCAGGAAACCATGGAAAGACTGTCCCCAAGCAAAATACCCCATCCCAGTATTTGACATGTCATAACTCCCAACATGATAACAAGGATATGTCAGATTTCAAACTTTGTTTCACCCACTTTGCCCTTACACACCCACAAAACCAAGATGCCGCGACACCGCAAGCACGAGCACAGTGTGTCACACTTGCTGTCACATCACAGAGTTCAGACCTAGAAATGTGTGCGTGTGTGTGTGTGTGTGTGTGTTAACTTGCTGATAAAGGCCAACTTTCTGAACTTCAGATTTTATGACAGTGTACTTCTTCAGTGTGGCCAAGGTAACACAGGTAACCAGCCCGAGCTGACTGTCCCTTTCAACATTATGCATGGATGTTTCGCAGCTGCCTTCTGAAGTGTAACGTGTCAAACAAGTCTAGCACAGGTTGTTGCTGAAGGGGGAAAAGAAAGAGGCATTGGGGAGGGGCAGGTGCAAGACACGGTCTATCAGATGGGGAACATTGCTTTCCTGCCATCCTAAGAACTGTTAGTACAAAATTCTTATGTATAAAAATATAAATAAATATATATTACAATCTTCTAATACATAACAACGTAACTGACAGAGATATGAATACAAAGTACAACTTTAGTACATTTCGTGCTGAAGGTATGTATGAGCCGAGCAGCCCGCAGCTCCGAAGGCCCAGGGGGCTTTTTCCTCATAAGCCCCGCCGAGTTCCGCCCCTGCGAGCAGCGGCCCCGCAGCCACCCCAGCCACGAGCCCCGCACGGCAGAAGTCGACACGCGAACCTCCCCCGGCTTTGACGAAGGAACAGCACTTTCTATGTGCACCCGGCGGGCGGAGAGCCCCTGGGAGCCAGCCCGCACCCAACCCGCGGCCCGAGCGATGCTCCCCCGCTCCCCCGGCAGCGATGCGCTGTTACCTGCGGGCGCGCTCCGGGCGGCGGCTCCCGCGGGGCCGGTGGGCGCTGCTCCGCCGGCGCCGGGAGCGGCGCTGGATTTCCTGCGGATCGCCACCCTCCTGAAGTGCGCGCCCTCGGCTCCGCTCATCCTCGGGGCGGCGGAGAAACGGAGAAAAGCAGATTGAGGGAGAGGCCGGGGGGTCCGCAGTGCCCCCCGCACCGCCCCGAGGGCAGCGCCTCCCTCGCCGCCCGCCTGCATCGCTTGGCCCCTCACCTGCCGCCGCTCCCCGCCCCGCCCTTCCCTCGCCGGCACCTGGCCGGGCACCGNCGACTTCCCCGAGCCGGGCACCCGCGGCGCAAGTTCCCCCCGCGGGCACCGCACCTGCGCTGCTTCCTCCCGGAGCCTCGCCGGGAGACCCCGGCCCCGTTCGCGTTGCCGTTCCCGTGTGCTGCGGCTGGGCCGGCCGCGCTCTCCCCCCGACCACCTCCGCAATGCCTGCCCTGCGAGGGGAGGCCCAGCTCCTGTCAGACGTGTCAGGAACGCCAAGCTGGCCGTAACGCAGTCCCCTGTGTCCGACGAGAACATTCTCAAAAGCATCTCTGAGTCCCAGCACTTAAAAGTGAGTTTTGATGCCAGGGATGGAGCTGCAATACTTTCATCAATAACTCCATCCAGGCCAAAGCTCTTGAGTCTTTGCCAGAGTCTAAATTTTCACCAACGAAAAAGGCAATCAGCAGGCTGTGCTGCTTTGAGATTACCATCACTTCTACAGCATCAGTGTCTGAAAGCACCTGTGTACCTGGTTAACCAAACACCAGAACATCTCCACCTGTGCCATTGTGAGAGCACTCTGTTAAGAGCTTTGAAGTCTGTCAGGGAGTTTGATGTGGTGCAGTTTGAGGCAAACCAGTTGAGAAGCAGTGCTCCCACTACACAGGGATTTCCTGGGCTTTGGAAACCCAAGGGTGTAGGGCTTCCCTAAAGGGGGCGTCCTGTTTTGGAACATGCTGCCTCATTTGCCATCACCTGTAGCTGGAAGGTTTCTTCACAAAAGAGGAGTGCAGTCAGCTACACTCCAGGGATGGTATCCCTTTGGCAGTGGTCCAACACAGCCTTTAGTTGCCAGGAAACACATGAATTGCTGGGGCTTGGAAGAATATTCTGGGGAAGTACCCCTCTGTACTTACCCTGCTCTTGCATCTCTTTTTGGCCACTGTCAGAGATGGGAAGTGGGCAAGCAAGACCTTTCATTTGACACATACAGCCACTCTTAGGCTTTACACATTACATAACAAGATTTTATGGACTGTTCAGGCAAGCTGCTGTCTCCACAACTTCCTTGACTCCCAAGGGACAGCCCTCTTTTGCCAGCACCCACAGAGCCATGCATGCAACACGGCCACATCTGCCGGTGGGAACCCCGCAATGAGGTATCAGCTTTCTCCAAAGTCCTGTGCTACAGGGTGAGGCTCCTGCTGAGTCTTTTCCAGCCGGCTTTCTTGGCATGCAGGACAGTAACACACCACCTGCTGATGTCAGGGGACCACCTGCATGAAGCACCAACAGTGTCTGACCCCTGGGAGGCATGGCAGGAGAGAGAGGACATGGTGGCTCCTCCCACACCACACATGCTGCAGTGAAGGATCATGAGGCGGAAGCCAAATGAGTGGGTCTTCTTCTTTCAGTGTCAGAGAGCAGGTCAGCAGTGAGCAGGGGGGAAGAACTGGTGCAGCTGGGACATCTGCCACCATGTGCCAATGATCTCACTCTTTTGGTCTCTGTAATCATTCTCTGCCCAGAAGAGGGTTGATATCTTACAGCCACCCCCTTCAGTTCCCGATAAAAATGAAGCAGGCAGATCACCTCCTGGATCTTTTTTGTCTGCTTGCAATTGCAAACACGAGGTTTTACTTTAGTAAACATACAAGAAAGCAGTGACTCAGAGATAAAAGACTGATTTATGTCCTGACTTCAGTCACCTGACTAGGGCTGGGCATATGGAGATGCATATATCACTTATTACTGAACTTTGTACTTGCCTCTTGAAACACACAGGTTTGCTCCTGGAAGGAAGGCAGCAAAGGAACCAAGGGCAAACACACCCTACAAATCTTAACCAAATGGTAGGAACTGTGCTAATTTTGTTCTCTGCGATGTTATCAGTGAGTGGTAACTTATTACAGTGTCACTCTGGAAAATAAAGGTCACCTGAGAAAAGAGAATCATGCCAACTCCGTGGAATCAGAAAATTAGCCACAAAAGCTCCTTTTCTTGAGAAAATCCTCCTGAAACACACTGCCATATTTAAACCAGTGAGGCGACAGGCTGTGATAGAAGAAATCCAGTAAATTCATGGTAGTTGCATAGCATTTGTACACTGCAGTGTGGTGCAGGGTTCCCAGAGTAGCTTACTGTCTCTCTTTTTTCCAATTAGTTATGCACAGACCTGGAGCAGCTGGTTCAAGCTGGCTCTGAGCTGCTGTACACCAGCAACTGCTCTGTTCCGCCTGCTTGGACCGGGTAAAAACTTCCGCCCCTTCTGGCATGACCTTCCTCCTTTTCTATACACTCTCAATCCCTCTTATTCTCCATCTCCTGGCACAGACAGAGAGTCCTTTGGCAAATTCAGCAAGAGGAAAAACATTTTAAGTGCAAAAGGTTAATCAGAGGTAGGTATTATCTTGGAAAACATCACCCTAAATGATTAAAAGCTCAGTGGAATAACTGGAGAAGGGATCTGAGAGCAGAAAAATAAGCTTCTGTGTAGACAGTACTGCCAGTACTGCTTAAAATATATCAAGGTCAGAAAATGGCACTGCTTGGCTAAGAGCCTTGCAGCACACCTCCCACCCCAGGCAAAGTGCAGGAGGAGTTACACATCCCTCTGCTGCCTGGTCACCAGCGAGCCACAGCCAAACCAGCGTGGGCAATAGCTGGGCCATCTGGCTCCAAGGCTTTCTGTGGGAGTGGTGAGAAATGCAGTGGTGGAGACTTGATTTAACTGTACCTTATTTGCATGTGGGAGGAACAACAGGAACCCTGCGGAAGCACACAGAGGTGGAGAAGGAAAGCAAGGACAGCTGGCAAGGTATAGCCTCAAGAAAAAGTTGAAAGAACGCTTCTGGTGTGTGAGAGTCTTGGGAGCACTCATCTCGTGCTGCTGGAGACCCAAAGCATTCAGGGAAACAGGACTTTATAGGCAATCTTTGCTTAGTTTGTGAGAAAACAAATGCTTCACTTTGCATGTAAACCATTGTTCCTCCAGTAAACCTCTTTGTATTAAGGTTTTACTAATGGAAGCAACCTTCAGAAGACTTTGATTTTTACTTCTCCTTGAATGAGACCATTTATGTTGTTGCCATTGGTCAAGATTCTTTATTTCTGCTGGAATTTATTTCCTCCATAGCTGCACTATAAATCTGTTCCAGGATTCAGTTCAAGGTCTCTAGCTTTGATTTCTCTGAGTACTTGTGCTGTATCCCACAGCAAATCTGTGTAGTAACATATTTTTAGAGCATTAATCCGCAGGACCCTGAGAAAGATGATGTATGAACTCAGTATCTAACACAAGAACACTTATAAAACTTATAAAACTTTCTAAACATTACAAACACCAACTTGTTTAGAGTAGTTTATTTAGAACTGATTTGGCAGTACCTTCTCAGAGGTCTGAGAGAAAACTGCCTTTCTGTTACGTATGAAACTCCAAATAAAAACTGAATTAAAATCTAGGCTATAATACAGAAAATCCATATTAAATAAATAGGTAACCAAGCCAAGTCCTGCCTAAGTTATTGTATAACTCATCAAACATTTTGAATCTTCTGTGAATTGCATTTAAGCCAGAAACCAGTTCTGCCAGCAGGGAAGTATAATGAAGAACAAGAACCGGTAGAGCAAAAGATCGAGTAGGATACTAATTAGAGAAAAATTTCACTCATCTCAGCCCCTCATGCACATTCCTGATGAAAAGATTTTTCCAATAGGAGCAGCAGTTACAATGCACAAAGCCACTGCAGTGTGTGAAACTGATACACGGACTAAGGAAGCGGATTTGAGGCAGACACTCCACCTCCCTTAAATCCTGATGCAGGCAAACACTGGACCCAGCACTCAAAGACACAATGTGACTTTCAGCCTCAGGCTGCAGGCTCTGCTTCTTAGCCTGGGGAGTGGCTTAGAAAGGGGAGAGGGACTCAGGCCTGGTGCTTGTTCCCTGCACAGCACCCCGTGTGTGTGTCAGAACAGGGAGGGGAGCCTGAATGTGTGGCATTATGCTGGTTTCCACCAAAAAATGCACTTGGGCTGTTTTGTTACTTACTGCCATATCTTAGGAATGGCTTTACTTCCCTGTGAGAAGGAGCTGCAGGGTCAACAGCGGGAATTGGAGTCAAACATCAGAAGTAACCCATGACAAGCAATCTAAGAAGGGTCAGACAAATCCCAAGTATTAACTGCTGGAACAAAACTGGATGGGAAGACAGACCTCAGAAGAAAATCCATGGCAGGTTTCTTCCACCCAAACAATGCTTCCAATATAATATAATATAAATCTCTGTTCTGCCTTGCTTGACTGTGTAAGAGGGAACAATGTTGTGTTTAATCTCCTTCTCCCTGTTTTCATTTTGGGCCCCATTGAAGATAATGATGGAGACTAACCAGCAGCAGGTTTTGTACACTTCCAGCCACTGTAATAAAGAATCCTATTTATATCCCCCTAGAGCCAGGGTTTCTTCCTCTGTCCCACAGATGGGTGCTAAGATGCAGCTTTACAAGAACAGCAGTATGATAATTAAAGGAAGAAATATCCCTGCTATTTCCTTGTATTGCCTTGTTATTAATTTTGTCTTACCCCTCTTTTTGTGGCACAAAAGCATTTTGTCTATTGCAAGCAAATTATTGGAATTTACTGAAAACACAATGAGATAAAGGTATCAAACATATCCCTTAGTATTACTGAAGGATTGCTGCTTAGAGGGAGTAATTGCTCCCTCTAATCAGTTTTGGTAGGTAAGTCTTGCAGAACAGCACTCATTTAACAGAGACTGATTGCTTTTAGAAGTTAGAATATTCTTCATTATCATCACCACAGATTAATGAGATGTGTCTCGCTATCCAATTGATGTCAGACGCTTAGGTACCATTAGCAAAAGTGCTTTAGCTTTGATTTGCATTAACTACAGGTGAAAACAAACTTCCATAAGGTAATGTTAGCAGAAAGGAGAGAGAAAGCAAGCTATGCTAGAGAAAATGTTCTACTCTTCTATTTCTTCTTTCATTCTGTAGTGACAATCAACAGCCACTTAAAAAAAAAATAAAAAGACATGGCCATTTGGGACATTTTAGTGGGGTCTGACTCCCAAGGCAAGAGTGACAACTCTTTTAGGTGTAGCCCACATCCAAAATGTAGCTTTTTTCCAGATGAGGTTAAATTCGCTGTTGAAAATTGTGAATTAAGAAATTAGGGAAAGCTAATAATATGGCCCAGCAGTTCCTTGGGAGGAAAATACATGCCAGCAACATCCTGGAAGTGTTTTCCCCAAAGGTGGCTGTGGAGCTGGTGGTAGGCTGTGCTAATCTGTGGATGGTGGCAGCAGCCAGCTCCTACCCATCATCTCTTCTCTTGGGAAGCCCTGGAACTTCTCCCTTTTCTCAGAGGAGCCCATGCCTGCTTCGGTGATGGGACACTCGGTAGTGACTCCTGGGAAAAAGATGACGTTTTTGAAGGAGCTGGTGGCTGCTACGAGTTGTTCCTCTGGCATGTTCCCTTTGTGAAGTTCACAAGCTCTGGGGTGGGCTGCAGCTGGGAGCAGGGGTTCTGTCCTCATGGAAATGGGTGACCATGAAACCAAGCGCTCTTTGCCACTGCTTTGCTTTTATTCCCAAAGCCTGCTGTCTTTCGTTGGTGCTATGATGTATGGGATTGTAGAATCACAGAATAATAGAATGGTTTGGGTTTGAAGGGACCATAAAGATCGTCCAGTTCCAACATCCCTGCCATGGGCAGGGACACCTTCTACTCAATCATGTTGCTCAGAGCCCCATCCAACCTGGCTTTGGACATTTCCAGGGATGGGGCATCCACAATTCCCATGGGCAACCTGTTCAAGAGCCTCACCACCCCTAAGTAAAGAATTTTCTCTTAATATCTAATCTAAACCCACGCTCTTTCAGTTTATAGCCATTCCCCCTTGCCCTGTCCCGGCATGCCCTCTCCAGCTCTCTTGCAGGCCCCCGTTAGGTACTGGAAGATGCTCCAGGATTTCCTTGGAGCCTTCTCTCCTCCAGGCTGAACAACCCCAACTCCCTCTGCCTGTCTCCATAGGAGAGGTGCTTTGTTTAAAGATTCGTGTACTGCTAAGGTGCTGCATACATTAAATATTAACCACTGTCCCTTTGTGAATGCTTACCTAAACAGTAAAGCAAAATGTTTTGGTTCTCTGCTTAGCAAATCAACACAGGTAGAGCAAATGGCTGATAAAACATGTTGTGAAAATAAAGGCCTAATTATAACTTCCAGCTCTGGAAGAAAACATACCAGCCTCAATACTGCAATACTGCCTTAACTTTGGGATTTTTCCTTGTAAAAACCAAGCTGTCAGGTACTTCATATTATTTCTAACGAGGCATATGGTACATGCACAGGAATTTCAGCATACTTCTTAATAATTTATGGTGACTTAAAACAGAGAAACTTCAAAGCTGTTGCTGCATTTGCAGACTCCTCTTAAGTTTTCCTCCCTTGTTTTCCTCCATTCTGTTCTGCATTCCACAGACTCCCTTGGATGTTTCTGGGATGAAATGTTATTATTATATGACTGTGAAAAGGATATAAATGCTGCTCGTATTCCACTTAAACTTGCTGTTTTATCCTGAATATAAAAAAACAACATTCTATTCATACTTATAATTTTTAAAACTTATTTTTACAGCCAGAGATCTAACATTGTCTAGTTTTGGAACTTAGTACTTCAAACAATCTTTATAATGTATATTTATGCAAGGATTTATGCACTGCAAATGGCTGTACCTTTCCATACTGAAATGTGCCATGTGTTTATATTCCAGCAGAGATAAGCTAAGCATAACTGCACAGATGAGGGGTCTAAAACTTCAGAACCTCCAGAATTTTAATTTGTGCTTTTTCACAGATTTATATTCATGGTTTTGAACACCCTTTTATGGGTTGTAGTCACTTAAAAGGAAATTCAGGTTCTTTACCAGAATAAGAACATCTATATTTTATTGAGCTAACATTGTTGGGGAAAGAAGTTTTCCCATGTTTAGGCATTATTTTTGTCTTGGGTCTGGTGAGTCAAATTGCCATTTTGGTTTAGAAGCCTGGCAGACAGTCAGAAGGAGGGCATAGGTCTACAGAAATTAAAACCAGAAAGAGGATGTTAAACTCCAGCTATTTATAGTGAGAATCTGTTAATACCAAGCAGTGCGGAAATAGGGAGCAGGCTCTGAACCAACTCCAGCACTCGAGCAATGCGGGTTCTGGAGCAGTGTATGTAGCACATGGAGTAAATAACTCACCTTCCTGGCCACATCTAAAACCACTTTGGCATTTCAGTGTGTGTAGGGTGAGGTGTGTGGAGAGGTGAAGGATTACACGTAATCACTTTATTGAGTCTCAGTGTTTCCCCATCACACACTCAATTTGCCTGTCTGTAGGTGAGAGATAACAGCACCCAATTTCCAAAGATGTTTTGGGGAAGAATTAATATGCATAGAGTGCTCGGAAGATAAAAAGAGTTGCTCTGCATTTGTCTAAGATAACAAAAGCCTTTGAAAGCCATGCTGGCTTCACAGAGGCATTTTCTTGTTAAGTAGTGTAGGACTTTGAGATTGTTGGTATTTTTATTGAGTGCATTAATATAATGCACTCTAATTTAATGGGTTTGCAAGGCTGAAGTTGAATCACAAACTGGTCACAAAATATTGGGCCCACATCCTCTACAGTCAGAATTTGAGCTTCAAGGAAGCTCTGCACTCAATGTCGCTTTCCATATCACGTTTCCAATTTGAGTAAATAGCTTCCCTTTTAATAACTTAACCAATATGACAGCATTGAATAGCAAAAATCAATTCCCTTGAGAGACATAATCAATGCTTAAAAAGATGAAAGCCCTCCCCAGATAGGGAATCCTATGAATTAATTTAAATGGATACAACTGTATCATGATTTATTTCCAAAGTTTCCTGATAACTCACTTAGGGAATATGAAAGTCCTTCTTTCCCCCCCTCATAGGGAGCTTTCTCACAAATAACATTTTCTCAATCATAAATTGTTATTACAATAAATTAAACTTTCTTTTTCCCTAAAACCAGCCAAGAAATCATATTCCTGAAGTTGGATACTTCCACTATGATACAAGAGAATTTATAAATAATAATGAAGGAAATATGTGTTTTCTAATATACCACTCTGGTCAAGAAGGAATCATTCCTGCAAAGGTCAATATTTTTTACGGGGTTATTGAGCTTGTGCTGAGTTGTCAGCTGTAGCACTGAGCCTTATTTTTGTGCAAAGTTAAGATTTTCTTCTCCCATTCAGGCAATCACTCAAACCTTCTACTGAGAAGAAAGCAGTTGTGTCTGTGCCTTTACCAAAAACAAATAGATGAGAACTGGCTTTATTCCAAATAATTTTTCCCAGGAAGCACACAATTATGACTATCTATTTTCGCTCCATCTTCCCCCTCTATCTCGTTCTATATATAAAATCTTCTATGTTTGTCACTCACAGGCTGCTAGAAGATGTGGCTGCCAGGCCCTCTTCGCAATTACTGTCTCTGTTCTTATTATTGGTCAAATGAAACCTAAGTTTCAACATTGTTCAAAATTAGGCAGTAATTTTTTCCTGCATACCTCAGTTGCCAGTGCCCTGTCAGTGTTATATAGTCTTAGGAGAGTCAAACCATGGCTCCTGCTGCCTTTAGGGACAACTGGGAGCGCTCTGCATTTCTTTATGTGTAACTGCAGGATTTATTAAGGGAAGTATCCAGAAACCAAGATTCGCTGTGACAGTCACTGTAAGCTTTAGCTTCAGGATCTCTTCCATTAAAATCTGGTGTATATATAGCAGAAAACCAACCATTCAATGGTCAGGAGTTACCTACTGCTCCAGAATATAGAGTAATTCCCAAGGCAGAAATTACACAGATGCTTTCTTTAACAAAAGTTGTATTTTTGAGGAGGGGTTTTGTTTGGTCGGTTGGGGTTGTTTTTGCTCCAGACTATTTCAGTGACTCATAACCATTGCCTCTCAGAGTGCTGCACAGGACCAGCTGAAGGGATGACAGAGAGGAAGGGGAAGGAGCAATATGGGTTAGAAGTTTCTCAAATCAACTTTGAAATGAGAACATTCCCACAAGGGGTAATTCTCTGTGAAACTGCTTTCAAACTATGCTGAAGATGAGAAGCCTGATTTCCTCTTCTTTTTTCAACTCACAGAAACTCTTAATTCAAAATTGAAGGAGAGGATCACCCAGTGTAAACACTTCTAGCAGTCACACTTCTGCTAAATGATCGTGGAAAACTGTTGACCAAGGCATTTCTGTGATGAGCACAGACAACGTGGGAGAACAGCCCCTGCTAGGTGAGAAAAAGAAAGACAAGAGACAAGTGGGAAGAACCTAGACAAATAACAGCTCTTGGATGCCATTTCTGTCACCATGCACAATTCGTGTTCCTATCCAAAGCACCTCCCCAGCCAGCCAAAGCCAACCCAGGTGTCCAATAGCTCCCATTGAGTCAAACATCACAGCAGGCTTGGAGATGCAATCCTTCCTCCAGAATCTTCCTGGCCCATTTCTAAAAGCTGGACATTTTATGCCCCTCAGGGACCCTGTGAATAGTAAGGTTCACTGGAGGAGCTGCAGCAGCCACCTTCCAGCCAGGACTGAGCTCCTGGATCAGTGTGGGGGGATTTTCACCTCTTTGCTTTCAGAGCATGGCTCTTCCACAAGGGAAAAGGATGTTTCTTGCTGTAAAAAAGCAGGTATGGTATAGCATTCCCAAACCAATTTTATGCTGACTTCAGCTCTTCTTTTGCTTCCGCATCCCCTGAGGATGGAGATTTGCATCTTACAGAGCATTCATGCTGAAGTTTATGCAGGTGTTGCAGTATTTCAGAGATCACTCAAATCTGCTGGAAACACTCTATGGGGAAACAGTACTTTAGTATCTGCCTCAAACTCAGAAAACAGGGGAAGCATCTTGGCTTTAATTCTGAGTCCCTTTTCCTTTAATGCTGGTTTCCCTTCATTTCCTGTTTGATACCTTTTAAACTTACGATCATTGATCTCTAAGAACTGAATAATTGTGAAAGTCTAAGCCAAGTCAAAGCTCTGCAAACTGCTGTGAATAGAAGTAGACCAGACAGAATGGTGTTAAATGAACAAAAATGGCCAGTTTATTCACTGGAACAGTTATGCATTACACTGTAATTTTAATTGGAACATAAAGATGTAAGAATCAGTATATCAGCTTCTTTTAATTATTTTCTTCAGCACTAGAGTGTTTTTCCCAACCGTTTGACTGCATGATCGTATTACACATGTACAAGCACAGACTTTATGAATCCCTCACAAGGTATTAATCTAGGATTGTCTACAAGGACAAGGAAAAGTTAACATGGGAATTACTTCAATTTTAAAAATAAATGATGCATTTTTGGAAACAAGAATTATTTAACTTTTTTGCTTTTAGCATAAAGTAGCAACAAGAAGAGTTTCCAATACTCAGTCTTTAGCAAATGAACATATATACTTTTATATTCTTCACCACCTAGAAACACTTCATCATTTAACCCCAAGAAGGCAGGACAACATAATGTCAATTCAGCATAGGAGTAGCTGAGTTATTACAGCAGTAAACATACAGTATACAAAATTGTGTTTGTCACAAACTCCACCAACGCTAAAACTCTTTTGAAAGGAACACAGCAATCTGTATGGTTCATTAAATACAGAACATCATGCAAATGGAAACATTCAATAGATTACAAAAGTCACAAAACATCAGTTTCCTTTTTTTAAATTGTTTACAAGGGATCAAGTTAATTAACCCTTTAACAGTCAAACCACAGGGCTGAAAATCAATAGAGCAATAAGTAATAAAATGGACTTAATTTAACCACTGGCATAGCACACATAGCTGTATCTGTGAAGAGGAGAAATAATAATAAAATAAGCTAGATTACTCTTATTTCTTGTTCATAGCTGATAAAATACCAACTAGCTAGCAAGCCAGTCTACTTGAAACTTTTATCAAATGCTTCTGTTTACTGATTTTCCAAAATATTTTTGAAATCAAGTAACCACATATTCAGTAAAAACTCAGATTAATAACACCGAGAAAAAACATACACTCTTTTACAGCAGATCATGATAACCAAAACAAATAGAAAGCTTTGTAGAAAGACATTTTTGAAATACAAGGCTCTATCACCCAGAGTCTGCCCACACATTAACTTCAGTAATGAAATATTGGATTTTTCCTTTACCTTTTGTCAGTTTGTCAGTTGGTTGCCATTACATTTTACAAAGGGGATTTTCAAGAACTCCACAGGAAACAGATTAAAAACCGATAAGGATTTAAGCTGTGCACCTCCAAATGAAAGATACAGACTCTCTGTGATAGTTCTCTTGCCCTTCTAGCAAGAGGAATATGCATATCACACAAGAAATAAGAATTTTCTAGCTTAGTTATGGATATGGAAAAGCTACACAATGTTAACAATGTCATGCACACGTTTTCCATTGCATATTTTGATGTATTTTTGACTGAAGGCGAAAGGCAATTGCTTTTTTATTTCTTTTCCACAGGATGCTTAATTACACTAAAAAAACCCCTTAATGGTTAAAAAACATCTGAACAGTATATATCCCTTTCAGACTCACTGCACACACAGCAAAGGAAAACTGAAGAAAAAGTGATGACTGGAATTTTTAAAGAGGTAACTATAGCAATTATCATACTTCAAAGGTAAAACATCAGTCCCTGCCATTCTCAAACGAAGATTTCCGAGGAACAAAAGAAAAGAAATTTACTGTAACCTCCATGGATATGCATCTTCTGCCAGAGAAAGGAACAGACCTCAGAAAGGCTGATGTAATCTATACCTTATGATGATGATCAATCCAGCTATAAGTGGATTTGGCAGCACAGCTACTGACTTTGGCATTGCAGGATGAATGATAAGGTTGGTATCAAAATTAGGGCCCGGACTCTGGGTGCTGTTCCCAGTGGGATAAGGGCTGGGTCAGATTTTACCAACAGCTTACTTAAGTATTTCCAACGTAAGTATGGTGAGCAGCCTTCGTAGGTGAGGTCATATTTCATAAGTGAGGTTATATTTCATGACATAATCTCCTTTATGCACACACATTAATATGGCAAATGGCTTAAACAACTTCGTAATCTTTACAAAATAAAAAACAAACTGAAAATCAACTTGGCATTAAAACTTGCAGCGTTAATTACAGTTTCATTCTACGAACTCTGCTGTATAGCTATGGTTACATTAATTTACTGTGAAAAACGTGGATAGAGAAAGCACAGAGATGCCAACCTGTCAATCAGATCAATCAGAAAGAATATCATTATTGCCTCTGTTTAGAAGGCAGAAAATTCTATACAATTAGCATGAAAAATGGTTATATGTCCTCTTCCTGTAAAACCTCCATATATGTTCTGACTGATAGAAAATATATTTTTCCATACTATTACATTTTACAACTTATTTTTCATCTTTTTCTCTCTTTATATTCGATTTTTTTCCTATTTCTTTCCTTTTCTTTTTCCTCACACATTTCCTATAAACTGGATTTCCAGAAGCAGATAATTTCACTGAACAAGGAATAATTTTTCACTACATCAGAAAATAAAACCCAAACCAAAATGCCCCTATTTTGACCTAAATGACCCTATTATTTTGAGTAGGCTATTTCAAATCCAAAGAAATCTCAAGGCCATCATAGAGAACAAATGCTGTGTTTCAGACACAAAAGTCAGAGCAGGATTTGAATTGCTTCCTTAATGAGCAGAACACATAATAGTGTTTCTAAGCATACTCAACCATTACAAATATATGTATAATTTTTTTCTTAATCCTTAAAAATCAGAATAGATATCAACACAACATAAACTATTTTTAAATGGGCAAAATGTAATATTTTGCAACACTTAAAAAACCCCAGGCTTTTGTTTCTGGTTTTGTCTGCATGTAAATATTTCCTACAAAATCTCTCACAAAGTTTTATGTTATCAATCAATATATAACAAAGAAGAGGTTTTCACCTTAAGTTCAAGGTACGTATTTTATTTTATTTCATATTGGTTAACTGACGAAAGTTGTCCCAGGAACCTACATAGTTTTGTAACTTACAATGCAATAACTACAACCATTTGCACATTGAAGTTGGTTTGTTTCTAGTTCTCTTACACTTCCAACAATTACATTTTATTATATATAAAAAAATGTAAATTGAAAACCTAGAAATTAAAAATTTAAAACTCAAGAGAATTAAAAAAATTTATTTCTATAAAACAGGGCCACAACTTCTACACCACTGAATGTTCTTTCATGATCCACATGGACATGCATATGCTTCTAAACTGTCCTGATACCTTTATTTTTCCCCAATAAATTTGTGTCTACATAGAAAGGAAATGTATTTCACTGAACTACTGCTTAACTAAAGTTTAGGAAAAATGCCTTTGATTTGGATATGAAAATAGGAAAAACTATTCCAAGTGCAGTCAGTGGTAACTGTATTCAAAGTGCTATGAAAATTCCTTCTCTTATTAACAATATACAGTAGCTGTCTTTGTTGCATGCAGATATTCATACACCAGACAAGGTCAGGAATCTGGAGATGCTTTTTGAAAGCTGAATTTGCCTCAGACAAATATTGTGGGCTGTTGTTTTTTAAAATCAAAATAGCAGCTAAACTCAGTGTCAGACATCATCATAGAGCTGAATAAGGTTTCACTTAACCTTTCTATGACAAGACAAAAGGCAGGTTAAGTATGATACTGGATAGTGATGTAAAGGTATATGAGAAGAATCACGTGAACCCATGGAAACCAAAGTTGGAACACTGCCGAGTGTTATCTGTTTGATCTGATCAGGACTGGGTATCAGTTTGTTCCTATTTTCTCTATCTCTGAGTGTTTTGTTACAATAGCTCAGCTGCTTTGCCAAGGTTACACGACAGACGCTGTTGATGACATAAAGTATTTCTATTTACAGCACCTTTGTTCTTGGTACTATGGTAGTAATGATTTGTTAGGCACACTGAGTGGTCACCGATTCTTTCCTCTGCTGATGTTTTGTGTATTGTAACATTTGGTAAGCACTGTTACTAACAAAACTCACTTCATTTTCTCAGATTCAGGCAGAATTTGGAAGAATTGTTCCAGCCACACCTGCAGCAATGTTTTTTTCCCCAGCTGTCCCGTACCTTAGGCTGTACTGTGTTTCCCACTCATAGGTCATACAGGTGCTGCAGAGAAGGAATAAAGACATGTGGAGATATCTAAGCCTCTCTTCTGTAAATAAATTAAGGCCACCTAACAAAACAAGGAGCCTGCTAGTTACCAACAAGTAGGCAGGTCGGCAGCACTGCAGACTTGCTTCTCTAGCTGATGACCAGATGGGAAACCCACAGATGCTGAACCACAACCCTCTACTTAGCCACTTGCCTTGCTGCCAGGTACGGTGCAAAATAAATTCCTCTAGCCTTGATTTTGTCCTGAAACACGCTGCTTTTAAGAAAAAAACAGGCTTACTCAGCTTTTACAGGAAAGAATCTTTAACTAGGAACACTGTGCACTGTTGCGATAGAATCTGCGTAGTGTTGATCACCTGAGTATTTGTCATAAACTGACATGAGCTAAGGTTCTGTGTCTGTTGATTTTTGGCAAGGAAAAAATGCACTACAGTAAAGTCCTGCTGACTTTGATCCACACCATCAACCCTACCTGCATGAGTCCTTTCACCACAGAATACTGCACATGACTTCCCCATTCATACTAGCCTTTCCTGGTAAGGCCTCGAGCTAGGATCCTGAATATGGGAGCGGGAGGAAAGAATGTTTTTAATTAGCACACAGCATTTTACTTATTTTAGATTTTCTTTCTCAGATACCAAATAGAAAGTAATCCCAAAAAACAGCACCAATTCATGATGCGAAAAGTATAATTACAATGCAAGCAAACAACTGAAAACAAATCAGTACATTATCCTTTCATCTCCTTCTTAGGCTTAATAATTATCTTTCAGTGAAGAGCTAGAACAAAACCAGAAGCTAGTGTAATAGGAATTTAGAAAACAAGTGCATAAACAATATCAGTGCAGCAGCAAAATATACAGTCATTGTTAACATTCCAATTCAACCCATTTCCAACATTTTTGTGCAATAAAAATTGGCCATATGCTGGCCAATGCAACAAGCCTTTCTTTAATATTAACACAGTCATTTCTTCACTGAAGCTATTTCTGCTTGGATTTAAAAAATAAAATTAGTTAAATACAACTCTCACAAAAAAAAAAAGACTGTATTTTATAAACACAAAATTCTGGTGCAAATAAAGTAAGAAATAAATATCACACCCTTGAAGACAAAAGGAAATTTGAACTGGTTCCTATGGCTGAACTTAGAGGATGTGAGGGTAGGATTTTTGTAACATATTTTTTTAACATTGGCTTAAGTCTCTCATCATTTCAGAGGTAAAGCCAAGCAGCTGGGAGGAACATTTTTGTTGAGATGTTAAATTTCACTACACTTCAGTTGTGATAGCACAGTTTGAGTACAATCAGAGGAACCATAAAAAGTCTTCTTGATAGGTTGGGCTCTGTGCTTTGTGTTCTTCTTCTCAACCTTCCCTCAGTTGCCAGAGCAGGGGATATGAATCCAGACTTGCCAATGCAGCAACAAGGCAGGATTGTCTACCCGCTTGCTGGGAACTACCACAACCTTTGTTGCATGAATTCCACTCTGTTTGCATTTTCTCTTACGTTGCATATGAAGATTAGGGGTAGGGAGGAGGCTTAGAGAGACAGTTGAGAGGGGCACACTGAGAGCTGGAATGTGGCTGCTCTTCTGGAAGAGCATTAGGACTGAAAATTAAAAAGAAAAGAGAAAAAGTGCTTAAAATACAAGGCAAACTTTTTACAAGCATGTAAATAGTACAGGGCTGGAAATGAACTTTAAAAGGGGATGAAGCCTCATCTCTAAATCCATATCCTCAGACACACAGTATACACAAAGAAAACTCTCAGTGCACAGCAAGTCAGTGACGCTTGGATGCGTTTGTGACGTGGCCCAGATATCCCACTTCACAGTTCCTGCACAAAACTGCTGTTTGCATGCTGGGATGACAAAGGCTATGTGGAGAAAAAAATGCATCTGTGAAACGAGGGAGCAAATTGGAAGGACAAGATGCAGGTGCCATCTTTAGGTGAGTATTAAAGATTTTCTATATGCAGCTGATTCACTGTTTGAAATGAAGGACAGTGCCAGGCTGGAAATCAGGTTTCATAGCTTTGTGAAAATGTGATGTCTTACTGAATTTGACCTATTTACTAGTCCCTTTGTACAAATACAGAGTAGCCTTCTTCATCAGGCCCCTTAACCATTACATATTTTGTAATTTACACTCCCGAAGTATGGGGATTTCTAATGTTTTGTTTTCTTTTGGGTTTTGCGCTGTTTGAATCCTCTTCATTCTGTCATATACTTCTGTCATTTGACTTTTTTTCATGTACAATTTGTCTGATAACAGCATTCACCTGTTAAGACTCTTAAAGTGCATTTATAGCATTCTCTGGTATGTAGTGCAGAGAGGTCTGAACCAGCTTACAGGGGCTGGAGTAGAAGCAAAGAAAAGGGACAGCTAACACAAATACACCCCACTTCTTGGTGAAGAGCTGCAGAAAAACAAGATACCAAAACAAAATTCAAGAAAGTGTTGTTTATAAAGACAAGAAAAAAAAAAAAAGAAAGAAAAAAAATACCACAAATCCCAGTTCTTTAATGTGTCTGGGAAGAGGTTTTTTCCCTAATGCTTCAAATGTTCGACAGCGTTGAAGTTATTCCAAGCTCAACAGTGTGATATATGATAAAGCACCATCGTTTCTGTCTCTGTCTTCAAGAGAATTTGCCTTTTCTGTTTTTCTTCTTTAGAAACTGTGCTTTTACATATTATCTCTGCAGCACAGACTACTGGAGTACTGGCTGAAGGAATGCAATTAGCCTATTGCTGGAAATGAATCAATTTGAAATGCCAGAGATATTTGGAAAACTGCTACTGGAAATGCCAGTGGTACTGAAAATATCTTTAGTTTCCACATACGGCATTTACTTAAGGAAACAAAGAGATGACATTGTGTTTGACTGAACAAAGAAAGGAGTGTGCACCACCACCATTAACTGACTTGATGGCAATGTCCACATTTTCGAATCAGAGAAATCTGGGAGGCTTTAACCACAAATACACAGGTATTACGATTCAGCAGGAGCAACTCTGGGCTTATTTGAAGATCACAGAATCACACATCTTAAGCTAGATTCTGTTTCCCACTAATGCTCCTGAAGATGAGTTTCCTGATCTCAGAATGGGTGGTGAAGGGGGCTACAGAAGCTCAGGACCTCACAAGTTTTGTTTTCTGCTCAGCTGTCTAATAGCTCAGTCTCAAAGTGTGCAGTGTTATGGACTATGACACCTCAGTTTATATATTGATTTAGTCTAAGCACCTAGGCATAAATATTTCATTTAAAATATTTTCTTGACGCTTTAGTGGCTGGACTTGTTTAATCAAACATCCTGACAGCACATCAAACCTGCCTTCTCTAAGTAATTCTTTCCATGGCCATATCTATCCTTTCCCTCTGCCATATTCTGCCACACGCAGATGCAGATACAGCATCCACAGAGGGATCTCATTGAGATCTCTGCCTGTTCCACACCAACGACTATGTCAGGAGGGACTGGGCATTGGCCAAAAAGGTCTGTATTTACTCTCAAACTTATCCACTCATTAAGAGCCAGCTCCTGGCTTCAGCGCCTCCTAAGTTTTCAAGATAGGCTTAGGAGAAGCACTAGTCTTAATTCCTTCAGAGACAGAAAACTGGATTAGAATTTTAACATCACATTTGGGGAAGACAAATGAGGTGATTACATGACCCTACAAAGACTGGCTTACTCTTCTCCCTTGCTGCCTTGTTTCTTTTTAAATGGGACTCCTACAATTGCCAGAGAGGAACAGAAACTCAAGGCACACATTCCTTGCTCATTAGCAGAGATGTGTTTGTCTTTTGGGGCTTCCTTCCTAACTCTAAAAATAAGCAACAAAAGATGCTCATGCTCTGAGGGAGAGGGCTGGTGAGGAAATGGCTGTAGTTACAACTAGTTACATACAGCAGTGGCCTGAAAGAACCTCTTTGAGATACACAAGATTCTCCTCTACACAAATATAAACAACGATAATAACTTTATGGCATGACCTTCAGTACAAAGCCAGCCATGACTGTAAAAACTGTAATAAAACTATCCCAGGCTATGCTCAGATTAGCAATTCTAAGCACTGTGCTTAGAATTATATTAATTTTCTTTTCCTGGTAACTCTGCATTGCTTCTTACTTTGAAATACAAGCACACTTCTGTGCACAGAAGAAATAGAAAAATTTGTTTTGCTGTTTCCTTTTCAACCAAGAATAAGTATTAGGGGCATTAGGAAGAGGAAAAAAAATTGCAAGGCTATCAGGCACCTTTATAGCAACATGCATAACCACATCACCTGCAGCTCCAATAGATTTAAATCTTTTTCTAAAACTCTGCTCTTACACCTTCCTCTTCTCAGAAACACAATTCATCCAGCTCATTAATGCAGATTACTGTAGCAGTACATAAACTAAAAATACATCGGAATCAGCAAGTGACATGTGGCATTCAATGTGCTTTTTATGGCAGTAGAGGTGCTGGTGGCAGCAGGTCCTGGAGCTGAGCTATCAGACACACTGACAGTCACAGACAGCAGAGGATGGCAGGGGAGATTAACAACGCAAAGCAAGAGAGAGACATGGAAGGACCTGAGTTTTTGACTATAAACAGAGAATAAGGAAGAACATTGTTACATTCACCCCATGGGATATGTGTAGTTTTTAAAACATTTGCTTTTCAGAGACATTTTTGTAAACATCTCTTTAAATGCCAGTATCATTTGGGGATGTATTCATTCAAGTGATGAATAAAGCCTGTGCAATTTTTTGTGTTAATATTATTGTCTGGCTTTACGCAGCTCTTTTATTTTTTTCCCTGGAACTCAAAATACTAATAATGTATTTCTAAAATTAACTGGAAAATAGTGTCCAAAGCCCTTCAGTGCTCATAAGCACTCTGTTCTGTCTTAAAGATGTCATTGACATGCAACACTGTCTGGCATTGATTGTAACTGTAACAAATCAGCAAAGGAAAATATTAACAGAGCAATGATATTTTCAGATTGCAAAATTTTTGCATGCATTAGCTTGCATATTTTACCTTATTTTAAATTTATTTCCAACTTTATATAAATAAAAGCATTATTTCATATTAAAAGGCAATATTAATTTAATTTGAGGTATTGGGGAGTTGTGGTTTGGTTTTTTATTAATAGATAATTTGAGTATAGAGTTTTGGCCTCTGAAAATGAAAATTAGGTTTTCACTGCATTCAACAGAAACCTGAACACAATCCAAAGATGGACACACTCTTTTTAATATTGGATAACGGCGTTATTTCAGTCGTGTCCAATATAGTCCATCAGACAGGTGGCTACAGGTGCTGGGAAGGGGGAACAGCATCCAGTAATTTTCAGGGCAGGCCTGGATTTGGTTGCTTGCCCCATATCCCTGGACCTAGAAACTGAGGTGATGAGTGGAAGGCAGAGTGAGACTTCCACGCATTGTTGCATCAGTTTACTTAAAAAAATCTCTTAAGGAAAGTTCTCCAATCAAGTTTCAGTTGAAACATGCAAATTCAAGCAAAAAGACCAATGTACAGCTAAAATAAATTGACTAGATCTGCCCTGGAGTCTCATTTGGCTTGAAGCTGTGCATAGCTTATCTAGTGAGATTTATTAAAGCCTATGCACTGGAATCACAATAACTAAAAATGCCAGAGTTATACAAGTCCCACTTAAAAACCATAGTATAGGTAATGAATGAGGGAAATCTGTGAATCTACCTGTGTTATGGTCAGGCTTATTAACTGGTTTGAGCATGATTAGACATCGCAGGATGTGGAAAACATCTGTGTGAATCACAAGCCCTAACAAGCTCTTGTTTAGTCCTGAGTGAAATGCCACTGAGAGGTCACATTACTGCAAGAATTGTGTTGGAGACTTTAAAAAAAACAAGCACACCTCTCTCTTAAAATGGGTGACTTCAGGGCTGGGCAGAGCTTTCATTTGCCTCATTGGGCATCACCTTGTGATGTAAATCATCTGTGCCATCCCAGTAGGGACTGTCAGAGGACAAGGAAGGGCAGGACAAGCTCCTGTCTTCTTTCTCTGCTGCATTTAGAAAATCCAAACCTCAGTAAGTCCAACTGGTTCCTTAAACACCCTCAAATTTTAGTCCAGATTCCAATTACTGTATTTAAAGAACTCAACAACTTGTGCCATCATCCTGGCTTGCATTAAATCTACTGTTATGCTTCACTGCTTTACGAAGCTGGGCAGGTAATGTGGCTGAGGCAAGCAAGGCAGCAGTGTGAATATATCAAAAACAGTGTTGTTTTGACTTCACCAGATGAGTATCAATCTAGTGGTAAAAAACAATAGCCACCTGAAAGTCAATTTTTCAGCTTAGTGTGTAGGGTGTGTGTTGTTTGTAGGATGACTGACCTGAAGTTTTTTTAATATTAACCATGTTTTTAATTATCAGAAGAAGGCAATGCTTGCAGATAAATTTACACCAGTAGCAAATCAGGTAGGTTTTCCATTCTGAGAAGAAGTTTTAAAATTACAGAAGCAATTGTTTGTTAGAATTTAGAAAGGGATGGTAGTAGAGCATATTCTCCACTAGGAGAGTAGCCCTGGAAGGAACAGAATAGACTTTAGTTTCTGATGGTAAATTAAATAGGGTTAAAGTAAGACTTGTTGACATTAAGCTTCCATGTAGCCAAAGCACTTAATGATAATCTCAAATTGCTGTAACATCTAAAATACAGCAGCATCACTTTACTGGCATTTTAAGGATTTTAAATGCAACTTGTAATTTTTTTTCTGTGAGCTGTAAAACTCCAAACTGCAAATCAGTAAATGATACTTTTCAGTTGTACTGAGTTTACACCAACTTCTCAGTGAAATTTTCATATTACTCTTACACAGTAAAGAAGATAATAATACTTCCACTTTGTAGGCAATAAAAGAGAGGCACTAACTTGGTCACTACAGTTCAGGCAAAGGCCTAAAAATAATGTAACCTATTTCAAATGAGAGCATAAACATAAGTAAATATTTGCACAGAATGTACCATGAATAGATAAAGAAAATTATTATAATGTCCTTTTGCTTTGCTTAGGTTTGGGGTTGTGCCTTGATAACTCAGCCATCGCAGAAGCATGACTTGGCCTTTGCACCACCTATGTGCAAGGACACCAGGAGTTTACTTTTAAAAACAAGATTAAAAACTGATTGCCTTGGGTCTGAGTTTCCAATCAGGAAGAACTTAGAAGTGTCCGCTAAAATCTCACAAATGCCTTTAAAATGCCACCTTACAAAAGGGAAGCCTACACCTACCCCTGAAATTAAAAGTCCCCCATTTAAGTAAATGTTTCTAGCAACAAAATAAATTCATTGCTATTTTGGCATCATTGAAACACTACATAAAAATATCAAATGAGGGCTGCAAGATCCAGCTTTGCATTTTTTCCATATTTTTACAGGGAAACAAGTGCGCGAATGCTGTGACTCATGTTTGTACTGTCACTGCAGAAATTACCACTGTGCCTCAAGCTGTCAAAAGTTTGCTGTTAGGGAAAAAGTGAAGAGCTTTTGTCTGCGGAAGAGGAGGGGGGTGGCAGGCGTGCATGCAGCTATGTGCAAAGAGAAGAGAGTTAGTGGAGTTTACCTGACAGTCTGGCAATCTGGCCCCCTGGCTAGTTGTGAGCCGTGTGGCGGTATGGAGGCAGCAGGCTGCTGACAATCTACAAGAAACTGATAAATTAGACATATATACAGAGAGATTACAGAGCAAGGGGTTAGTAACGGCAGTACACAGGCTAGGCATCTCAGGGAGAGATTTAGTGAGGAATGTGCTCTTGGTGCCTTATCTGACAGAAACACCTTTTTTTCTGATAGCAGTGACATTGGTTGTTGCCTTTTTCTCCTTTTCAGAAGTACTGGAAACATTTTTGTTTGTTTTCCCTCAGCACTGGCAAATTTTTGTTTAAACAGACAGCAATAATGGGCTGTATTCAGGATCTGGGTTTAAACTTCTCGTTCTTCTGTTCATCATGAAGTTGTTTTGCTCACATCTAATACAAAAAGTGTCAATAAAGCTACTCAGAATTTATCTAAGGAACTTATATCCACATAAAAACAATTATGTCATCTCATTACAACATGCAAGAAAAAGCTCGTAAGAAAGTCTTTATAATTTCTGAACAGTGCTTGTGAGATTGGGGTTTTTGTAGGAAAAAGGGAGAACTTGATACAGTCAGTTTCACTGCTCTGTCTAGATTATTTGATCAATTCCCTGTCAAAGAAGTTTCCACATTAATCACTTGCAAAGCTATATTATGGTTCTTAATTTATTAAATAACAGTAAAGCTAAATAATCCTTCATTTCTATGTTTTCCTGTGACATTCAAAATATGAAGACAGCTTTAAACTGGATAATACTTGTGGGGCTTCATGAAAGTAGTAGAACAAGATAACCCTGCTTTCTAAGTCACTAGTGTCTACTGAGATTTCTAGATCTCAAGATTTGCTCATTTTCCCTGCAGCATTCTGGCCTTTCACTCCACTGTCTGTGTGATTCAGATTGTCACACAACACAGTCATCAGGATCTTTTCAAACATTAGAATCTATGGGGGAAATTCTGATCATATGAAAAACTGCTGGAATTACCTTTTGTCTCCAGTAAGACCTGCAGACCTATCATCCTTCCTGACTGCTTCAACCTGATTCTCAACCGCTTTGGTGGAACAGGCTTATTTTCCCCTAAACCTTAAAAATGAGACAAGGGAACTTCACATACTTGGAAGGAATTTCTTTTTTTTTTTTTTTCTTCAATTGATTGCTACCTAAATCTCAACACCAGTAATAATTTTTCTTTACTATGTAGATGTTTTTTAAAACCCCCTTCTATTCTTTATCTCAATCAATGGAAGAACATGCAAGTAATTTGCTGTCAAGAGTGTTGAGACGACATCAGGTACTGCAGAGCAACACACCTTCATAGCAACATTGAGCATCATATCCACTGTTAGAACATTTCCCTTTCATACCAGCCCACAGGGCCTCTCCCTGGTTCCTGTGAAGATCTGTGCTGACCTCCAGTGGGTAAGAAGCAAGTGTACCCAAATCACTGGTTTCTTCCTGCTTCAGCAAAGAGGAGAAGGGTTTGGACCTATTTTCTAGTACACAGGCTAGAAAAAGACGTGCATAGTTTGTGCTGGCACCATTGTGTCCAGAAGCAGAAATGGAATAAGAAAGGATACTCTGCCACTCTCATTTACCAGGATTGTCACTATAGTCCTCAGTGCATCTTTTAGCAGAGGAGTGCAAGAGTCAGCAGTGTATTTGAGTCATGAACAGAAGGGTCTGTCATTTCAGCACAAAGCTCAACTAAAACAAGAGGTGTCTGAGGAACAGACAGATCAGGTTAACTGCAGGTAGAAAATGATTGCAAAAAAATTAATAATAATTCCTTATTCTAAAACAAATAGTTTGCAGAAGTCCAAAGCAAAGTCATCCCTGACAGCTTATAAAAGGTAGTCAGTGAGGAAAGAAATACAGAACAGAATGCTGTGTGATGAAAAGGTGCAGACAGGTTGCACTAATACAGAAGAAATCGTGCTGCCAAGCCTTTCCAGAACAACACAAATGCCTGATTTATGATCCTGTTCTAATATCTCAAACATAGTGCACACATTTTGTGATGCATCTTGATCTGCTACATTTGGCAGAGTGCACGAACAGTGAGCCAGATTCTGGGAGGATTATGCAAGCTGGGTAATAACTATTTCAGTGTGAGCACACTCCCTTGACTTTGTGTGAAACACAATTCTAGCTGGCATCAGCAAAGCTCATGCAATCTGGCTCATGTTCACATCAGGACCAGATCTAGTGATCCACATGTCTTAAGATGACTGAATTGTCCTCCTACATCCTCCAGGAGTGAAGTTTCTGAGGATTATGCTAGGAAAGAGCTAAGCAGAATGCATATGGCTTACATAGACACATTTCAAATTCAAAGGAGCTTCTTATCTACTTATGTCCAAGTAGCTGTGCAAGAGCTAACTTTATTCCTTCTATATTTAATCCTTTAAGGTATTTTGGAGGATTTATAACACCCTGCTCTAATGTCATGACTATCACAAAATGACTTCTTTCTACTAAGGAACTCCTGCCTGCATCAAGTAAATGTTTGTTTCTTTCTGAAATACTCTGCTGAAGGTTAAAAGTCTCAGAAAAGTCTTTACTAATT
Source organism: Edolisoma coerulescens (assembly GCA_013397115.1). NCBI lineage: Eukaryota > Metazoa > Chordata > Aves > Passeriformes > Campephagidae > Edolisoma > Edolisoma coerulescens. The sequence goes on from VWZW01001228.1 coordinate 51,396, forward strand.
CTGTGGTCAATGTCACATGCCATGAAGACAAGGTAAGAAAGACATGCTCTCTTTTACTAAAAAAAGTAAAAATAAATTTTAAAATCACATTGGAAGGAGCCTGTTACCTGTATTTTCCAAATCTGAGGGCCTGTCAGTCAAGCTACAGTGAAAGGACATTCTGTCATTTATGAAGATGGTACTTGGGGTACAGACATAGATTAAACTTTTTAGTGTATCTTCTTAGACTATCACCAAGAAAATCATTAATAAAGTTATTAAACACAGACTATCTTATTTCTGCATCATCTTCATTTGCTGTGAGGAAATAAACCAGTTTGGGGCAGGGGATGAGCTGGCTGATCTCAAGACCTTTTACAATTCTGTGAACCTATAACAAAGAAATGAATTTTAGTGATCATTTCAACCACAGATGGCAAAGAGGAGCTATTGTACACAGAAATTCACATGCCAGTTTTCACTGTATTCAGCAGAACTTGTGCCTGCAGAGGCTTGTGACAGTATCCAGCAACACTTACCACTGCCTCTATTGCAGCTTTGAGGCCTGACTTGTGCTATATGTTAGTTCTGCTTCGATTTTCCAGCTCCTGACATTTTAGCCACTTGCACAATGATGATGTAAAAGGCTCAGAGATTTCCTCTCTCACAGATTAGCCGCTGCTGATTTTCCTCTGGAACCTAATGCCTAGTCCTAATCGGGCTAATCAGCTCCTGATGTAAGAGCATTAGAAAAAACCCAGGCTCAGAGAAACTACACCTGCTCACATGAGCACTGAATGTGCTGCTATAAATTATCTGCTGAGAGCAAATCTCACCAAAAAAAGAGAGTATTTTCCTGTGCTTCCCTTTGGCTCGGCCACAAAAACAACACGTTTCCCTTGTGTCACAAGATGTGCTCTGCCCTCCAGTCTGTGAACTGGGTGACTCTAAGCAACACAGGTCTGCTTTACTGCCTTATTTGTGCCTGAGATGGGCTTGCCTTCTGTTGACATCAGCAATGTCCTCAGTGAAAAACCTCCATGCAAGCATTTCCAGTCTCACCTGCTCAGGACCCAGCGCACTGCAATGAGCATTTCAGCACATTTTGACTCTCAGTAGATTCCTAATCTCTACACAGCGCTCTCAAACACCGAGACTACTCAGAATCCCAAGATAAGCATAACATTCTTTTAACTGCCTTTAGTTCAGTTAATCAATTAAAAACTTGTTTTTCCCCCTTTTATCTGAAAGGGTAAAATTGAGAGTCAAACAGCAAACCAATCAGCAGGTACTGTTACGTATTTTGCATTTCTGGTATGAAAACATTGGGAAAAAGCTGTTCTTGATAAATAAGAATTTGTCAATAAATGTGTATGACCAAATGTGAGATTGAGGCTTTTTTAATCCTGTTTGAAGCTGCTAAAACAAAGCTTCCCTGGCATCCCATTGATCACTTTGGGCCAGCAGAAACTCCTTCTTTGCTAGTTAAAACTTGTCAGGCTATCTGACTTTGTGTTACGATATCCAATGCCAATTGAACTTGCTCCACCAAGTCTGAGGAATTTGATAACGTGTCTATGAAGCTATTATTGGCAATTTACTTGAAAAGAGAAGCTGTCTCCATTAATTTGGTAATGAATTGTTTTCATCCCCGAAATGTCAATTTAATGGGAAAGAATGAATGGCTAATAGCATGACTTGAAAGTATTGGGCAAAGAACAGACCAGTAGCCTCCTGGCTGTGCAGATGTAAAAACACGTTACACCACAGAGCAAGACCTACAAATAAATCAATCCTCTCTGCTCAAAGGTGAGGAGCAAGGAAAATTTCCAAACCAAAAGACAAATGTGAGATGTCAAGGAGAATGGGGCAGAGTGTGCTGAGATGCTTGCCCTCCTTGCTGAGATTTGTAGAGATGCTTTCAAGATGCAGTCTGACAGGATGAGAAAAGTCCCCAAACTGTTTATTTACAGGGGTGACAAGAACATAAGTTTACACAGTTAACAGCTGGTTTCACTTATAATTTATCTTCATTTTTCTAATGAATGCCAAGAAAGCTTTGACCTTCCTCAAGGCCAAGAGGAACTTTAGGAGGTAATAGTTATCACAGAGAACAGCTGGTGAGAGGACAGCTGTGACTTACCTTCGCAAAAAGGCACAAACAATGGTACAGGTCAAAGATTAGAAGAGTCTCTCCCTTCTCCTGCTTCCAGGGTCAATTTGAGCCTGTAAATAACACAGTTACCTCTGCCCTACACACAGCCCTAGCAGATCAGTGTGTCAGCTCCATGTTTCTGCAGGCTGCCCCTGGAAGGAGAGGGCTACAGTGGAGCAGCCACTGGGGTTCCATCTGGAGCCTGGCTGGCCTAATTAACCCCAGCTTGCTCAGAGCAGGATTGACTCCGCTTGTCCTGGCCTGTGAGCAAAAGGAGCAGTGTAGGAGGTCTGGCCCTTGTGCAGAACCATTCTGCCACCCCGTGAGGGCCAGCCCCATCCTGGCACAGCTGCACACAGTGCAATTTAGCTCCTGCACATTTTCCAGCACCCACATTATCTGGGATTTCCCACTGGCCAAATTTTACCTCTGTTCTATTAAACTGATTAACGGATCACTGATTGGAGATAGAGAAATGCGTCAACCAAGTATCATTTTCAGATTTTTTCATGGTAAAGGTAATCTACTATGAAATTCCTGTGTTGAGGGTGCAAGTACCCAGGTAACTCACATCTTAAGCGTGCTATTCAGGAAACTTAATAGCTTAGATTTCTTTTGATTGGAGAAGTTACAACAACAATTAATTCTTCCACTACTTATTTCTTAGTCTTCTTAAAAATTATTTGAACAATAAGAGGTGTGAGCATGCTGCTGAACTCCCATTATTTACCAATATCTATATATTGCCCTAAGAGGCAGTAGGCCAGCAATAGGATGCATCTAAAATCCTCATCTCCTGTCAACTCCCCATGTCCATCTTCTTTTTCTTGAAAAGCAGGCCCAGGAATGTCCCACTGTTTCTACAATCACAAGCTCCTGACACAGGCCCTCCTTCTGCTCCTCCTCTGAGAACTCTAGAACAAGGTCAGACAGAGTTAAGCTAACAGAGGGCTTGCTGTTAAATGCTGTTAAAAGAGTGAGAGCAGGTAGGGAGTTTTACTGCTAGTTTCTCGTGGCATTTAGGGAAATGCTGTCTGTCTTGGTGATTTCCACAAACGGACTCGTGGAGCATCACTAACAGCTTCACGCCCTGCCTGGCACACGGCACAGACAGCTGTGGTTTAGTAGGTCACTGATTCAGAGGCTTTCCAGAACATGTCAGGATTCTTGGCTATGTCCTGGTGAGTTCTTTCATCTATGCAACAGCTACGCTACATGGAGTGCTTTTACCCTTAATTTCCTTCTTCTGCATGATTTCACTTGTATTTTCTTTTTAGACATGAATTATCCCAAATCTAGAGAGCTGTTCCCCCATCAGTCCACGTGTTTCAGTGGTAATGTGCCTGCTAGCTCCAAGTAGAGTGATAAAGCTACATCCCAGCCTTGCCTTTTCCTGTAGCTCATATTAAGAATAGCTTTTAAAAAAGAAATAATACCTTGTCATTAACAAAATTAGTGAAATGCATTTTTCTCCAGTTACAGGCTCAGAACATTAAGAGGTTTCTTGTCAGCTCTGTAGCCTTTTTCACACATTCTATATCTCGACGTGTATATGTTATTTCTCAAATGGTTTCTGTGAATGCTTTAAATAATTCCTCATTAAATCTACTGAGAAGCTAAATAATGGGTTAGTAAAACAGCAGAAATGGAAATGGTACAAGCTGAAAAACATATCTTCAGTTCCTTTCTTTTATATACGGTTCATAAAAAGCACATTTAGAAAGGTCTGATGATTCATGAAACACTTACTAAAAGACACACACACATTTTAAACATTTCAAAAGAGGAAAATAAAGGTCTTAAAGTCACATAAATCATCACACTTTGATCTTGTTGTTTACCACAGAAACGTAAGTCCAGGATACATTTCAGGTCACAAAACCATCCAGAGCAAAAATACTTGCACTATTATATGGATAAAGATCGGCCTGATCCAAAATTTGAAGTCAGTGTGAATAGTAAGTTTAGTAGGCTTTGGAAGAAACAACATTAAGTTACAATTATAAGGTTCTGTGCCCCCAAAAAATGAAGACTGGGAGATACTTACAGCCAAGGACACTAGACTTGTTTAAAGAATTGCTGTGAGCTTACTCCACACACTAAAACATCTCAAGGAACTGCTCTATTAGAGAGCTAAAATATCAGCATGTCTAATTTAAACACTCACTTGCATTTTTCCTATTTTATGAGGCAAAAAGCACAATATTGAATACTCCTGTGCATTTGATGGCAAAAATCAGCAATTCATGAAACCACATTGCCATAAAAGAAGATAGAGACAGATGACTTTTGTTACCGACATGGTAAGGATATTTCAATCTCTGTTTTAGTTAATTGATAGGACTGGATTCCAAAGCCCAAAATTTTCATAGAAAGCAACAAATATCTGGTAACATGCCTTAAAGATTTGATGTGTCACCTGTATACCTGTTTAACTAGAAAAAAATAGAAGTCTAAATAAGACTTTACTGGAGAACTTCAAATGATGCCAATGTAAACCATTCCATCCAGCAATGATGTCATAGCTTAGATACAGAGAGAAAAATGTCAATAACCTTTTAATGAAAATACACAGCAGTAAGGCATGGATTTCACTGCAATCTTTTCTCTTTTTTTAATGTTTTATCAAACAAATTAGGGCTTCTATTAAAAACAGATTTTATTTCAGGATTTTTTTCTTTATACAGTCAAAAAACATAAATAAAAAATAAATCAAATTTGTAGAGCTGCAGTGAATTCACGCCATAATAGCTAAATCATATTGAAGTGGCTAAATTATATCGATCAGCATGAAATGTATGGGTTTGGTCTCATCAGTGGCAACTGGAAAGCTAAATGCAAGAGAGGAAGAGCACAGAGTGAAAAGGTCCTGTTCACAGTGGCACCAAGAGGTAAAAGTACATTTAGCCAGCTGACTTCTTCATCAGTTACAGCCAACCAGTGTCCTTGGCAAGGGCACTGTCCTTCAAATTCAAAACGGCCTCCACAAGGACAACACACCATGCTTGAAATGGCATAAATATGCAATGCTCATCAAGCTGAGCTAAATGAGCATATCAGATGCAGGACACGGCCCTGAGAGCAGGAAGATATATACATTGATCTGTATATATACACTGATACTGCTCATCAAACAATGAACACATATAGACACAAACATGGGATGTTTACAGAACCCACAGAAAATAGGACTGTGCGGAACAAAAAAAGAGAACACAGATAATAAGTAAACAATGACTGAATTATCCTTTTTGTGAAGAGCATCATATTCAGGTTTAAAAAAACCCCTTACACATGATTTTTTAAAAAACCTACTAAACACATATAAAATCCGTTTTTCATGAAGAGCAGAGACAGATTAGACCAATATTGCATAAGTCTTACAACAGCCAGTAGCCTGTCTGATTGCACAAGCTCAGAGACACCTTGCAGGTACAGGATCATCATCAACACAAGTACATTCTCAGGAGATAAAAATACAACAGGCCTTCTCAGAAGAATCATCCATGGATCTCTAATGAAGCAAAGGGCAATTTGAACTCAAGCTAAGTTTGTGTTGCCAGAATAAAGTTGTGGGGTTTTTTGAAAAATAATGGTTCTGAAGAACTTCCATGCTTTGGATTGCTTGGATGAAGCAAATCAAACTTTCCTGAGGGAATAATTCAGAGCAGACTAGCCTGACTAGTTAAATATTATATGGCTGTGTATCTTATATAATAGTTGTTAAAACTTGTTAACCACCTGTCCTGCTTTTCAAGAATAAACTCTCTCACTTAATGTACAACTTAATTGTTCGGAATTCAGTATAAAATTACCTAACTTAAAATCAGCACAGAAAGAGGTATCTAGATCCTAGTCATGTTGATTTTCCTCTTCATCAAGCTATAAAATTCGTTCACAAATGAGAAGTAAAAAATATTTCAAACTCTTCACTGTTTGACGTGAGCAATCACAAAGATCTACAAAGCACCCTCCTGGCAAAATTCATTTCTGAACTGATAGTGTTCCTCAAAGGACTTCTTCCACAACCATTTTTAAAAGAAGCTGTGCTTTCTGTGTTCAGATTTCTAACAATCTGGTGTTTCAAAATTGAGAAGTGCATTAAAAAGCAAAGTTGAGATACTGAAGTAAGGCCTATAGCAGCAGGGCTTAGAAATTTGTGAGCAGCTTTTTGACATTGGTACTTCAGCTCACAAGCAAAGCTGAAACTGGTTTTGGCAAAATATTCCTAAAGAAACAAAAAAGTGCACGGCGAAAGACCTTGAGTATAAACCCTTTTCATCGCACAAAGAAAGCAGACACAAACCTGCTATCAAAAATGTATTTCCCTGACCTTTACACAGGCACACCTCTCCAGACACCTCCTCTGTGCAGAGTGGTGTCAGCCTGAAAATCTCTGCTCATTTTCCCAACCCCGCATCCCAAAGGGGAGGGTAAGGCAGCTTCTACTCACAACACACCTTTTGAAGATTATTTCCCAAATCTTCACACTACCTAAACAAGATGAAGCAGCAAGAAGGAGGAGCCAAAACCAACAATCTTGCCCCACATGCCAAGTTCCACTTTAAGGTTATTTAAAGAAAAATACAAAAGGAATATGAGCTTCTGATTACACAAAGAATAACCTTTTATAGAATATTTCTCAAGTCACACCTAAAACACTGCACTTAAAAAAAGCTCAAAATCCAGAAAGAAAAAATTTTAAAACAGCATGAGAGTGTATTCTTCATCCCTTGAGCCAAGAGGGGTTACTCAACACCTCACATGGACTATCCAAAGCCTTTAATTCCCTGTAACACTAAGGGCCACCCTACTCAGAAGACCTTCTGATCCTTGTTGTGTTAAATTGTGTTTTGCTACATCAAACAGATCAATGCATTCCCAGGTTTCTTACCTATTCTTCACATTTTAAACAACTCTAAGCGTAAAGGCAAGTAACAAAGACAACTCTTAAGCAATTTCCCTAGAGTTCCAGCTTAAAGATTTAATTATAAGACTTCTTAGGACTTCAACATTTGGGTCATTGAGACTTTTTGTTTTCATTTTCCTTGTTAGCTTTAAAAAATATTTTCCACCTACAGATGCTGTGAGTTAGTTCTTGGAATTTCCTTTGGGATACAGATTTTATAAATTAAGTTAAATTTTATGGTAAGAATGCAAGCCAACAAACAAGAGCCAGTTAGTTGTATCATACTGTGATTCATATTTGATTTGCCTGTAAGCATAGAGCTACATCAGAAATTAATCTTGGATTATGTTTTTAGTGAGAGTACCTATTACATACTCTTAATTACGTATGGTAGGTGGTGAGCTTAGTGCCTGAGCAGTTGCTATACTATTATGTGGCATTCTTTGTGCTGTCTTTGTCTTCCACATTAGTCTCTTCTTGTGGGAATTAAATGCCAGGCTGTAAATCACTCTTGAAAGACAGCTGAAAAGCAAGCATGCTTTCAGGTTTAATGTGCTTTCAGAAAGGAGCAACCCCACAAAATCACCTAATTTGGCAGGTTTGATTGGGTTTTTTTACAGGTTTTCAGAAGAGCCATTTTATGGAATGGTTTGTAACAATGAAGAACAAGTAAATCTAAACCCCACAAAAAACCAAATTTGGGATTGGAGCAAACTAGTATAGTTCTGTTGAAACCCATGGAGCTAGGCTGGTTTGGGTCAACCAAACATCTGACCTCAGCTGGGCTTGGAATTTGAGAGAAATGTGTCACATTTTAAGGCTGCTACTTTCCTTTTTTCTATTGTAATAAAATAAAATAGAGACGACGTACAGATTTCCCTAAAAGGAAAAGGATTGCTCATTATGATCTTACAATCTGTATTCCTTCAAAATATGAAATACTTTACTTTTTACAGTGTTTTCCTGTGTGGGATTTTAAATACCAAGCAAAAATAATGGGGGAAAGAAGCATCTACCACACCGTTTGGAGGGCACTCCTGCAAAGGAGACTCTCAGGTGGTTTGTTGTTGACTCTGTTTGAGTGAGAACACTGCAGCCACAGATTACTGTCCCTCTCATAACCTGCTGGGAAACCTTTTACTTCAGTTACATCTTCTACACAAGGATCTTGATTTAATTTTAAGCTAAAATAGCAGAACTTGATATTCAACTTTTGGAATTGCCATGCTAAAGTATCTGACAGAGAAAAGAGTGCTGCAGAGGCAGATACTACAGGAGACCTTTTTAGTCTTGTTTTTTCCTTGAAGAGGTTGAGAGAACCACATTTCACATTTGGGACATATTTGGTATATTGAGAGGCACCTAGTGACTTCACATTCAAGGAGTTTGAATACCACTGGAAAAGGAAAGGTCATTTTTCAGTGTTACACACTGTCAAACCCAGCACTAGGCTTTCTATATGCCCTGACCTTTTCATGTAGTTAGGAAAACAAACACAAGCACATCCAAAGGTGGGCTGGAATTGTGCTGGGCACATACTGGCTGCTTCTGTCTATCAGAAGAATAAAGACTTGAAAGTGTAAAAAGACATGTCAGCAGAACGGAAGCAAAGAAGAAAAACAAAGCTAAATGCATGCCATTACCTAGGAGAAATGGAACATGATACTTTGGAAAAGCACTGGTGGTATTTTTAGCCCCTGCGGGCAGTTAAGAGCCATTAGTTCAGTTAGAAAGCCCAGATCAAGTCGTGCTGTCTCAGCTTTGTGTCAGAGGTTCCTGCATGCTGATCTAAGGCTGAGGGCATTCAAATGGAAATCGAGCAGGACATGACAATCTCTTGCTTGGGAGGGCTTCAGTTCAGCTGGCCTTCCTCTGAAAAAGGCTGCCGAAAGCAGCCCAGCTTTCCCTCTCCAGGTATCCAGCAGCAGTCAAAGCAAAGGCAGCCTCTCCTGCCAAGCACCAAGTGCAGAAGAAGGTGCAAGAGAAACACAGGCACAGCTTGCTACTGCACGGGGCTCAGGGGGCACGGGAACCTGTCCTGTTTCTCCTGACACCAACTTCAGCTATTTTGACTCTTGGTCTCCATCTCCAATCAAACACATTCCCACTTATAGCCGCCCAGTCCCCACATCCCTGGGAGCTAATGGAAGGACAGGGAAGCTCTCATTTCACACGGGTGAAAAATTCTTGTGAAGGAAATAGTTCACAAATTGAAAAGAAAAAAACAAAACTAACACCAAAATGTGTTTCCCTTTAATGTCAGTTTGATTCATTCTTACTCCACTCCTGGGGCCTTAGCCTCAAGCCAAGCTACACTTTGTTCCATACTGTTTGAGTTTGGATGCTGCTTTTTGCACCCTCTCTGAAGCAGGTGTTTGTTGCTACACTTCTTGCTGCTTTGCCTGACTGCACAAATCATCTGAGAACAGAAGCTCTTTGTGAGACAAGGCTTTTAAACATTCTCAATAAAAGCAGAAGAATAGCATTCTTCACTTTTCCTTACTTTCAGGAAACAGATAATTAGACAGATGGCAAAGAAATCCTACTTGGTGCATCATTCCTTTCATCTTTTAACAACAGTAAGAAATCTACAAGAAACTGGTAAAAACAATGATGAGTAATTCCCTGCTTAATCCTCAACCTGATTCTAACCTGGTCCTGCCAACACTGGAATCTGAATGCTCAAAAAAATCTCGGGTTTGGACCTGTCAGTCTCACAGGCTGAGACTGAAGCCCTGTGATGGAAAAAACTCTGACAAATGCAATCAGAAAGCTGAGATTGTTGTAGATTCATAAGGACAACTGTAACATAAATCAGTGACCCTGTCTCAAGACCCCTATAATCTAAATATGTAGAGATGTACCTAAAGTGACAGGTAAGAGTCCAGACAAACATAATTTTCTGGACAATTCTACCTTTCAGTCTGCTTCACCCTTTGGTCTGTTACTGGACAAAAAGACTGTGTCAGTGTTTCTCAATCTGTGGTCCACACATCCGTGATGCTCCATGAGATACTAGATGCTTCTTTTCCCCCACTCCCACATTTTTCTCCTCAGGAGACAGCTCCTTGATTTATTTACTGCAACACACCCTAGGAAAATGTCTTGTTTAGACTCTCAGCAGTTTTACACTTGTCCTCTGAGTGGGTGTTGCTTGCATGGCACTACTCAAAGGCAGCTCTGACACTGATGGCACTAGGTGAGAAATACAACCTACTACAGAGTACTGCTCAGCTTCCCAAAATAAACATTTACTCGAGCAGAAACTACTTCTATGGGTATTAGCTTTTGTGTTTTCTACTTATGCTTTTTGTGTATCGCATATTTCAAAACAAAGAATGAACAAAATTACCACCAGACAAGACTGTGCACCATTAAAGGCTAAAGGTTCTGCTCAGGTGCAGAAGATAAGAAATTATTAGCTGGTCTCTCAGGAGAAGTAAGCTATCACACCTTTGAAATGGCATTCCAGTTTGCATTTCCGTTCTACACCTCATTCGAAGCAGATACATTTTGGCAGGAAATTAAGAGCAAAAGCTTCCTGCACAGATAAACCTCATGACTCAATCTGTATAAACTAAGCCTTCTGTGAGTTGAACATCACCCTTTGCAAAACCCTGACTGAATGCTCCAGGGTGAGAAGACGGGTGCTGCAGAGGCTCCTGCACACAGCCAGCACCTCCCTCGCTGGTCCTCATACATCTGACTTCTCTATCCCGTGGGATTTGTGTCTTCCAGGGGGACTACCAATGCCACCACCAGACTAAGCTCCACCCAGGCACAGGGGTGCAGCCTCTGTGGATGCCAGTGGGACTGCACCCACATATACCACAGCAGGACTTTCCACACTGCATCTGAAACCAGTTTGGGCCACTGCCAGCAGAATGGCATCTCCTGCCACACGTGACACAGGAGGAGACATTTTGCTTTTCAAGAAGGTGCCCAAATTAAATTGCATCTGCAGTGCTGGGAGGGTCCCCTGCTCTGCTAACCACTCAGCACCACATGCACCCAAGGAAAAAATGTTTACCTGGTATGGCCACGGTTAACCTTTTTTCCTTGCTGAGACGGTGCCCATGGATGAATTCACTCATGGAAGGGGGGCCCCTCAGAAGATATGATTCTGTGGAGGCGGGATGAGGGGGGGCTCTTAATAATTTCTGGAGGTAGGTCCCTGAAGTCCTGGGATGGCTCTGATCACAAAGGGAAGGTGAGAATAGTCTTGCAGGAGATCCAAGAAAAATACATATGGAAACAAAAGAGTTTTACTTTAATTACCTTTCAAAGCCTCACGAATGACAACATCATCTTAACTTGCTAAACAGGTAAAATTCAACTATCGTTGACACCCCATGTCATTTCCAGAGCAGGACACCTTGCCTGCGTTGGAAATCCTCATTCACCTTAGGGAAGGAGGAGATGAGGCTGGGTTATATCCCAGCATCCTCGAGTCAACACGTACAAGGCTCCCTGAAGGTTCCCTTGGTTTTGCATTGTGATTAGAGCACACAAGAAAAGGGAATGATTATCTAGGACTTCTCTAACAGAGTCCTCTTCATCTTCAAAACCCACACCTACAGAGTTTTAGCAGGGGCAGGCACAAGACAAGAACTCACTGCTTGAACAGCAAAATATTTGAATTAGATTATGAATGGCAGCCATCCCCCTTCAAAAGTTTTCTTGCTCCCATGTAGAAAAATTGATCTGAGTGAACACATCCATATTCTTTTCACACTGATAAAGAACAAGTGAGCACCAGAGCTTAACAAAGAAATGCAGTTTCTTTCATGTTAAGCACTTAAATGCTCACAGAGCACAATCCTTTGTTTAATTTCAGATGCTCATTACGGAAAACCGTAGGGAAAACTTAAAGAAAACTTGCTAAAGAAAATACATTCACACTTAATATTAAAGACATACAAGATGCACCAAGACACTGACAGAATATAGTTCAAAACACTGCATTCAGAAGGAGGAAATAACAGTGAGTAGGTGGATCAGAACCACATGTTGCCAGGCTTTGAATTTCATACTCATATCCTCCCCGCCTCCTTCTCCCCAGTCAAAGCACGGAAAGAAAAAATAAAAGTAATAAAAGGAATCACTATGTTTATAATTCAGTGAACGACTTTAATGCAAGTCTGGCTACTGCACTGTACTGTAAAGATCACTGCATGCATACCTTTTCCTCTGAGTGCCACTGCTGACCAGTAAGTTTGGTTGCTGTGGGCCCTGACTATGCAGGAGGAAAGTGTCTATGCTTGGCACGGTGGCTGATGCCTCCTCACTTACTTTAGGGCTGCCGATCTTGCTCTTTCCCAGCTTGCCTTTGCTGCGTCGGGATTGCTCATGGTCGAACTCTAAATCCTCCAGTCGCTGGGTCAGGGCAAGTTTTTGCTGGATAGCCATGCGCAGCAGAGAGTTCAGGGTCTTCTTCTCATCCTCCGCAGCCGCCAGCTGCCTCTGCATCTCATCCAGCTGTGTGACGTACTCATCACACCTGCGGAAAAACAGGGCAGAAATCTGGGGAAATGGCCCAAGAACCGACTCTACCAGTGAGCACATTCCCAGGCTCCAGTTACAGAGCCAGGTTCAGGTCCCAGCTTTTGCTGACCCTAATCCTGGAAGCAGACAGCCTGAATTCTTCTGTTCCCACTTTGAATAAATTTGGACTTGGATCTGAGTGTCAGCACTTCCCATTCAGCAAAACAGCCCGTGCCTATATTGACATAGTCTATGACAATGCAACATTTTTCTGATGCAGATAAGCAGCAACTGGAGGGGAGGCATGGAATTATTTCCAGTTTAGACCACAAATAACAATTTTGGGTGCTGCTTCTACTAGTAAGTCACCATGGACAATAATGTCTACCAATTAGAAAATACTATTTTCCACAGGCAGAAAAGTCTTCAAGAAAGTATTGCAAAAGAAGACTGTGAGTAGTTTGAACACTTGACACATTAGATTTTGTGAAATGAGAAACCCTCAGTTATTTACCATTGTTATCCATTTATTACCATGATTACCATTATTTACTGTTGATTAAAAGGATACTATTCAGGAAACCCCACATCTGGAAGATATTTCTCATTTACTGTTGAATCTCTTAGAGGTGTGTTCATTGCAATGGTCACCTACTTCTCTTTAATCCTCAGCCTCTTTTACCCACATGAAAAATTATCTTTTCATTTGCTTTAGATCTCTGAGAACTAAAACCACCTTTCATATGATTTTGTTAGATTTAAGACCAAATTCAAATTATTTCTGTTTTTAGCAATAATTCCTAAAGTTAACAGGAAAAGCAAGGCATTTCAAAATTGCCTTAAAACACTTTTTGAAGTGAAATAGCTTCAGTTTGATAGCAATAGGCCATCTAATAAGTAAGAACCGAGAGCAATAAAAATAATTGTATCCCAGCAGTGAGATGATTCACAGACAGCAGAATTGCCTGACCGTCAGACATTTGTAGCAACATCCAAGGATTTTTCATGTTGAATGATGCAGCTTTCACCAGATCTCCTTCCCACAAGATGTGTGTGAATCTAAGTAGCTTTGCTGTGTAATTGCAATTGTGTAATGGACGAGGATGTAACTTTATCAGTATCACTTACAGAAAGCAAGCATAGAAAATTATTTTAGTCTTCCTTATCAAAATGCGTGATGCAATAAACCTTTGAATTATTGCAAACTGAGGGACGAAACTAATTCCTCTGAAACTTTAATCTTCCCCTTGGGAAACAGAAACAAAGTGTACTTGAAAATGCGTAGTTAGTTATTCTTCACACACAAATATATATATTGCACTCCCCTTTTGAACAATTCAGGCGCTGCAAGCAAAGTTACTAAGTCAGATACAGCTTCATCTACAGTTTCAGTATTATCTTTCTGCTACAGGACCTTAACAAGCATGATTGCTGCTATCCAAGCCTTGAGGAAAAGAGATATTTATGAAATGCCAGTTGGCTTAAAGCCAACCTGCACACCTATTTCTGCTCCAAGCCATGAGATTTCTGTTGATGCTTAAGCCAATTTCCTTGACAGAGACATGAAATCAGCATTCTGAATATTGCAGTAATTCCTATTTCAAATTAATTTACTTTAATGTCTGCGTTATCAGAGTTTTAAAGCCTCATTCTTGTAACCAGATGAGTCTTGCATCCATGTGTCTTATTCTCTCCTGCTTTCCTCTTTGTCCAGGAGACCTCTTTTGTTTCCAAATACGTTTCCTGCTGAAAATCTTTAGAAGAAACATCTGCAGCAACACCTGTGGCACACTGCCACAAGAGGAATGAACTGCCTTCCTCTAATATGCCAATAAATCAATTTTGTTTTTGCAAAAAGATTGATTTAGCTCAGGCCTTAGAAGGTGTTCTTGGTATTTGTGCATCTGATTTGTAAAACAGCCCAACTGAACAGTAAGGAAACAAGTGCCATGAAGGTGGATATTACTAAAGCAGTCTTAGACAAAAACCTGCTACAAACTATATCAAGCTGGCTTGAGAAATCTGGATATACTAGATGCTGTTAGCTGGTCTCACACTTGAGACAAAACCAATCTCGTGAATGCATTTTCCAACTGGTCTGGTCCCTCCTAGAAGTGTCCCCATAAGAGCAACCCCACATTTCTGGTAGTTCACTGTAGTGTTCGGGTGGTTCCAGTCATCTGACCTCCACCATGACTTGAAGTTTCTAATTCTTTTTCACAGACACATGGTCCATTGTCTCTGGGTTTTGCTGCTCAAGCTTTTTTTTTTTTTTTCTTTGAGAAGCAGTGTTCAGAAAGGTTAAACTTAAATTACCCAAGTAAAGGCCTTAATTAACTTTAGAAACTGCTGAATTAACAGCCTCAGATCTCCTGGAATTTTGCAGCAGTGAAGGTTATTCCATGTAGTGGGAGGTAACTACTGCCTGCAGCCATAACATTTCCCTTCTCTGAAATATTCCCAGCTATGTGTAAGTGTGGGATAAAAGGAGAAGTGTTTCCAATTAAAAAAGAAAAAAAAGCATTGCACACATTGATATTGCTTTTCGCCCACACGTTCGATGAACATTCATCAAGTCTCACAGGAGGAAGAAAAAGGTTAAGGAGCTCCTAAAAGAAAATGGTAAAGAGCTCCTAAGAAAGACGACTTCTGGCATGGCAGGGACCATTGCAGGGCTCCAGGATACTCCAGGGCTCTGAAAAAGTCTTTCAGAAGGGCTCAAATAGTGATACCAAAAGTTAGGTTATGTCCTCCTGAGTCAGAACTCTTTCCCAATTTCCCTCTTGCCCCAGGACAGGTTGTGAGCTGCAAGTGGCTATTAAATAAACAGCACTGTTTTCTTGCTGTCTGCTGGTCTACTTATAGCCAGAGCAAAAGTCAAGGTTTCACCTATTTTTCATTTCTCCCGTCTCAGAAAGGAAGCAGACAGACACATAAGCCCACTTATTTTGTATGAACTGATCCAAGAAGCTTATATAGGATTTTAAGGGATTTCTGGTTCCATCTATCTCTCTCATCTAGGAATGTAAACCAAATACCAAATCAGGCTTATGTGTAATTTAGGTAACATAAATCATAGCAGAGCTTGAGCTAAAACCCAGTGACACTGACAGTGACAGGTTCCTGCTATAACCATATAATCGCAATTCTCTTCCGTTCACAAATGGTTTCTCAGCTCCAGGACCTGTCCAACCCGCCTATGCCATCACATTTTCCTTTAAAAATTAATCATAAGAAAATATTTTGATGGATGAAGAATAAAATCCATGCATGCAGTGTCAGGACTATGGCAATATCACAAGCAGTCTTTCCTGCTGTCTCCTGTTAACTATCTCTCTTTAGGCTGGGAATGCAAGTGTAGGGACTCAGTGAAGTTAGCTTCCTGAAACTCTTTAGGATCCTTTTTAAAAGTAGTTCCTTCTCTCCTTCAGCGCAGGACTTCCTCTCACAGGGCAACACCTACTCTAGACTGGAAAACTAATGTTTTAAATAATTTATTATTGATTGTTCCTCTGGATGGGTGCTGCTTGCTGCTTCACCCTCCCACAGCTCTCACCCTGGCTCAGCAACTCAGGGTTAGAGTGAGGGGAAACAACAGGAGGGGGAGGAAAGGCTTCTCTGGGAATTCCCCGTTTTCTCTGGGAATACCAGAAGCAGCCCATGACAAAATAAGCAGGTTAAAGGTGGCACATGGCCCTGGCATCAAACAGAAACTTCAACTCTGCTTTGCCGACCCCTTGAATCCCACAAAAGAGATTTTATAGGCTGTTGCTTTCTTTTTCTGAGAGAGGTGTTCCGGGAAATATTCTTCACAGGTCCGAAGCACATAAATCCCAAAAAGGGATTACAGGGCTAATGAAAAGGGAAGAAGAAAGCTGTAGAGATCAGAATCTCAGAGATTTTTGGACTGGGGAAATAACCTGCTCCAGAAGGAAAAAGGGCAAAAGTTGAAGGACAAGCAGGACAGAAATACTTTTGAGATGAAGAAGAACTGAAGAAAGAACTTAAGCAGTAAAGGATGAACAAGTGTCAGGCAAAACACAGAAAAAGGAAGGCTCCTGCTTTCTGCACAGGGGAGCTTTGGAGGAAAGTGTTAACTTTGCTGCTCAGAACAGAAACAGATGTGCTGTGCTCTCCTTGTGACATGTGCTACGACCTTTATCCAGTGTATCTGAGGAAGGAACCACACAGTTCAGCACCAGATGAACATCCACATGGGGACCAAAATGATGGTGTATGGAAAGAGAAAGGATATTGTTCTATCAAACAGTATAAGCAACCATTTTCAGATCTATAATACAATTCTACTATCAGAAGGATGATCTCCCCATGGTACAAATTCAGAAGTACCATGTGATGCACTATAACCATGGAAACCACGGTTTTATTCAACTGAAGACTAAACAATTGCTTTTTTATGCTGAAGGTTGATACTGCATCTAACATTACTGCACAAAAATCTTACAGCCCTGTATTTTCAAACAGATTTCTCTTCTTCAACGGGCTTGTAGAGTATATCAACTCTCTGTCATTTAAACAAATGCTCTTCCAAATGGGCTATTTGGAATGAGTCAATGATTTGACCATTTAGGAAGATTGATTTAATTATAAAGGCCACTAAACTCCATGCTAGGGAAGAAAAATGAATATTTTACCACAGAAAAATCTATAGGAGCATAATGATGTGGAAGACCTTGTAGTGAATAATTTTTTATAGCTGTGCTCAGAAAATACTGGGCAAAACTTAGGACCTCAAGGCCAGGGATACATTCCATAGGCCATACGTTGAGTGTTTAATCACTAGCACATGGAGTTTACCAACAGCAGTAAATTCTTTGGGTGGAGTTTACTAACATTAGAAATTTATAAACCAAAAATATGTAACTCAGCAAGTCACAAAGATTACCTTTATAGTTCATAAAAGAGAAGCTTCTTTGCAGATTACACACAAGGCATCTAGAAAAGGTACCTTGATGAGTGGCATCAGTGAAGCCTAATTCTCATGGAGAGGATGCTGCTGCCTCCCATCAGCTTTAGGATGTGCCTTGAATCCAACAGAAGTCTGCACTCGGGATGCTCAAATTGGGTAAGGAGGATTCAGTACACCAACAATCTAACATTCCCTTTAATCAACTCCTAAATCTTTGCAAACTACTTTTACCTCATATGTTGATGACTTATGGCCCATGCAAGACCCTTGTTTGCTTTATGCTCACGATGCCACTCCTCTGCTCCAGAGTTACCCACCTTCCACGAGGTCCTACAGAGTTAGTACATTCCTGTGTCTCCTAGAGTGAGCAGCTTGCAAGGAAAGGTCAACACATGCATTTCCAACACACACACACAGAGCTCTCCTTTCTGGAAGAAAATCTTTAGATGTCAATGAAATCAATCAGGCTACCTTGGTTCACACCACCTGCTGAGCTGGGTCTTCGTTTCCATTATGTCGCTACACGCACTCTTCTGACGATGGACCTATGATGAATTTGTACACAGCACCAACGTCACAACATATAAATGCCCCTTTTCTCCTTCCTTCCCACTTCTCCCAGCTGCTTCTGCCACTCCCACTAAGCAAAAAAAGGCACCTTAGAAGGCTGGAAGTGGCAAGATGGCACTGCAGGGAGCACTGAAGAGATGTTGGCACGAGGCACAAAGATGCCTTATCATTTACAGACTAAAGCACAAACAAGAAATCTGCACTGTGTTTGATCATAAGGGAGAAAAAAAGTCTTACTTATGTATTTGCAAAATAAGAATTGATGAAAATGCTGGATCTTTAAAAAAAATTATTTTTAGATAACCTTTTAAAGAGCAGCTAAGATGAGAAGACACAGTCTTAAGCTGTGACAGGGGAGGTCTAGGTGGTCATAAGGAAGAATTTCTTCACAGAAAGGGCTATTAGACATTGGAGCGAACTCCAGTGGAGGTGGAGTCACCATCCCTGGGGGCGTTTAAGGAAAGCCTGAACGTGGCACTCAGTGACATGATCTGGATGACATTGGGCATTGGCATGACAAGGTGGCATTGGGTCATAGGCTGGACTCGATCTCAGAGGTAATTTTCAACCTAGTTGATTCTGTGATTCTGGGTAAAACCAAAAGCTCTTCTGAAGAAGACGTGGGAGACAGAAAGATGAAAGTTGATTAATTACTGTCCTGCCAGGAGGAACTATGTTACAGAAGATAAGTGAAGCTTTTATCCTGTGAAGGAGAAGATAATAAATTGAACATCACAGTGGGAGAAAATAAGAATTTATGCTGGAGTGGGAAATTATAGTGGCCTTACAATTATTAGCACTGGGTTACAGCACAGGCTGGTTGATGAAATAGATTTTACTACTGGTAAGTAATAAATCTCATTGTAATGAAAACGTGGGATTCTGAAGATCATCATTGACCATACCATATAGCTTTACGTGACAGAATCACTGCGTACTTCTGAATGGGAAAATCAGCCACATAAATCCACTATTTGATTTTCACTTTGAAAAACTCTATAAATGCAAATGTGCTGGAGGCATATATTGTCATTTTTAACACTTTACTCAAGGTTGTATTGACATTGCTATTCTTCAGCTTTATTTTCCAACACACGCATCTCAGCAGCACTTGAAAGCTTGCAAGGTGTGCATTCTAGGACTCATTCACCTTCATCCAGCAAACCCCTGACTATGCAGAAAATAATTTCTCTATCCTCCTAAGCACCCAACATACACAACTAAGTGTGTTCTCACTTAGCACACACATGTTTGCAGTGCTGAGCCAGATGGTGACATCGTTTCCCTTACCTGGTTGCAAACATTGCTCTCAAGGATGAGAAGGTTGCTGCATCTTCCTTCAAAGCCTTCAGTTCATTCCGTAGTTTGGTCATGGTCTCAGTCACCATCGCTTTTTCATTTTCGTATTTATTCTTCAAATTGGCCAGTGCCACCTCAGCTGTCTGAAAACACAAACAAGGATATGCACTTATGAGACAGAGATCTGAGAACAGCTAAAATCCCACGTCTGATTTTGGTTTTGATGTCCTTCATTCACACAGTAAAAGAAATTAAACCTGATCATCATTGTACTGCATCCTTTACCTTCTTAAGTTGTACTCCACGAAACCAGGAAAAGGAAAAAGCAGCTGAAAGGACAAAGCCCATTTCAACAGCAACTGGCAACAACTCTGCACCTCAAGTGTCCCTGCAGCACTGTGCAGCTGTGTGTGGAGGACTCAGGCAAGTGAGTAAAGTTACTACAGGAGCTGCTACCACGTTGTTTGAGCTGCAATAAACCATCAAGTGTGTCCCCTGGTCACTTTGCAAACAGGACACAAAGCACACGAGGCTCAGCTTCTGCAGCCAAGTCGTGAATCAAAGTGTTTGGCCTCAAGCCTCCTGCTGTCTGAGGCTTTCCTTGGGCACAGGGACGGCCAGGACCTGGCAGCTTGATTTATCTCTGAGAACTGGCAATGTCTACTGTACAAACCAGCATTATTTTAGCAGCTTTTACGACTAAAAAAAAAAAAAAAAGCATAAATTACAATTTTCATTTGACACTGAATGAGGCTTTGTATTTGTCCCATTCCTAAATTTCTGCTGCTCCCGTCTTTCTTTTTTCAATTTCATCCATTAAATTTCTTTAATTTACTACTGTACTGCTTTTAATAGTTACATTTGTCTTATCTTTGCAAGACCTGATCATGCTTTACCTATGAATTTAGTATCATTTTGAAGTTATTCAAAATACATAGTTTTATAGAGGCTATATACCTAATGCTGCATGAGACATTTAAAATATTGCCTTTGATTGAGGTGAAGAAAAATTTGCTTTCTTTTATGTTTATTCAGAGGGTATTATGGTTGTTTTTTCACATCATTTGGTACATAATAAGTTGCAGCAATTCATACAGGCAATCAGTTTCCCCTGTTATCTTACAGGGTTTTAAGCCACCACCAGGGGAGAGAAGTTTAGAAGAACATTAGGTTAAAGCAACCAGCAAGGGAACAGGACAAAAGATGGTAATGGCCAAACAGCTGGAAACCTATTTTAAACTCAGTTTTCCGAAACCCAACACATTTCCCACTAACAATGTCTCTTAACAAAACGACACATTAGAATCTCCTACTAAATTACAACTTTATTCTTTTTGTCTTGTTAAATAGCACCGTTTTATATAGCAGCATTAAAATATTTTTTTTAATTGTATACTTACCAATAAATTTTCTTACTTTCACACCAATTTACATTAAGAGAACAGATTTTTAAAGGGCAGTATTAGTGACCACCTATCATTTTAAGTAGATGCGTTTTTCCAATCCAGATTTGAAATCATCAGCAACACATGTTAAAATTATCAATCATTTAGGGATCTATTCAAATCAATTCTGCTTTTTTCAGCCTTGCTGATATACGCTTCAGTGCAGTGTAGGATGGTAGATACCAGCCTATGTCTTGGCAAAATAAAGCAGAAATCATCAGCTTTTTGTCTGTTTTCAGCCATGACCAAAAATGTACACTCATAAATTAACAGTAATTTACACATCACTGAAACTCTGCACAATGATCAGACAGATTGTGATCCCTATGGTTCAGCCTGGATGTCAGGGTAAGTTCAATGGACGTGCAACACTACAGGATGAAAATAAAGTTTACTTGGTGAATAAAAGTAACAGAGGAAGGACTGCGTCAAATCTTCAAACATTTTTTTCTTCCTATTAAAGTTTTCTATAAAACATATAGAAAACAAAGCATAAGTTTCAAATCCTATGGGAAATACTTCATGGCTCTCCATGCACCAGCCAAGCTGCTGAGGATCTCCCTCCTGAAAGTCTCCTAAGTGAAGAACAAATGGGCACAAGTGTTCTGCTACAGAAGCAAATATAACTAACAACAAATGTGGGTTTAATAGCAAGAGAAAGAAAGGAATCACCAGATGAGGAAGCTTCTGTTGGAAATCTGGGGAGCCTGAAGAGACAAAAATCTGTAATGGGGAGTGAGGCAGAGGATAGAAGAGGATCTCAGCCTCCATCTATCAGAGACACTTAAGAGTGTCTGGTCACCTCAGCTCTACTGTCACACTGTACCAAACTAACAGGGACAAAATGAACCAAAACCACAGCTTCATGTCACTCCTCCCCCAGTGCCAGCTCTTGTTGAAATTATTTATATTTGTTCCCCATCTCAGCCAATCTCCAAAATTGTATCCACTGAGCCATATATGTGGTTGTGCCTGAAACCAGTTCCGTGGGATAATCTAGGTTTAGGTAATCTAGAACAGTGCATTCAGAGACTGCTCTGAAAGGAAGGATGGGGCAAATAAAAGCTTCATCTCAAAGTAGTGGGTGCCAGAAGGAAGCAGATGCCCAAGACCTGGCTTTGTTTTAATAGCTCTTTCTAAAACATTTGTCTTAAAGCTGTGGTTAAGTAAAAAATTTGTATCAGAAAAATCGAAGAACTTTGTTCCACATAAAAATGCAATTTCTCTACACACAAGTAGATGGGGAACACAAGAAAAAAGATGAAAACAAGGGGAAAAAAATGCATTAATATTCTTCAGCGAAGTAAATAATGCAATAAGACAACAGAGGTGCTCATGACAGTCTTGTCAGACCAGTCACGCCGAGGAACTGGGCAAATGAACTACCCAGGCTCCCAGCCAGCCACCTGCAGACATGGGATTGATGGCTCACGTAGCATTTATTGTGCAGAAGAAGTCACCTGGAATTGACAGCAATGCCAGGAGGGAGCAGAGAGCTCCAGTGCCTGGACTCCAGCAGGGTGTGAAATACCAGCGAGGAAAAGAGAGCTGGGGAACACGCAGAGCTTAGCTACCCTCCATGTGCCCAACCCCCAGCCGAGGAGGTGAACAGGCTGAGGGGAGCACACACCCAAGCCCAGGACCTCAAGCACTGCCAGAATTAACAGAGTCCTTTCCATCCCCCTCCGTATCCCCACAGAAGAGATGTTTGCCAAAACTCATCTGCCTAAAGGTTGCCATCTTCATCCTGAAGTCTGTGAACAAATTTCATTTTCTAAGATGACTTTGTATCCCATTTACTTTACATCAGCAGTGTGAGAAGCAGGCCAGCTAAAATAATTGTTAATAAATATTAAATCCTACACTGGTAAGTGGTTTTTTGTATCTCACACAAGAAAGCAGAAAACTAGCCTGTATTTTTAGAGCACAAGTTGTACATGGTACGGGGTCTTTTCATCAAGCCTCTCTTTCACAGCAGAAATTCTACTGTGTTACGTCCATATAATATCAGGGCATTTGTTTATAGATAAGATTCTGTATGTCTGAGGTTATCAAGCTATTTTTTCTGAAGGACTTGTATGGGTATTGCAGTTATGGGAGCTGGAGACACCATAGTTACTGCTAATGCAGACATGAAGGTCTTGCTGACTCAATTCTGCCTCATTGAACTATTTACCTATGAAAACAACTGATCAGCTTTCCATCAGAACTTCAGGATATTAAATTCCCCTCATGGGAAGCTTTGCTTTCTGATTGCTATTAGAAATCGGAATCAAACCCATTATTGAACTGGTCCTAAAATTTACTGCATCATTAATTTGATTTTACTTTCTCATTTATGCTACTTGTTAATGTTTATTCCACCAATCTGGTGCAGACACAGTAATTTGGGCTATGAACAAATGGATACATAAATCAAGACAAGGTAAGAAGGCAAGCCGGCAAGATCTATGTGCCTTGCTTTCCTGGGCAATTGATTTAATAACCCTTTTTCATGGACCTAGGTTTGCATCTTCTTACACCAAATCTCGCTCTCTTTATCCTGCTAGAGCTTTGTGTAGTCTAAAATACTTATTTGTGAATACAACTGACCATCACTAGATAGAAACTGTGCTTCCCTGGTTAAGGATGTTTTTTCTCTAAAGTACAGTCCAAAATACCAGACCCAGGGAAGGGTCCCACAAGGGAAACTTTCTTGCTGCTTAGAAACTTACTCTTTTGAAGGGGAAGACCTCAAGAGGATAAATTGTAACTCCTGTTTATTTGAATATGAGTCAAAACATGAATTTGGGTTCTGGGGTACACCCGTCACTTGAGGCTGGCACATAATAAATCACTCTTCCCCTCTCCAACTTTAAATTTCTCCTTCCCTTTATATTATTATGCCTTTTAACTTGGAAGTTTGAGGAAGCTGATACTAGGTTTGCTTGAAGAAGTATTGCAAGTTTCTGTACCCAGTTGTATAGTCACCAACATCTATGCTGCTATCCAATAAATAAAAGATTAGTTAATAGCAGCTCCTTAGTCAGCAAATCTATCTTTTCCATTTCAGTGAGCATGCCCTAGGATAATGCATTATTTCTGACAGCAATAAAAGAGAGACTGAGATAGATCTTCTGGTAGTAGCAAAAAATAAATGATAGCTCCATGCTAATGGGAAAAATCTTTAATTTAGTAACACAGAATGTATACCCACATATATCAATTCCATCTAAATTACATTTTAATTACATGGAAAATCCACATATAATTGCTCAGAGCTATTATTGCTTAGCTAGAGATGGTATTTAATTACTTGAGTTAATATTTAACATGTGTTGTATCAGAGGGGGAAAAATGCTATAAAAGACTATAAAATGCTGTAAATATATGTTGAAATATTGCTGCAATTTAAAAATCCCCAGTACCCTAGAAATGCAGTTACATATACAACAATCAATCAAACTTGAATTTGTAACTTCAGAATAGTTGACTATTGGGAATTTTAACACTGAAATCCCATCACTGTCACCAGCTAATAGTGTGCCAAGCTGTTAACCAGGATTCAAGCCCCCATGTGGTGATCACTGCACTGTTTTCAGATGAGAAAAGCGCCAGGCAACCGAAAACAACGACACTGCTGCTGCAGCCTTTTGCATACAGATTTAATTCTGGGCAAAAGGAGATGCATCAAAGTAAATAAAACTATTTGCATGTTAAATTTAGAGGTTTTTACAGTGTTATCAGACCTGAAATCTAATGTATGCAAAGGGCTTGGTAGATACACTATGCAAAGAAAATTGACGGTACTCTTGAAAAACATAGCATTAAGATGGATTTCTTTTGGCATTTGATATCAAGTACTATAATTTTCGGCTTCTTTTCATTGGTGAAACATCAAAAATAAAATGGTTTGATGAATTTCTCTTAAGATTTGAAAAAATTCAAAATAATGACTTGAAGGTTTTTATTCTCTTAAATAGAAGAGCACACCACTGAGAGCCTCTCCAGGTATTTTCAATTTTGTTTTCCAGCCCTGGCAATCTTAAACAGTTTGTGATAATACCAGCAACATGCCTGGCCACACCTCTGCTGAGTGAATGGTGGGAAATACTGAGAAAAGCAGCCTAAACTGCTTAAAGAGGAGGCTGGGAAGGGAGGGAAGGAAGGTGTGCCCTTTCTGTGATTGAGTGAGAGACTAAATAACCTGTGAGTAAAACCTCTCCAAAATACCCCTGGGAAGCTTGTCAGTGACCTGGATAAACAACAGACTTTCCTGAGTGCTTTACGAGCACCTTACCTGCTTGTTGGCTTTCAGCACTGCTCTCAGGGTCGCGATCTGCTCTCGCTTCGTACTCAGGAGCGATTTCAGCTTCAGGATCTCTTCCATTAAGGCCTCCTTGTCTTTGTCGATCATGGGCGCCAGCTCGCGGGCCGCAGCCCGCTGGCGCGACAGCTGCAGCGACCGGTCCACAGCCTTCTGCAAGTGCTTGATTTGGTCCCTTATTATGGCATTGAGGTTGTAGATGTTCATAGGCTCTTTGCGGATGTCACTGGTGTCAGAGACAGGGGAGGAAGGAGGGGCTGTGATGACAGGAGAAATGGAAGGTGTTTTTGTTGGGCTCTGTTCCTTGCCGGGCTCTGTGGCCTCTTTCGTCACCTGCTCAGTCGGGGTCCTGGCTTCTACGGGCGATGCCACCCCCCGCCTGGCAAGTCGTGGGGAAAGGAGACCTCGAGGGTCATCCGGCCCCTTCAGGCTCCCGCTGCGGGTGACTCTGCTCTGCCTGTAATAGTCCAACATGACCCTGTTCGGCGTCTCGTTGTTGCACAGGCAGACGTGGTGGTAGAGCTGAGCCAGCTCCTCACTAAACGTCACCAGCTCGTCCTGGGCAGTGTTGAGGGTATTGTGGTTTTCGTTTGCTATGCTTGTCATCCTTTGTAACTCCTTTTCCATGTGGACCATTTTTTCCTGGCTTTCCTTAGTCGATTTCTCCAGGCTTGTCACCTGCTCATCATACGTCTGGATTCTGCTCTCATACTTGGCCTTCTCTTCAGTGTAGTTTTCCACATACTTATTATATTTCTCCTTTAAGGCTTTGATTTCTGCTTTAAGGTCTATCACCTCAGTAACAGCTACTTTGTATTTACATTCCAGGATCTCCAAGCCATTGATGTCCACTTCGTAGTCGTGTGCTTCCTCGCCGGAATCTCGGCCCTTCTCACAGTCAAGCTCAACTTTCAGCTCCTTGTTGCTCTGCAGCCCCCTCATGGCGTTGACGTGCTCCGTGAGCCTGTGGACACGCTCGTGCTGCTCTGTCAGGGCTCCCTTGGTGTGCTCCAGCTGCGTCTGAGACTCCTGGAGGTTGGCCAGGAGAATGGCCTTCTCTCGCTCCACCTGCAACAGAGTCAGAGTGAGAAACCCAGGATCTCATCCTACCCATGCTGAACACCAAACTGTGCAGTCACAGTCATCTCTTCCACTCCACCACTGCGTGCAGCTTGAGGGCTTCCAGGAGATTTTAGCCATATACACCTAAACCATAAAATTAATTTTTAGAGAGCCGTGTAACTCTCAGAGGTTTAAGAAAGTCCCAGCCTCTGTTACAGCTTGCAATATCACCAGGTCACAATTTTACATGCTGCTCACTGAAGAATTACCAAGTGCCCAAGCACTGTCTCATCAGCTAGAGTGATAATCCAGGATTTATTAGGACATATGTTCCCTGAACGCAGAAACTGCATCACTGTCACCTGTAAGCCATTTCTCAATGGAGTTTGAATTTCCATTTACCATTAAACGTTCAACCAATCTTTCACAATACTCATTTGTATCTTTGAAGTGTTGTACGCTTTCATTAAGGCAAATACAGTCAAAAACTAGCTGTATAGATTTCCACAGATTAAATAACCTACTGTGTGGAAATGTAACACAGATCAGGACACTGAGCACATGCAACTCCCAGGACTGCCCATCCCCAGCACTCATCTGTAAGCAAAATCCATCTGTTTAAATTCAAGCCAGGAAAAGCAGGACTTGTGGTGTAACTAACAACCCACTGCTTGTGACCTAGTAAGTTTCTTTCCAAATATCCACAGAGAAATGTGGATGTTGAACAACAGAAGACATCCATGAACGACACCTCTAGAAGTTTTCATGCGCAGCAATTTTAAAGGAAGTGAACAAGACAAACTTACAAGTTTGATCTGCTCAGGTATTTGCTACTCATGATAACACCCCTGAAAGACTTCCATTTCAAGTTTTAAGTGTAATGCTCCAACTTTTTCCTATGTCTTTGTCCTGTTCTGAGGTGTGAACTGGGAAGCAGAAGGCTTACAGAAATAGGATCCTTCTTCCTTGCATGGCTTTTACAATAGCACCCTGAGCCTACTAGGTTTACTGCTCTTTTCTCCCCCTGTTGCAGTGTCTCAGCACAGGCAGTAAAAATGGCATTTCCCTTGATGAGTGGTGGAATTACTAATTCTGAGAATTCAAAGCTTTCAGTTCTGAAAAAAACCTTTAAAAAAAAAAAACAAACAAACTTTCCTTCCCTATCAGTAGTATGTGGAAGAGAATCAAATCGGCCACCATGAATCCTAGTAAAGGAAAAAAAAAAGCCTTTGAGAAACAAGGAAGGTATTAATGCTGTCTCACAAAATGTTCTGAGCAGTTCTTGTTTCCTCTTAACCAGGCTTTTGAGACATGGCTGCTGCTCAGAAGACATTAGAGAATACAGTGATCCCTTGGTTTTACAGAGAGGCTCTCAAAACGTGGCCTCCATTAGGATCTGCAATTGATTGCAGGCAGAAAATGTACAAATAAAAATAGAGGCCATGATAAAAACATCTAAAAATATCAGCCTACTTTTCTTGTATAGAGGGGACTGATGCCTTAAGAATTAACAAAACAGGGACAAACCTCATCATTATTTTATGATCCAGGAAGAGTCCATCTCTTTAGATATGAAGTGTTCCATTTTTGGCACTACATAGTCTGTGCAGAAAAGGACAGCCAAAAATGACAAGTATTTCGGTATCCTCCTCCATTTTTCGTTCCCCCATTGCTATCCCAGTATGTCTGCCACCTTAATTGTTGCTGATCCCCCAAGTCAGCACACTCTTGTTGAGAAAATCCAAAATAGGGCAAACTTTCCTTTTGCCAAGTGCATCTTCTTAAAGGTGTCTTGGTCAGGCCTGTCCTGGGGACCCTCAGAGATCAACCCAGCAGGAGTCTCTTCACCAGCTTTCCTGTTTTTTTCATCAAGCTGCCTGCCCCAGGTCTGCTCTCCCTAGAAACCTTCAGCTGAACTGCAATTGTTACACTTGGTATATAGCAGGCTTCAGTGCTACTTACACTGCCCTCATCAGATGATTGAAGGTATTTTTATTCCTTCAGGCTGGTAAGGTGAGCTATGCATAAGCATTAAAAATCTGTGTTTTGACTAATTTAAAGGACCATCTCACCTTATAGTGAGAAATTGTGCTGATAAAAAAGAACCACGTATTACACCCCAAAGGCAGTTGGCTTATTAAAGTGTACGGGTCCACTGTGGGCATGTTCACACCAAAGAAGCCAATTCACTGTAGATTGCACTCATGTAAAAATAAATACTTATTTTTAATAATATTTATTGATAATAAAGCCTTTCCTTTGAGGAAACACCTGTGTGTTAAAGCAGCACAGTGCTTCAGTGCCTGGTTAAATTAATCAGAATTGATCCTGCAGGACTACTGATCTGAGCCATTATGCCCTATCACGAAGAAAAACTGTAGCACAGCTAATTTGGATCTTGATGATAATTTCTCTTCGAACATAAATGTGTTCTGGAAACATACTCCTTGCAAATAAAAAGGATTCTTTCCAAAAAAACATTTTAAACTTTTAAAACCCATATATCAACTCGCACAGCAGGCAAAAAGAAATATACACACCTACTCAATTTTATTCATTCTGGACCAGCAATAATGGATTAAGCTAATCCCCTTTTGTTTAAAACCATAAATACATGCTCCTCCTGCCAAGGGAAAAACCCCAAAGCTCCAGCTCAGTCCGGAGCACACCTTTTGCATATCAATGACTCTGCTGTTCCCAAATACGGTAATGATATTTCTTGTTCTAGACAATACTAAACCCTTATTTCCATCACAGCAAACTTATGGCAATTCCAGGTATTTTTCAGCCCAGTTGGTGCATTTTTTTGACATTGAAATTGGTAGCTGCAGTAAGGATTTTTATCATCTTAGAATGAAAATAAAAGCAATTCAAAAGTAGCTGTACCTATTTTGCGATGCATCCTTCCCTTCAACGATTTCAGCTTGAGGAGATTTCCTTCCCAATTTGCATCTATAGTTTGCAATTATGGAAACCAATTTTACCATAGTTATTTATCTCCTCACCTTTTTCTTTTTTAGAACATCATTAAAATTTCAATGAACAATTCCTGGGGGAGACTGGAACAAATTAACAGGAGAACTCATCTCAAGAACCCTGAATCTCAGCTATAGCACATTTGTCACAGAGTACAATGCAGCTGAAGAAGAGTGTCACAAACTAAGCTGCAGGACTTTTTATTTTTCTTCCTTTTTTAAGAGAACTCAGAATCTAAGTTTTCCAAATATGATATTAGCCTCACAAAAAGGGAACGCATGACCATGGGAAGAAAAGGAGTCCTAGGCTTCAAAGGTGATATAGAGAATTCTTTCCACTGGACAACAAACAGGAAGGAAGAGCACAAACCCCTGAGCTTTTCCAAGAAAACCTCAGAATATGAAAATTTTCAGCAAGACATTTTTTACACAGCAGATATATGTGTGGAAAGGGAATAGTTGCAATTAAATCTCTCCTAGGGACCAGCACAGCTCATGGAGCAGCAGCATCCAAAAGCTGTAGAAGGAATTCTATTTGTCATACTGTTTCAGTGCAGCCTTCTTTATGAGACTGAAGAGCCAAAACAATTACAACTTGGCAAATTACAAAATGGCAAATCTGAAGTTTAGTTTTCTCCTAAAAAGGAACCTGCTGTCCTATAGGCATGAAAACAGCTCCCAATAAACGGTCAGTTCCTTCAGAAACTCTGTCCTAGTGCAGCCTCTTCAGAGGAAACAGGAGGAACTCATACCAAATACTGAGATACAGCTGAATGAACACCACATGGCAAAGACACTGAAGAGGGAAAAAACCTCCAATTTTGCTGATGATTTACCTTTTTT
This sequence comes from Edolisoma coerulescens, assembly GCA_013397115.1. NCBI lineage: Eukaryota > Metazoa > Chordata > Aves > Passeriformes > Campephagidae > Edolisoma > Edolisoma coerulescens. The sequence continues at coordinate 81,353 of VWZW01001228.1, forward strand.
CAGCTTTTAAACCTGATTAAGTCTCTCATCTACCACATGGAAAACTTTCGGAGGACTTTTTCACATTTAATTTTTATGACCCAAATTTAATTTGTGTGATGTGAACTGATGTAACTCAACAGAGAAGGTGATCACTTTTTACAAAGTGCACATCAGCATTTTGCAGTGAGTCTTTACAGCAGCTAAAGAAATCAGGCTTTCACTGAGGTCTAGTCTGTCTTTTTAAACCATAAACCTTTTAACAGGATGTAAATGCCAAGCAATGGTGGCCACTATCAGCACAGGTGTGCTGAGGCCCAGCACCAAAAAAAGCTATGACCAAAAATAGTTACAGTTTCTTTTTTAGGGTCCTAAGATTGTTCCTAGTGACTGTGAGAAGGCTGCCTCTTTGTTTAAGAGATATAAAATAAGTTTTTAAGCCAGAGAAGATAAAGACAGTTACAGTAACTTTCAAGTAGAAGTTTGCTAACTCATCATGCTCAGTATTTAATTTAATAAAATCAAGAAAAAACATACCCAAGGCAGTCCTTTTTTTTTCATTTCTAAGCAACTTTCATTCCAAATTTATATTGCATATATTTCATTGTAAATTATGGTTTAAAACACTTACAGTGTATTTTGGAATGTGAAAATTCCAAAGCTTTTCTTTTGACACTGTGTTTTTAAATTTTTTAACATCGTATTTCTGAATCAAATTAGAAGATGCATATAATGTATATGTGCACATATTATATATATACACATGTTCTTACAGGTGCATATTTGGACATAAGCATATATATACAAAGTATACACTCTGTGTATATTTTAAAACTGGAAAAGTTTAACAGAATTTTTCATGCAAATAAAATGCTAAGTTTCAAGCTTTCACACTTAAATGATGCACGCTTTGTATCAAAGTTATTGGTGCAAAGCACTAGATGTCATCCGTGTTCACCATGTCACAGCTCAGACCAAAACTTCCCACAGGGAGTTTGGCAACGAAGTAAATAAAACAATTAACTCTTCAGCAAATAGGGCAGACCACATAGGGATTTGTTGTTCTCTAGCAAGCACTGAAAACCAGTTTTGCTCTACTTCACTTCCAAACCACCTTTTACATTTTAAGCAGCAAAGGGCTCACATTTACTCTCTTTAGAAGAGGTGCTTTTCAGAAGCCTGAAGCTAGAAAATGCTGGATGTTTCCTTGACGGTGCCAAAACCTTTCAAGCTGCTGTGGCAGACGAGACGCTCAACAGCTTGGGCAGCAGGACCCTTTCTCTGCGTGGCGCTGCACCCCTTCTGAGATGATGTCAACATCGGGGCTGGCAGCTTGAGTTTTTATCTGGCTCCCATCCCAGGCTCCTATTCTGGCTGGGCATGGATGAACAGAGAACAAACGCTGGCTGTCCCGTCCCGAGGCACCCCCTGCAGCCCGCGCACCCGCCGGGACTGCCAGCGGGACAAGGGCGCTCTGTGGCAGCCCACACGCCACATGCTCCCAGTGCACGGCTCTCAAGAGGAGCGCTCCTCTCCTTTTGTTCTCTCCTGACCGCGGGCCAAACCCTGCTCGAGCCGAATTTAATGGCAAAAACTCCCTCTGACTCGCAAGGGAGCATAATCAAGTCTGTACACGCAAGTATTTTAATGGTTTTTTTTCCAGATAGCTTTAGTCACGTTGAAGAATACCTTTTTTCACTTGTAATTTCAGGGACATTTACCATTATCAAAGCAGGAGAAAAAGGAATCTAACCTTCTGCAACCCCAGCACCTAAGTCCCTTTCTCCTCTTTGCACCAGATATCTGCTCACGTCACACCAACTTTTGTGCAGACAGATACTCTGTTTACTAGGGATATTTCTAGCAAAACCTACATATGAAGAAACACCAAAGCAGAAGGAAAATGTCTGGAAAATGAACAAATGTGATCAAGAACATCACTGGGAATGATCACTTGAAACTGGCACGAGGGTTCATAGTATGTGTGTCTAAACACTCCAGGACATTAAATTCAGCCCTTACCTGCATGAGCTGCTGCTTCAGTTTCTGTATCTCTGATATGTTGAGCTCACTGAAGAGGTCAGAGACGGGGTGCAGAGATTCTCCTTTCCTACTCGTGGGGGTTCTGTAGTCACCGTTGAGTTTCACAAGAGGCCCGTGGATGTGTCCGTTCATTTTGTCGTCATTGTTGGGCTCACCCCCGTCCTCTGAAAACTTCAACCCATCTACTGATATATTAATATGGTTATTATACATACTATCATTGAGGTTGATATACTGGGAGAGTTCCTTTCTCAGATTGTTCTTTTGCTCTCTTTCATTTTTTAAAGTTTCCAGAGCTTCCTCCAGCTGATGCTCAGCAATCTCCTTCAGCCGGATGGCATCTTCTAGCTGGCTATTAAGCAACACTGTCTCCTCCTCAAATCGTTTAATCTCATGCTTTAAGCCTTCGTATTCAACCTGAATTAGACAAGACAAAGAACATTCATAATACTAAAACTTGAGTTGTGAAAACCTGCCACTTATCAGCCTTGTTGAGATAGGTGGTAGAGAAACTACAGTCTGGAATACCAGACATTGCCTGCAGCTGCAAAGAAATGACTGAAGTAAGAGTGCAAGCAGAGCTCACTCCATTAAATACTCCAGTGTTCACTTTGTCAGCATGTGAGAATCAAGAAATAGAAAACCTCTTTCTGAATAACTTATGATAAGCAGTGTAATTTCATGGGAAGAAGGTTGTTTATTAGCAGATGTCCTGATAACAACAGATTTACTATGAATTGCCATAAGCAATGTTGGTATATCACGGTATTTATAGATCTTAGGTTAATATAGCCTGATTTATTATTTGCAAATATTCTGAAGATGACTTCGTATCTCAATTCTTACTAGATGTAAAGTCACGCAGGCACAGATACTTGAGAGTGTCTTGGAAGCTTTCAAAAATATGGATGGAAGGTATAAAACCTGTAGAAGAGCCACAGCTCTCTTCTCTGTACTTTACAAGGCTCTGCATTGTCCCAGAGGCATTCAATTTTAAAAATTAAACAGGAATCTATTTGCACAATCAGTTTCAACTCTAAGATGCCCCAGAATTGTTAGAGATTTTTAAACTACCAGAAAAAAGCAGGAAACAGCTCGTTCAGTCCTTGGACTGCGTGTAGGGATGTCCTTCTGGAGCACACAGGAACCTGTTGCTCCAACCAGTGCCTGGAATGTGTCCCAGTGGCACCTCTTGGGAGCACTGGAGGGGCTCACTGGTCTGTCCTTCTCAGAGGGCAGCTCCCTGCCCCACACCAAGGTGTGGTGTTTTATCACGGTATTTATGGGCATTGTGAGCTGAGCTAAACAGCAGTTTCTTCTCTGTCCTTTAGAGTCAGCTCCCTTGTTCAGCCCTCTCCATTTCACTTCACAAGAAACAAAGCCTCGAAAAACTCAGCCTAGCTCAAAACCAGTTGATCAGCAATACCTAGAGAGTGCAGCAGATCCCCACTGCAGAATGCTTCCCCTTTTCTATCCTTCTTCATCTTCCTTTTCACTGTTGGAAAACCCCACAGCAATGAAAAGGAAGAGCTTTTTTAATGAAGGTCCATATTCGCACTCAATCAGCACTCCTGGTAAAAATGATCACACTTTGATTTTTTAAATTTAATTTTAATTATGTTAGTCATAGGCACCCTAATTTTGAAATGAAAAAAAAAAATCTCAGTATCAGGTGAAATAATTTAATAGCTTGGTGAAAGAGGGAAAAAAACACTGAATTTTCATGCTTCCATAAAAAGCCCCAATTTTTTGCAGTTGAGGCCTTTATAATTCAAACACATTCCTATCTGCAATCTTAAGGCATTGTATCGATTTTTTTTACAGTTGACATATATGGATTTTTAATCAAACTAAAATAAGGTTCTGGCAAAACTAAAAATATCCACCATTCCTATTGAAGTAGAATATTTACCAACCTGTCAAAGGTCTTTGACTCATAAATCTTTGGAAAGGCAAACTTAAAAACCAAAGCACTAATCTTCAAATCCAGAAATTGGAAACATATCAAACAACAAAGAAAGTTCCAAAGTCATACTGGGCATTCTTAAACAGGAAAGGAAAATCCATGAGAGTTTCAAATCTACATTTGGCAATTTAGTATCTTTCCTTACTGGAGGAACAGGTCCATCTGGAAAAACTATGAAATGCAATCAAGTAGCTATGTTTATAAGTTAAGGACACGAAAAAGAGCGAAACCAAGCAAAACAACCAACACTTTTTCAATTTTAAATCCATATAAAAGCTAGAGGTCTATATCTCTATGGTTACTTTCTCATGGACTTTTACTTCAAAAAGCTGCAAAAAAACCCCAACATGTAGATAATGACATTTTAGCACCAAGACTTATAACATACAGTTTTGTAAATTCAAGCTTTGAAATATAAAATGCTCTTAAAATTTTATCTTGTAGATTAAAGTAATTTTAGGAATCACAAGTGCATGCATCTGTGATGTAAAATGACTGATTTTTGAAGCCATTCAAAATGTGGCAATGCTTTTTCTCTCCACAGACTGTTGGCATTTGGTTTCAGTAAGAATGAAATATTATGACAAATATAAACACTTGCAAACAGATTTTATTTTAAGGGGAAACTAGGACAGTCCATAAAGGGATCATTTACTTCCTGAAAATATGAAGATGTCTCCTACGAGGTTGATGAGAAAAAACTCCACGCCTCAAAGGAGGAATTTGCTGGTTAGGTAAATAACTCTCACAACAAAGATAATCTGCTGTAAATTCAGTTTCAGGAGTGTGAAAGACTAGGCATTGCCATAAATAAGGAAATTATGCACCCATTTCCAGTACCTATGTATTCCCTGCAGCACAGCTCTGTCGTTTTAAGTGTTTCAATTGCATTTGTGCTAGGGCAGTAAAAAAGCAGCAAAAGAGAGCTGAAATAGCACTGCTTATTCCTGCAGGAGTAAGGCAGCTTTGTTCTCGGGCTGCCACCAGAAACTGTGACAAGGCTGGCTCTTCCACAGAAGCCCCAAGTGCACCAGGCAATAGGTCAGGACACAACCAGGGGCTGCAGTGCAGAGCAGTGACCCTCTGAGAGCAGGGGAAGAGAGGGTGTTAATGAAGTGCAATGTTATGATGGTCTGGACAGCAACTAAAAGGCAGGAAGTGTTACGCCATCTAATCTGGATATTTAAATTTTGATCACCACAAGTTAACTCTTCTGACAGGAGACCAAATCTCTTTTGCTCACTTTAAAGGACAACTGGCCACTGGGCATTGAGTTCCTGAGGAACAGGAAAAGCACAAAGCAAAAATATGCAACTCTATCTCTTTTAATAATTCCTCTATGATTACATAGTTCTGCAATGAAATATTCCACCAGAATTTTTCAAAACTGAGGTAAGGGCCTCCCCATATTTCAAAAATGGCCAGTAACACCATTTCAGAATAAGTGGCCAGCAAAAATCCAACTGAAAAAAAAAAACAAGCATACAAAGAAACTTCTATCAAAGTGCTGTGCAGGATCACATTGTGGAAATTGGAGAAAACAGTGCCAGTTTACAGTACAGTGCCTTGAATCTTTCGATGCTTACTTGATTCTGTTTCAGTGTGGACACCAGTTTCTGCAAAGTGATGTTTTCTTCTTCCAGTTCAGTGTAGTCCTGCAGCAGTCTCGCCTCTCGAAACTTGTACTCTCGAATCTCATCTTTCATTCGTATCCTCTGCAGTTCCACCATTTCGTTATTCTGACAAGAGAAAACACAAGTACGTCACCATTCACACACAGCCACTTCAATGCTGAATATTTCCTGGAGAGAAGGCCAAACACAAATTAATCTTGAAATAGAAATGATTTTACAGTGCACATCAAAACACCATCACCTATTAATTTGAGGCTAAGCAATAATTTCAGGTGGGTGCTGGCAATGCAGAAATGAGAATGTCTGATAGAGAAGCCTGATTAAAACAGCTTCAAGACTAGATGCTTATTGAAATGGAAACCCTGGCAAGGATTTAGCATATCTCATTAGTTTCATTGCTCTACAATACAGCAGGATTTAAATAAAATTACCACCTGTTTTCCACCAAAGGATGTGTTTTACATTCATACAGAAAAGCAGTGAGTACTGACATCCTTTCTCCAAAGACATCTGCTAGGGAGCAAGGTGCACTCCTATTTGTATCTGCAGGCACTGGAGAGGCTCACAGGCAGGCACAGGGTGGACAGCACTTGTCAAAAACCTGACAAACGCCTGGCTGTGCTGAGCAGGATCACACCCAGCACTCCGGGAACACACAAGGTCATCATTTTATTTCTCCCATTAGCACACACAGTGCCCAGACAGCCTTATGAGAGAGAACGTGAGGGATCAGTTTCACCAAAAATCAATTCCATCTGATTCCAGCTCTGACTGAGCTTGACATCAAGGGTCAGGTTATTCTGGAAAGACTCTGCTGGCATAACCATGATGTAAAAGGCACTACAGGAAGACAGAGTTAATACACAGCTGGAAGAGAACAGTGACCGATACAGCTGGTTGGCAGGAACAACCTCCTGCCCTGCTTCGAAGAGAAGTCTGCATTTGTCTGATTAATAGAAATGGGCATGGTCAATCACATCTCCTTTCCTGCAGGAGGATCCTGAGCATTGCCACAGCAGCTGGTGGAGAGACCTTACTGATGGGGCAGAGCCCCCTCACTGCTGGGATGTCAGAGAGAGCACACCGGGGAAGCAGTAATGAGTTTCTGTAAGAGATTCCAGTGGGCGGGGGGGGCTGCCACTGGCCTGATAACTACCTGAAAAAAAGTCAAAGTCAAATGTTTAAGCAGAAATTGTAGTCAGGGAGCTCTAAATCAATCAATCAATCTGCACCCCTCACCCTCTAGTACATGAAAGATAAAACCCCACATTCTGAATTAAGGATAACCAGAACTTCGCTTAGCCTCTAGGTTAAATAATTACAAACCCCTGGAAAAGAACTTCGCAAAACATGATAAAAAATATTTTGATGCAAGACTTGACAAAAGTGTTTTGAACAATAAAAACTTTTTGATAGAGAAAACTGAAAACCATCACCCTCTTCCTAGCAGCTAATTAAGAAGAAATAAAGAAACTACCTAATTTCTTAACCAAAAACTGAAAAGATTCCCAGTGGAAGAAGAGTCACAGAGCACTAGATAAAAGTAACTCTCTGTAAATATTCCTGCATTCACCACTACCTAATAAATTTCTGAACAAACTGTAAGAGCAGCACCACAGATGATTTCAAAAGGTGAAGGCATTCCATACCCCCAGGCTGCCTTTATACCTTTAGTTCCTGCCAGCACAGCCACATTCTCAGCTATGGCAGGTGTGGGTATGTGTGCCAGTCTGAGGCGGTGTGGGGACAACACCAAATGCACAACTCCACCATGTCAAGGACAATTAGGCTGCTCTGCAACTCTCCCGGTGTTTGAGGATGATCAGCCCAGGTAATGAGCTGGCTGACATCCATCCAATACTGCCAGGAGCCCTGGGAGAGGGAGCATCCTGACAGGATCCCAGAGGAGCTCTGCTCAGCAAGCCATTCCCAGCAGCGCTGCCTGCACCTCACTGGGGTGAGACCACCACCCTCACCAGCAGCCAGGACAGATCTGCTCATGATCCAAACTGCCTCTGCCATCAACACTGCTGAGGGAAAGGAAGGCCTCCCCAAAAGGCCAGGCTGGGTGGGGCTTTGAGCACACCCTGGTCTAGCAGAAGGTGTCCCTTTTCATGGCAGGAGGATTGGAACTCCATGATCTTTAATGTCCTTTTTAACTCAATCCACTTCTTGATTCCGTGATTCTAAAAGGGGAGAATAAAAAGGTGGCCAGAAATGGAGGACATGAACAAGGAATTTTTGCAGCATCCTGCTATACTATTTCCCTCACAGAGTACAAGGCAGGATAGTTTTTAAAAGCCTTGAAAACGAATTCTGTAAGATGCGAGTTCTCCTTTGTCTCTCCTATCATTGCAAACTGCAACAGAAAATGTGAGCTATCACCTTGCTGGAGTGCACCACCATTTCTTTAAGAGAGATACCACATTTCTTCATTTATAACTGCTGCTTCCTATGTAATCTTGGAGATTTAAACAGACCCATCTATCATTCTCCTCTTCTTACACATAAACTCTTTCTGCAGCGCAGCCTCTCTTTGTCCTTACTCATGGCATTTCATCAAGGAAAAAACAGCTGGAAAAAGGAAGACTCCCCAGCTGGAGCATCCCATGTGCCATGCCTGCCCAAACACTGCCTGCCACACTTCCCCTGGCCAGGGGCCAAGGCCTCTACTGGAAGCGATCCCACTGCTCTGACACAGGGACAAAACCAACTCAGCACATTAGAGAATACAGCATCACCTTTTCAAAGCAATTTAAAATGCGTGTTTTGTCACTGCAAACACCCAGGAGTTCTTCTCCATGCTTCAGATTCCTCTTCCTGCTTGCAAACATCTGCATTATGCTGGCAAACACCCAGCTGCAAAGCACTCCAGTGCTCTCCCTGCTTCCCAGGAAAGGCAGTGATCCCACACTACAGGGCCAAAGCCCGGTATTGCTGAAGTTTACAACTGAGTAGCCACAGGACATGTGGAGGGCTATTCTGCTTTCCCTTATATAAGACCTCCACGTATTTTCTGGAAGAGAACTAGTCCTGAATCTACTAAAAAGAAAAAAAACACGTTGAGATTATTCTCTTTTACTGTTGATGTGAAGGATACATTTGTTTTCATCAAATGCTTTGATTAAATATATTATCTTCTCATAATCCTATTGTTATTTTGAACTATTCCAAATACGTATTCCTTAAGCAAAATATCTGCAGTTATAGAGGCGAGATCTTGCTGAACTGATACAGTGGCAGTAAGAGGCAAATTTTTTATTTGGTGGGCTTGTATGAAAAGAATATGAGAGAATTTAAAAACACAAGGCAAAAGGATTGTGCCAGCAGGGCTGTTATCTGCATGAGCCACTAGAGGACAATGTAACCCAAATTATTAGTAAAGTAATTTGTAATTAAACTTTACTACTCATCAAGCACTGAACTTGCAGGACAAAGCAATTGAGCCAGATGCTTTTACTAGGGCACTGCCTCAGGACATTTCACATTCCCAGAGAGAATTCCCCTATGAACTACGTACTGGATCTGCAAAAACCAAATTAATCCAAGAGGTGGAGCTGATGACACATGAGCAAAGTTTCAATGGCTGAAAATTTCTTTCAATCCCAGCCATCAGCTGAACATGGTGCAACAGCTTTAATGGATTGGTGCCAAAGAAGAAGGAAAAGGCCTCTCAGTGAAACTATAGAAAACAAGAGAGTCCTTGTCAGCATTGCATCTCATTATACGTGAGCACTAATTGTGGAAGATGTCAGCCCCACAGCACCTCTAATGAACGTACACATAACGAAGCAGACCACGGCAAGTGAAAAAGAGGAGGCTCAGCTGAGACAAAGTCTGTTCAGGTCACCTATTTACTGGTACTTAGATGTATTTTCAGAATTGCAATATGTGAAAAGTGAAAGACATCTCTAGGTTTTGCAGAGGCGAGGACCATGTCTGTATACTCCTAGCCATCAATCCTGACAGGGCTCTGAGCATCAGTGGAATATTAAATAACGGAAGTTTGTACTTCTTAGCAAATTAAATATAATATTTATTAATATATCATTAATTTTTGATTCAGCATAGACTTTTAAAATGCTGTATTTTATATGCTACATGCAGAGCACGTTGTATTAAGTGGGTGTGGATATACTGCAACACATCATGTAATATCAAATAATTGCAAGCAAGAAGGCACTTTAAAATGAAGGAATGGAAATGGCCAAGGTTGAATGCAATGAAAAAATAAATGATTTTCACGTCACAACACTCCCAAGCACTGCCCTAGACTTGTTATGCTCCTGTGGCCTATCAATTCACCTAAAGAAAGCAAACTGGGCAAAGAAGGGACCCCTAAAGCTGGGTACTCTCATCCTCAAGGTGAGAAGTGAATTCCAGTGGCTTCTGGTTTCCCGAACTGTGAACAAACAAACTGAATTTCTTGGAAAGTGGCAGTGTTTTGAAGCCTTCTTTTTAAAGTGAATGCAGTCCCATTAACTATTTTGGTTCCCCCCTACACTGGAGTACATAAAGGACTTTATATTTCTGTATTTTTTCTATTGGTTTTTATCCCCCCCAAAAATTGTGAAACTAGTGTTTGGGCATTTTCCATGCAGCCTGTTCAAACAAACATTCATGAAAAGATTTCAGGTCCTTGCTGCAGCAAAACATACTATTTTTCACACTGAAAAACAGCCTTATAAATCATAAATTAATTATCCACCCTGAACTACCCAGACTAAATCCCTACTAATATGTTGGAATATGCAAGCCATAGCACGATGCTGTACCTACCTTTTTAATTTTCATCACTCAGAAGAGAGCAAGAGAACAATGGTAAAATTGTATACTTCCAATTTAATGGCATTGTTTTATAGCTGCTGCAGGATAAAATCCCATTCGATCTGACGACAGTTTTATTGCACTAATAGTAAATTGAATAGAAGAGAAAGTTTATGCTCAGCCTAATATCCATGATCTTATGTGTTTGTTGACAAGTCTCACTGCAAATTTGTATGTCATGTTTACTTTATTCTGCAGAGGAAAATAAAAGATGTATTTTTTATGAAGAACAGTAATAGTGATAGAAAATTCAATTTAACAGGGGTTGAGAGGAGAGAGAATGGAAGTGGCAAGAGCAAAAACCATTTTCTTTATTTGTCATCAAATGTTTTAAGTCCCCAGAGTCCTCCACACAAGCCTTAAAGTTGCCCTCCCTCATATACAGGAATACTCAAATTGAACTGTAAGAATGGCATTTTCCATGCTTCCAGGTGTATTTAAAAACATAAAGGGATTTTGTAGATGACCTAAAGTGACCCGGTCTGACCTTTTTGCAGAATTTGCACCCCAATCCTCCTGATTCATACGTGCAGATGCCCAGCTAAACAGGGCTGCAGCATGTCATACAGAACTATTTTTGCTTCTATTTCAATACACAGATACCTCTACATCCCAAAATAAATTATTTCAAAGATTTTTTTCATCACTGCCCGAAGTCTGCATCCTCTTTTTTTAACCTGAATTTTTCTGATCTAATCCTTCAAAAAGCTTCATTCAGGTGGCTTTATTAGAGTTCATGATATTGTATCTGCTCTAAGCAGCTGTATTGGCATCCTACTTTAAGAACACAAATACAGCTCCTATTGCCCAAACCCAGAAAACACTAACTTTTGAAATTATTTTACAATCCTGGCATTCCTTAGCTTCAGATATATCACTTACTGTCTAAAGACCAGGAAAATAAACATGCTATTGTGCACAACATATTTTTGAAAATGTATCTGTAGCACAATATAAGTACTTATAATCTTTCCCTTCCGTGGATTTACTTACAGAATGGCAGCACTATCAAAGGCAAGGATGAAAAAAGCCATATATTTGTTGGCTATAGCATACAGATTAGAAGCCAGATCATGATAATGTATGTTTCAAGTTCCTTCACCAGCAACAGATCTCAAATAAAGTATTTACAATACATCTAATAATTTAATCATCTGAAATGCTCAGTGCATTTAATTGGAATAGCTAAATCCAAAGAAATAGGGTGAATTTGTATCAAGGGCAATTAAATGGCCCATTTATGTACTTATCACAGAGTTTGAAACCCATACTATTTAACACTGTAAATCCTGCTTTGTATAAATCCCCACAAAGTAGCTATTTTATTGACTTTCGTATATAACTATATATAAAAAGGTAGAACTAAGGAATGTTCTGGTAGTTCAGGCATTAAATTTTCCTGCTGAGTATCATTGTCACATAACATTATGATGACTTCCTTATAAGAACCACAAATCTCTAATCGTGCATATTATCTGAAAAATAATGGTTTGATTTGGCTCCATTTATAGAAATTAATGCCTTACTATTAGTGTATTAATTATGCATAAATTCTCTTAATGTATTAATTATACTTATTTATAATTAATATCAGCACTCTGTTATAAACACTGCTATAATATTCTTAATTCCTTCAAAGGATGAGAAATTTCACCAAACTAAACTTTACCAAAACAGTGGGAGAGAAAATTCAGACTCCAGGGTTACAGCACTGCTTGGTTAATATGATTCCTCTGCATATCTGTGGAATGGCATCATGCATGAACACATGATCATCACAAATAGCAAAATATCAATAGGCTGGAACAAATTTTGCCATGAGGAGGACATTGTGGATGTCATTTTGTTTAAATTCAAAACTCTGCTACTCATCCGTCTCCTGCAGCTCTAGTGGCATTAAACATATCTAGGAAGTGGGAGGATTTATTTCTGAACTCCACGCTGGCTGGATAAAAGAAAGGCAATGACACATCCGTGCCTTGGAGCGGGCTGATAACAGCACCCTGCAAAGGCAGCACTCCCTGCGCTCCATTCAGGCCTAGAATGGCTTTCAAACTGCTCCAGGTACCAGAGGACAAAACCATGCTCACCCACAGTCCAAAGAACAGTCCCACTCCCACTTGTAGAACCACTTAGTTTGGAAAAGAGCTGTAAGATCTTCAAGTTAAACTGTTAATTGAGAGCGGCTGAAAAGCCGATGTGTACCAAAGTCAATCACAACCCTCAGGGCTCCCCCACCTCTGGAACGCATTAACTATGTGAGCATCCAGACAGGTCCTCCTGCAATTCCCACCCGGAGTCCTTATCTCAGGATAAACCACATTGCCTGTCAGGGATGGCAGGGGAGAGACGGTGTTGGTGGAGGGAGAATGCACATGAAGAGCAAAGATCTGACAAGATCATGTTCTCTCACCATCACATCAAGGACCTCCAAGGCCACCGCTAAACCACGTCCATAAGTGCAACATTGACAGATCTTTTAACTACCTCCAGTGTTTGTGACTCAACCACTTCCCTGAGCAGCCTGCTCCAGTGCTTGACAATCCTTTTGGTGAAGGAATTTTCTTCTAATATCTAATCTAAACCCCTCCTGGTGCAACTTGAGGCCATTTCTTCTCACCCTAACAATCTTCAGTTGGGAGATGAGCCTGATCCTCACCTGGCTACAACCTCCTTTCAGGTAGTTCTGGAGAGCAATAAGGTCTCCCCTGAGCCTCCTTTTCTTCAGGTCTGCACTCTCTGAAGCAGGGGCTGTTGCCCACTCCACATCACCCAATTACCTCACAGCAGGATGAGTAGTATTATAAAGATACCAAACCCAAATTGCTCTTGACAGATCAGTTCAAAGGAAAAAAAAAGAAGGGGTAGATCTGGAGCATTTTGGACTGAATGGATTTTTTTTTTTTTTTTCCCAGTTACAACCTTTCCTATTACATTGTCACTTTCTATATACAATTTAAGAAGCCAACAGCAGTGATTCTACATGACAATGCCTCAAGGCAGGCTTTTTGATGGAGAAGCAGCCTTTTCAAGCTCATCAAGAGGCCAAGAGCTGGTTTTAAAGCCTAACTGATCACTTAGGAGAAGCATCTGCCAATTATATGTATCTCTTTGAGAGGCCATCTGTCAGGTCCAAAATGCCAAATTTCCTTCCAGACCCAAAAGGGGCACCGGCTAACCAACAAAAGAAAAGTTGTGCTAACAGGGTGTGGGGTTGTGATCAGTTTAAGCTCATCAGTCCCACAGCTGCTGTTCCCAGGTCCTGACCCTCCCTTGGGCCAGTGCTACCTTTCACATCACCAGCCAGATCAAGGGCAGCAAGCCACTCCAGAAAACAAAGATAGTTTTAATGGTGTTTATACTCCCTGACTTTGCTGACAGGCTGGACACACAGGCACTGGTGCTAGCTGGAGGTAGGGAATAGGAAAACATGTCATTTCTAATTTGGAAATGCTTGCTGCTCAGTTACAACTGTATGATCTGTTCCAAGTTCCAGAGGTGAAAACCCAGCCCCATCGATGTAAATTGTAAAATTAATATAGCCATCAGCAGGACTAAGAGTTCACTGTGTGCACTGAAAGGCTGAGGAGCCGGGAGCAGTAAAGTGAATGCCAGAAGGTGGAAAGGAGGAAAGAGAAAAAACACCAAAGCACCCAAATAAGAGGGGTGAGCTTTACTATTTTAGGCTCCACTATGCTTGGTTGGTATGGAAAAATATGTCCCTGTTTATTGGCTCCTTGCTTTCACAGCTTTCTTCTGTCTTTCCCTAACTTTTGCTGTCAGGATGGTTTCAGATCTCGCTGTGGTAACCTGTCCCCAGGTATGTCGGGCAGTGTCTCCACTGTCCCATGTTTCAGGCACACAGCTATGCTCCCTGTAAGCTTTCCATTCCCCATGGTGACTGCCTCTCCTCCTCAGCACTTGGAGCTATTTTAATTACACATCACTGCTGGCTCAGTCCTACCTTCCCTCTGTTCCTCACACCAGTAATCAAGCCGTGCTGCCGAGGGATGCACGTGCCAGGTCGGGGCTCTCAGCTCAGCCTCCCCACCCTGCACTGCCTTAAAGTACTGCTCAAGCTCTGCTTTTTCCATGTTGCACACCAATTCAATCTTTGGTCCTGTAAACACGAGCCAGACATTGCAATATCTGTGCCTGTGAGCAAGAGCCTCTGCTCTCCCCTGCTGTGGGAGGGCTGTGCTGCAGGACTGGGTGAGAGCACGGGAAGATGAGAGGTGACATGCAGAGCCAGGGCTGGGCAGCAGTACCAATAAATCGGGTCCCTGGGACAGTGCAGCTAAATTAGTAGGGAGCTGAGTTTAAATTAATCAGACATGTAACTAATCCTGATCCCCAGCTTTCCAAAGATCATAAAAGTAACAAAAAATTGGATCTCAAAGGGGCCCCTGGACAACATCTAGTAGTCCATTTATCTTTCCCAGGATAAGAGCAACTACATCTATGTCATTCCTGGTATACATCTAATCTCTTGTTAAAGACTTTCAACAATCCCATCACCTTTCCCAGAAACTTGTTTCCTGGCTTTACTTTTGCTTTGCCAGAGATCTATTTTGAATGTCGAATCTGAAGCAGAGTCTTTCACACTGAAAGAGGAAAACAGTATTTCTTCTCCTACCCACAGAAGGCAGGAAATAAATGCATCTGTTCCTCTCTGCAGGAGACTTCCATTTGCCCACTCTATCCATCTTCAGCCATCCCTCCCTCCTCTACAACCAGAAGAACAGGTAAGAAATGAGGATTCCAGATAGTTCCCACCACAGAGCAAACTCTAGATGCCCTTGCATGACATACAAGGAGATGGGCAATGAACTACAACAAAAAGTAGATATTGGGGGAGAAAAAGAATTGGAGACCCCAAATAACACAGTATTCCTTCACTGTTCCTCACACTGGAGGAAAAATACATTGAAAGAAAGAAGAATCCTTTAATACTTTCTAGAAAGTGGAGTGAATAAGTGGCTAAAGGAGATAAAAAAACCTCGTCACAGGTACAAATCTGTTTCAAGGGGTCATCTGCTGGCACATTGTATTGTGCTGCAGGGGAGCTGTGAGAGCCCAACATCAAAGGAGCTCCATAAGCCCCTGCTCATAGCAGAGCTTCCCTCAACAAAATTATTCCTGCAGATTGTCAGCTGCAGAGGTGTTTTAAAAGCTCTGTGAATCTACACCCACCACCCTCCCAATGACAACAGGCTCTTTCAAGTTCCCCTTGAGAAATATCAATACAGTATAAAAGCTGCTATGAAAAGAGGAACAACAAGAAAGTTAAACTTCAGTAATTATTCTTCTCCAGATGGGCAGAGGCATGGCATCTTTAAAACAAACACATCTGAGCCACAAAATTTAAATATAATTATGTGGCCAAATCTGTCATTATTAAGGGAGAGTACTCCCTCAAAGTCAGGAGCAATTGCAGTAATTAAAATCCATGTAACATTACCCATCTGCTGCAAGAAGCAGCACAGCATTCTGCAGCTTATTTGACCTTGTGTGCAGAGCACCCACCCACCCCCACTAATTCTTCTGTGGCAAGAGCAGAAACATCAATTCAGAAACAGCAGTTGATTAATATTAAAAAGATGAACATGGCTTGATGGCTAATGACTTTTTTTCATCAAAGACTTAGGGTTTTTATTTTAGAGCATGTATATGAGTGACCTGGGTGGCAAATATAGTCAAAGATAAGTACCTCATCTGTCTGTAAACCACAGCTTTTAGGACTGAATTTTACATATAATTGTTACTCATTGCAGCACACATGGTGATTCATGAATACGAATGCCCACATAAAAGATTTTATAAAGTAAATTGCAGTGAAGATTACTTGAATTTATTGATATGGACAGTGAAAATACCTGTACCCAGGAAGTGTGGCTGTAACAGTGTAGTACTCTTCACTGTTCAATATAAATTGGTTTGAAACCTGATCTTGGCTGTTCATAATCTGCCCTTTTTTTTTTTAATTTTAATAAGGACTGTAAATTTCACACATTTACATTTTATATATACATCACAGTCAAGGGTAGTAATTTTCGGATTGACAGTTTTCTATCTTTTCCTTAAAAGGCCGAGCAAACAAGATTCTTACTGCTCAGCATGCAGGACAGAAATACAGATGTAATACATGCCGTAAGAACACAGTGCAAGGACTGACTATTAATGCTGCAGGTCTCACAGAGATTATTGAAGCATGTTGCCTATGGCTGCACAGCCTTAGAATTAAATTATTCCTCTGGGAATTGAATAAACACCGAGTATCATTAACTGCCTGCAATGCATCAAAATGGAAAAAAAATGCCATAAAATTCTGTGTTTGCTCAGGGAGTAAAATATCAGGCAAGTTATGGGATTGTTTAGCTACGGGTATCAAAATTATGTTTAAATCTCTTTTTTCCTACCCTCTTGTGTTCCCCCTTAAAACCACTGCTGTTTTCCTTTCACCATTTATTTCTACTCGACTTTCAGCCAGCTCACAATAGGTGTTGGTCTGCTAGCAGAAGCCTTCTGCTAAAACAGATTATTGATATATTAATAAGAGACGGATAAAAGAACTAACTGGGAACACCCACAAAAAACCCTGCAAACCCTTCAGTAACCTGAAGATAAATCTACTAAAGCACTGATAATTTTCTATAAACACCTTGTGGCATGACGAGGACAGTATGTCACGGCAAATAGCAAGTAATCTTGATGATCATTATAGCACACATGAGCAAAGGGACTCAGCAGCTCTGGGGGCTCAGCTACAGCAAGAAAAGGAAGGAGTTTTCTTGTTCTTGCTGAAGCTGTGCTCAAGGACCTTGATAAATGAAGAACTACTTCCTTTCCAGATTTATGGAAATCTAGAAAAGCACGCCCATGTGACAAGTAGAGGGGAAAACGTTGAATTTCAAAGACATGTTCACCCAAGCCTCATCTATGTCAGTATCAGTGTTCCCCAATTCTAGACTCAACCTTCTCTCAAGCCTTCAAGCCTGCCAGTGACAGCTGGGTGAAATGGGGGTGCCAGACTGGCCCCACTGGTGGCCCTGGCAGGCTTGGTGGCTGGGGAGATGAGGGCAGTGTGACAGCAGTGTGACAGCTTCCCCATCCAGCCCTCAGCCATGCCCCCGAGGTGCAAGGGCACCCATGGATAGCAGGGGAGTGCTGGACTGTGAATCTCCAGGTACTGCTAAGAAACTTCCTTGGCAGTGAAGGATTGCAGTCCAAAGTCTGAACTGCTCCCTCTGCTTCCTACCCTCCCAGCAGACCGCTGCTGATTGACAGCTTAAGCTCCCTTTGGTTTTGTCTAACTTATTTTTTATATAAAATACAACAAAACTTTAGAGGATGGCTCCAAATTCATTACAGTGTTCTTAAATTTCCTCTGAGTTCTTAAAGCGTTCAACCACGACCCTGACATGCCATCATTACTAATGAAATTCAGTATCAGTTTCAGCAAATAACTATTTAAATGCAAGATTTTCAGCCCTAATTCTGTTGTATGCCAAATGGCCCGATACAGCACAACTGAACTCACACCAGTAATCTGCAAAAAAGTGCAGCAGAATAATCAATCTAATAAAATGACAGCAAACCTCAGGGAGAAAAAACAACATCACACTTGAACTAAGTCATAATTCAGACAAGCAACAGGAGTAAGATGAAATTTGTGAACTCCCCTTCGTTAACTGATCAATATAGTCTATGTCATACCTACACAGCTCTGGACTATTTTCAGGTTTTTCATCACTGAAATACTGCTACCAGTGTCTACAGGGAAAACAATCCAGGCTGCAACAATTCCTTGGGCTCTTAATTATTATACTGAGGGTGAGTTTACCCAGCATATCAATCAGAGAATCGACCTGGCATCTTCCTGATCCTGTGTGCCTTCCTACAAATACATACATGGGTCATGGGATACGCAGCACACCCAAACCATGCTCTCTGTCCAGGGTAATGTAGGACACTGCCAGATACAAGAGCAGAATGGGAAAAATCCCCCAAACAGAACTTCTGGTGTAATCACAACCTTTGGCAGTGCATTACCCCTTGTTTAATAGTCTCTGCCTATGATCACATCAAAACTTCCATAACATAGGTAATTTTTCTTCAGCCTATACAGTACCTCTTGTGAAAGACAGAAACAAGGAGAAAAAATTAACCCTGCAGCCACATCTGTCTGTTCTTTGCCCTCATCCTCCCTCAGTTAATGGAGACTCCTTAAGATCAAGTGGCCAAACAGTATGTGAAATTAAAGTGCTACCCATTTTAATGTTCCAGAGTAGGGTGGCCATTGCTTTGCAGCAGTTTGGCATCTGCTGCAGGAGTGCTGTGGCTGCAGCAAGCACAGAGCTGAGCTGTTTTAGGAAAAGAAAATCTCCATTACAAATCAGAGACATTGACTGTGCACCTTGGGAGGTACCATGTCAAAATCCCTGTGTTTCCATAAAGTACGGAATTCTTTCTATGTGCAGTTCAAAGCTTCAAGTTTAAGCTAAAAATCCATTTCTGGCCTTGGTCCTCAGAAAGCTGGAACCGTCACTTTCCCTGGGGACCTTTCAAACTATCATCACTAAATGGGAAGCTTTTGAAGACAGCTCTCACGTAGCAACAAAAGGACAAGATGCGAGCCTTTGAATCCTAAATGATTTCCCCCCACACTCCTGAGTCCCTCAGAGATGAGGTTAGCTGAGTTTCAGGAGCATCCAGACAGAATGCAGATGTGCTCTTGGATATTAGCCCTGCACACTACGGTATCACAACCCCCTCTACCAGGACCCTTTTTTTGTAAATAAATGCAGCCTAAAGCCTAAACATTTTCCTTAGTCCATCCCATTAAGGGATTGGAGCTGCTGTAGCACTGTTCTGACAGGCTCCTGTTTGACCCTGACCAATCTGCTGCTTTATTTAGAAACTGCTTTTACTCAGCAAGCTACCTATTTCAGAGTAGGCCTGCTAGTTTCCTAACAGAGAAGGCAGATTTCAAGCAAAACTAAACATCCCCATTCCAAACAGACTTTCATTTTCTTTTTGCTCATTCTCTCGGGGAAGTGTTTGAGTGACCCAGAGAAATTCCAGTAAATCTTTTCTTAAATCTAAACATTGTACTGAAAGCTCTTCCTGCCCTGATTTGTTCTCAACTCTGCAATAAAAACATCCTACCCTGCCTAACATCACTACTAATTCCATTTTTGCTCTCTTTACCGTTTCTGATCCTTTTTCTTCCCACTAAAGACTGTCAAAATGTTTTGTTCTTTTGCCCCTCCAACCTTTACTTCTTATTCACCATTTTTTCAGCAGACGCATCAGTGTGCTGAACTTGCATCAAATACTAATTTCTCCCCAGTATCAGCCATTTGGGTTAAACAGGGGTTAATGAAAAACATACAAATAATGTTTAATAGCTAAATGCAAAGCTGCAAGAAAATAAAAAAGATTGCTAATCTTGCAGGCTGATCCTTTGTCAAACCTGATCAATAAAATGCATTCATATCTCAATCTTGACAAATGTTTTAAGCTATTTATTTGCTAAAAAGGAAGAAAATATTACACCCCAATAACAAAAACCAGAAATGGACCAACAGCAGCAGTGTCTGTCACTGCGTTGTCTGTCTTATGTACAGAGAGACAAACCAGTCTCTAATACTCTTAGTCAGCCTCAGGATATCTTGTGACAATCAAATTCCCTTTTTTTTTTTAAACTAAAATTTTCTCCCACATTCTCCCTTCATTTTAAGATCACAGGTGGGAATGCATATTTTAACATATACCAGCTAGTGTGTGTTAATCAACCCACATTAAAAGCATACAATGGAAACCCTCAATCATAATATCATATATACGACATATGATAGATATCCCATCATAGATATTATAATAGGTCTTTTTTTCCTGTTGTCAAGGCCCTGAATGTTTGCTTGAGATGAAGGGTAGTAAGTCAAAACCAGTCAGAACTTGACTAATCACAAACAAATCTTATTTTTTCCCTGCTGCAGAACTCCCTTTCATACATTTCGCTCAGGTGCAACAGACTGTGGTAAGAGATATCCCATGCCACAAGCTCCAGCATCATCCCCTTTCTTTTACACAAAACCCCTGAGTCTGACCCAAATCCAGGACACCCTGAGTCTGACCCAAATCCAGGACAATCAGGGGAAGAATTCAGATAGGAAACTTTCGCACTCTGTCAGTTTGGTGAGCTGTGAATAGGATCCCGCGTTTCTGCTAAGTGCAAGACTGGAAGGGATGGGTGTGCCTGTGGCACAGCTCTTTTCTTGCACTGGCCCTGAGGTCAAGCACAACTCTCTGCCAGGCTCCCCTTCTCCCAGCCCTGGGATATGGCTCAGATGGTCCCACCTGTGCCAGTACCACATATTTCTTCACCCCAACACCGCTGCTGAGTGTGAGCCGCGCTGATAAGGACAGTCGAGGCTCCAGACAAAGCTCAGCACAGCTCTTTGAAAACACTGAAATGCCACAGGACTTGTTTCAGACAGGAACTCTTCTTTGTTTTCCAAGGTGAAAGGGGACTGTTTTATATAAGGCAGTTTCCATCAGTATGGGCTTTCACAGGAGAACAAAAGCCAACGATGCAATTTTTCCTGCTTAGAATCTCAATCAGAAACTTGGATTTAGCATTGATACACAGCTTTGGAAGTAAATGGGAAATGGAACAGAAGAGTTTATGTAAAAGGGATTTCTTAAAGGGAATAAAACCTTTCTTTACAGAGAAAGACAGCTGTAATACCCTATCATTGAATAACAAACCAAAAAGGATGGGAGTTTCGTTAAATACCCCATCAGGGAAAGTGCTGAGTGTTGCTAGTGATTTCCATGTTTAAGCACACAAAATACATGTGAAAGAGCATTACTATATGACAGAGTCTGGGTCTTCTTTTGCAATATATAAAGAAGAATCAAACAGATTCATATTAGCTCTGTCAAAAGCTCTCCAATATCAGGAGCACTGGAAAAAAGATAAGTTTTTGAACTTTGGGTAGGGAAAGTAGCACACTTCAGTTAGTGTTAGGGGTACAAGAATCCCAGGAATTTCTGAGCTTTAGGATGCAACACAAATTTCCTCCATCATCTCACATAGGTCACCAAGTGTCAAAGAAACCAAAAAATACAAGAGGGTAGCCAGTTACTAAAAATGGGGATCTGAGCCTCAGTGCCTCCACATCCCATTAAGGGAAAAAAAGTCATCTCAAGATAACAAATCTGTACAAATTATACACCTTAAATTAGAGCATATTTAAAACAGTGCAGATTTTCTATTAGCAGTCAAAACAATGCATGCATTTATACAGAGAGGTAGGAAATTGGCAAAACATGTCTTGGTTAAAAAAAAATAGTGTTCCCGCAAGCAGAATTTATTTCCACAGTTTTTTATCCCTCATATGAATAAGATAAATGTGTGCTATAGGAACAGACTGGTAAAATTATCTCACCAAGTAGGCAGGGAGCCGAACAGATGGCAGCACCAGGCATCACTAGTCCTCACTTATCGAGATCATCTTTATCATTTCCATAAGATTAGAAAATTACTCTCCTATGCAATACAACTTTCTGAGGGCGAGGCAGAAAACATTTTTTTGTTTCCCATGGAATCAAAGATTATGGGCTGTCCACCATGATAACGTTAGTGGTTCTAAAAGGAAATCCCATACATGAACAGCTCATTTCTGCTAATTTGTGGGCTTTCTTTTTTGAAAGAGCCCTACTCAGAATGAATGTGAACCACATGCAGTCTGCTGGTAGCTGCCTCAGGTTTGGTTTCTCTGTAGGCAAAGTGTTCTTTTGGAGATTACCTTGAGCTGCACATACACCTTCATCTTACCCATAAAAAAGACAAGTTTAGAGCACACCTAGTGTGCCCAGCCAAAACACGTGTGACGGCATTTATAGGGAGCCAGTCTCTTAGTTACAGAAAGCAAACCATGGCTGGTTTTGGGCACTTTTTGAATTTATAAAATTGTTTCTCTCTCCAACCAAAGCACTTTTTCCCACCGTGTGTTTCCTACAAAGCTTTCTTCTTCCTGCCTGTTTATCCCATCCTGCCATATGTTCCAAAGGAGAAAGTTTTTAATTGCAGCAGTTACTGGAGCACTTCCCTGCCTACAGAGCACAGCAGAGCCTTTTCAGAAATAAAGAATTGGTTTTATCAGTATTAACAGCTAAAAATTCCATCATTTGTGAGCTCTAAGTGAAGTGTTGCACACAGAGGACAAGAAAATTCATTCAGTTCTACTGAATGGAAAAGAGAAGCACAGAGGGTTTGTTTGGTTGTTTTTTCCTTTGACCTAGCATGCCAGCATGCAAATGGTTAAACAGTAACCTGTAGCAATTTTTAGTAGCAATTTTCAAACAACGAGGCAAATGTATGCTAGATATAGTTCAGCTGATGTCAAAGAAGGGGGAAAAAAAGCACAAGCACTCAAGGTCTTGAAAACTTATCCCTCACACAAGCATTAGAAAAGAAGAACTCAAATAATACCACAGACTGGAGCAGAGCTTCTCAAGTCAGGACTGGCACCAAGCAAGATGCTTCTTGTAGCCAGCTGGCCGTACCTTACAGGAAAAAAAAGCCTTCTGGGGTAACTCTTGCAATGTAAGAAGGTTGGAAACACTTTCTGTGCTGCAGAACTTTAGTCCAATGCAAACTTTGCATTCATTTTCTGACATTAACTGTGAGGTTTAACGTCCTTGAATCAGGGGAAGTGCACAAAGCTGAGGGATGATGATTTTTCTATAATGGCACAGTGCTGGAGGGCATAACCACTGCATTCCCTGAATAAGGAAATTCTTAACTTAGTTGAAGAGGCAGTACATGCCTGAGTTTGCCTTCAGGCTATTTTCACACCAAAAACAGTTGAAATGCATGTATCTGACCCGAGTAAGGCACAAAATTATTGAAAGTATAAGGCTGTAAAATACACTGAAAGTCAATAATGCACAGGTAAGGAAAAGAAGACAGTCCCCATGGGAGGGCATACACAGCAAAGATGTTTGAGTCCACAAGAGAAGACATACCTATAGTTCTCCCTTTACTCAGAAAGGACAGCAAGTGACATCTGCAAAAGGCATTTCCTGGCTGAAGAAAAGACCTGGCATCAGCTTTGAGTGGTTTTTTTTCATTAGCTCCTCTTAAAACACCAACTCCAATCCTACTTACCTTACACAGCAGTGATCTTGACAAACAAACAAAAGCCTAGCATCCCATCAATCCAGAGACAAGGCCCAGATACAACCTCTTACAGGTCATTATCTTAATCAGGAAAGATGCTCTGCTCCTGCTTTTGGTTTTCTTTCACATCCATGTCCCCTCCGAACTTGACTGCTGTTCTGCTTGTCCACTCCCAGAAAAGCCACACTGGAGCCACAGGAAATTCACCCATCTCCTCTGGGAGAAAAAACCTATTCAAATAAGCCCCAGGTGCTGCCAGCCAGCTACTCAACAGCACAGGAAACCTCTGCTAGGAGCACCCACTTCTTGCATTCAGTACCCTCTGAAAGCCCAGCCATGCACGAGAGAGCTCAGCACACCCGGACACATCTCCATCATCACAGTTAAACCTCCCAGGACAACTACATCTTAAATCTGGCTGAATTTAAGAGAAGGGGTGGCACACAAGGGCTTGGACTGTGTGACAGTGATATGTGATGAATAATTTGCTTTAAAGGAAGTTTGAGGCCTCCTTTGAGAAAAATTAAGTAGGTAAGTATAGAAAAATTATCACCTTGGGAAAACTATCTCTGCTATTAAAAGAATTTGCTTATTCTTTATCTATCTGCAGAAGTTCTTTAAATAAATGACATTTTTATCTTTCAGCAAAGCTGCTCACTCCAAGGTATGTGAAAATTCTGGATGTTGGCTCTGCAGTGGACTTGCTGTTCAACTGGCCAACTGCATGAACACCACACACATCAGCAGGAGCTGCAGCATGGCAGGAAACATGAGGGTGAGAGACACTTTATATTACAGGTGCACTTTGCTGAAGGGTCAGATTAGTGCTTCAGTGCTTATTGGTATTTTCTAAATTAAAAGTAGTGAGGTCTCTCTGAAAATGCTAAATAATTTAAAAAAAAAAAATCTTCTGGAGAAAAGAAAGTGCTTCCTAAAACCAAAATCAATATGCCTATTCATATACAATCTCTCTCAGACCAAATTCAAAATGTCTACTTCATATACAATCTCTCTCAGACCAAATGATCTTTTCCCCCTTGGTTGAACAATAATAGGCTATCAAGGCTGTGCAATAAAACCCCACACGATAAATTGGAAATTACAGCAAGAAAAAAAAAAATCTCAATCTAGCTGGAGAATATCCTAGCTGAAAACACAAGTTCCATCTCTGTATTCATGAGCAAAAGCAGCAATAAATCATGTTTCGAAGTTAACCCAAATCATGCTGAAATAATGAAAGTCTCTAATGGATTACAGACAGGACATGGAAAGAGAAAGCCAGAAGAGGAGAAGGTACACGGCTCCTCACCCCAATAGACCCTGAATTATGTGCTTCAGTGGAGGAACTGACATGTGTGTATTTTACTTTACTGTTGTTTTCATGACCCATTTTACCATCCCATTGAATGACACCTTTATAGGGCCTGAACTGTTTTTCAGCTCAGCACTAGATTGAAAAATAACTTGACCTTGCAGACCTCAGATGGGAATGATGCTTAGAGCTGCCTCCACTATCACAAGGCACAACTAAGAAAAGTAATTTCCTTATAAAATTCAGCATTAAAAAAAAACCCTGTTAAAGAAAAATGCTTAAACACATGCAACAAAAACTGACAGTGATTTTAGGTTTCAGTAATAAGACAAGTATTGCAGAAGGATATAGCTTCTAACACATGTAGCTTATATATTTTGCTGCAGTGTTGGACAGAAAAGAAATAGTCATGGCTAAATTTCCTTAAGCAAGCCATGTAATAAAGAAGAAACCAGCCTATTTTGGTTTTAATGTCTTGGACTTGCTTACAGCCCCTGAGGAAGATGTCAGTGCAATATGATATGAGAAACAGAATGATAACCAAGTCTTTGCATTTGCTTCTTGGTGGAAAGGAAGATTATCTCTCCAGTTCACTCTGAGTTATTGCCAGGATTTTTAATGAAATGACAACAGGGATGAAAATAATCTCCAATGTATTTGCAACCTTGCAGCTGCAGTCAAAACCCAACATTTTTTGCTAACTATCCTGCCTTTAAATAGATGATCATGGCTCTTTCTGCCTCAAGGCAGAGTTACAGAGGCTGTAGCAGTGGTCATTCTGACTGTGCAAAGAATCAGTGTCTTTGACAGTTCTGAATGCAGCTAAGAACAAAAATATAGACTGTGGTAGGGGAACTTCGGCATTTCATTTTGTAACATGCATTTAGTGGGTATGAAAAGGAAATATGATTCCCCAAAGTGCATTGTAAAAGAATGATTAATTTACATAAATGTTGCTGAAGCTGCGCTGGTAGCTAATTTTCCTTGCCTTTCTGAGAAGCTAGGTAATAGTATGCATTGAATTCCTGAAAATTGGTCCTTAGCTCACCCAGGCAATCCACAGCCGGAACTCAGCACAAGGCTGGTGGTGCAGCTGCCCTGTGTTAGAGCTGACCACAAAACAAGAGTTCATTACTCTTGATAAGATGCTAAAGGTGGAGGTTTTCTTAAACAGAAACACCACCAAGGTTGTGCATTTCTCATTTTAAATTTAAAGACCTCCCCCCGTTTTATTTTTCCTTCCTAATACTCTAAAATTTTTCACTTTTTAAACTCCAAAACATGCACTGTCATTACTTCTTTCCCTTGAAGGAGCTAATATAATTTCAAGCGGACTAACAATACAGAAGTGTTTTTAAATTCTATTAGCAATTTAGGTTCAATTTCACTTATAGCCTATAAAGTGACTTATTTTAAAACAGAGTTATGGCAGTTATGACTCTGGCATAAAGCTCCATCTCACAACAAATTTGGTGGGAAAAAATTAGGTAGTCAGGTTAAGAGGAAGAAAGAGTAAATCATAAATTCTAGAGGGCAAGAGAAGTGGTAATGCAAAACTCATAATTGGCTTTTTAAAAGTACTTACAATGGATAAAAACATAAAGCAATGCAGAAAGAATACATGAAAGCCGTCAAGGGGCTGACTTCAAATCACCACTGACATTTATGGAGCACTGGCAAACCAAGTTGAATGAAAAACAGCTTTGCATCCTAGCCTCCAAAACTAAAATATTCCGATGATGACTCAAAGATCTTCAATAAAATTAATATCAAAAACACACCAATCACATAAATCTACACCTATAGCTATGTCGTATCTGCTTAACAGCTTACTCTCCAGTAAAATGGCAGTGGGAATTGCTGCCAAAATAAGGTGAGCTCCAGCTCTACAAAGTGCCTGTGAATATCTTGCAAAGGGGTCTGCAGATTCAGTCCTTCTTCCTCACTGCATTTATGTCTTGGACAACAAACCAAGGACATCCTTCTCCTCTCAGATTTGTGAAGCAAGCCAAGGCAGAGTGACTTTAGGAAACCTTGTTGCTGACTTGATATAGACCAAGATATTGAGTTTTTCCCTTTAATATAGTCCCATTTATTTGACAACCAACCCCTATCCACACCTATTTCTTGGAATTTTTTACTTTTGCTTCCCTGCTTTTCTTATGTGTCTCTCTGCATGCCTCATCTGGTGAGGGCAGATAGTCATGGCATGTGAGAGAAGCTGTTTGTGAAAGAAACACTTTCCTTCCTCCACACTGACCAGAATTTTACCCTTGACATTTTATGCATTCAGCTACAAAGTAAAGAGCCAGAATCCTGTATCTTCTCACTGCTGTTGTGTTGCCACTTCCCTCGGGAAATTGAGACACAAGGGAACCCAAGAAACAAATGCAAAAAACCCTGTATCATGAGCCAAACCTCAAAGTGTTGCATTTGTGAAGAGCATTGCCTCTGGATCCCCTTTTCGTGACTAGGTGTGCAGGACTGGTGGGAAATGACCCATTTTTAACCCACCTCACTCTAAGCTGACACTGTAATGCCACAGCCACTCTTCACAGAGAGTTCACAGCGAGTATCAGAGCAGACAGCCCGACCATTTCACCGAAGTGAAAAATCACAGCTCTACGATGATGCCTTCAAGGCACATTTAGCTGAAAGAGCCAACACACTGTGCTTCAGGAGGACAGGAAAGGCTACATAGGCAGAATGAATGAGCAGTGAAGGCAAAAACTGCATTCATATCTAGCCCTACCTATTTGATGGGGGTTTTTTTAACAATAACCTCATAGAAGCAGACAAGCTCTGATTATGTATGAGCATCTGCACGTACACATCTAAAACATTTGCCAGCAAAAGTGCATTTCTCTCAATCCTGAAGCTTAAGAGTGGATTTGACCATCACAATGAAAGGGTGATAACACTGTCTGACCTCTGCCTGACTTGCTGCCCACCTCCTGGATGCTGACTGGCACTGACTGGTGAGAATAACTAAAAATAACCAGCTTGTCTCATATATTCTAATAAGGGCAAAGGGAGAAAAAGAGGTGGCATATTTGAAGCTCTTGCTGTTCACCCTTCTGTCACCTTCCTCTTATAAATTTTCCCCTTGAGGACAGAGTTCGTTGTAGAAAGCACAATTAGTACAGATGATGGGAGCCAAAAACTTATTAATGATTTCATACCAATGACAAATTAGTAATGAGTGTGAAGTTTTGAGGCAGAAAGGGAGAACTGAAGATAAGAACCTGCCCCACAGAAGACCATATTTAAGGACAGCCTCACATTGCCACACAAAACAGACTTCAGTTTTGTAAGATGTTTTCTGAATGAATCCAAATGAAAAAATGCCAGCATAAAGAGCACAAAAATATAAACCCCAAAGATTCTGACTTTTCTCATATTTTTCAGGGTTTCATAGGTTTTGATTCTACGTAATTTCTTTCTTTTTGTTTGGTGGGGGATTTTTGCCAAAAATCTCTTTAGTAGTTGCTTGCAATACAAAGGCATAATTTAGATGTGTTTTGCTCCATCTTGCTCTGACTGCACCTCACAAATCATGCACTTCTGGGGTCAGGTCACAGGCAATGCTCCATGTCCTGGCAGCCAAGACATATTCCCAGGAAAAGGTAAATCCCATTTCCCAGAATTACCTAGTAAATCCCAGGAGAAACCCTTACAAATAAATCAGTATTGATTAAAAGACAAGAAAAAAAAATAGACTGAAAATAAACGTGGGTTTTGAACAAATAAGAGCAGATGTTGAAGCTCAAGCACCTTGATAATTATTGTCCACATTGATTAGCACCCATGAGTTTCCCTCTGAAACACAGAGTTTTAAAAATTAAGATTTTAGTTAAAGGTTAGCTTTGTTGAAATTAGTTAAAATAGATTGAATAAGTAAACCCAGCTGGAGTTAATTAAAGAGTTAATTATTAGGTAGAGAGCTAGGCCTGAAATAAGCTTTTAGGATGTAAGTAACTGATTGCTTGTCATCTTATATTTGTTTAGCTGTGCCTATAACGAGAAACAGAAAACACTGATTAATAGATCTAAAGAAATGTAGACAGNACCCACCATACACTTTCTAACCCTAAGTGGTTAGAGAGTTCTTGTCTGTCTTAGTTGGGTGTCGATATTAGATCAATGCCCTTATTTTGGTAAATCACCTCAAGGCCCAAGAAACTAATCACAGCTCCAGTAGAGATCATTAGGTTTTTCAGTTTTGTTTGGTGGATCTCATCTCTGAACCAATGACCAGCCAGTGCCATCCATTCTGTACCACTTAATAATGATCAAACAAGTTTAGGAGGAAGGAAAACAGGCAGTGATGCATCCATATGCAGGGAACAGGATAAAATCAACAACAGAGAGTACAATCAGGCAGGGCCACAGTGCACATGTGGATTCCCAGGAGAAAATAAATGTGACCACACCCCTTATGGCTGATGGCTGGGAATACATCCAGATTCCTGTTCTGTAATCCCAGTGAGATCCCAATGAGTACTGAAGGCATAAAACATTCAACAATTGCCAGGCACATTCTAACACTGAATGGCTGGGAAGAACAACATCAGTCTCTTAGGGAAGATTTAACTATCTTCTTTTTTTTTAACTGAAAACTGCTCAGGATATTAAAAAAGAAAAAAAAAACTAAAAAAATCAAAGGAAATTATTTGGAACAGGGGCAACAAATTTACCTTCATTCGTTGTTTAGTATTCATTATCAGTGACACATGTCACCACAATTTATGCTCTATTTGCTTATGCACTCAGGCAGTGAAGACTTGCAGCAAAAATTTCTCCTTCTCCTTATGCCTTTACTTTATCTGGAAGGCTGCTATAGCTTTTGGACCCAAGTTTCAGGAAGTCTGGCACCCAGGGCATTCTTCCTTTCCCACTTAATCCCAGGCAAATGAATGAAGTCACAAGGTACAAGTCAACACAGCTCCTGGGTTCTTGTTCCTGAGAGTCCAGATCACATTGCAAGGATGCTGTAAAAACTGGCAACGCAGCTAATCCCAGCACTGCCAAAAACCATCTTACTCCACACCACTTGAATAGACAAAAGCCCAAGTTATTTTTAACCAGCAAATTAATACCGAAAAGAATGAGTCAGCACAAGCAGTTCTTAAGAGGGCTTCCTCATCTAGAAACAAAAGCAAAGCAGAAAAGTTATGCATTTTAAAAATGTAGAGGCCACAATGAAAAAAAACCCAACACTTCAACAAGTTCAGAGAGCTGCTAGCCCAACATCCAAGCAGCCACTGGTGTGTGTAACCTGAGAAACAGGGATATTATATGATGATGCTTTCCCTGGCATCCCCTACCAGCCCTGGGCACTGGGACTGGATCTTCAGGTATCAGCAGCACTGATGGCCCAATACTCCACAAAATTTGCCTCACTCTTCTTTAAACCCAGGTAATACCTCTGGCTTCCAGAGCTCTCAGCACGTGCTCACTCAATATCCTGCACAAGGGGGGACTTGGCACCACCTCGGCACAAATAAGGGGTCATTCTTTCAAAGAACTTATGTAAGAACCAGCACTGCCAGATCCCGATTTGATTAATTACTGCCCAAGGATTACCAAGGGCAGCTGAAAGTGCACCCTCTTTCATCTTCTATTTGAGGCCCCTTTTCTGAAAGAAGGAGCTGGGAATTTGAGTATTTTTAATAAGGCACTCTGTATTTATGCAACAGTCCCTTGGTTATGCTCCATTATCCCACTTGGCCTTTTTTTGACCTCCCTAGTGTCCATTGTTTGACTCTGCTATTCCCAGCAGAGCTAAATGCCTGAACCTTGCCAAAGAAAACAGTGTCATGTATGTGTCAAATCCCAAATTTGTATCCAAAATCATTGTTTGGGCTCATTAACAGGAAACACAACCACTGAAAGATGCTTTTGGTGGCTTGCACAACCATCTTACGAGTGATTACAGCAATTTAGGATTATAAACCACATTTCAGGAAACAAAAAGGTGAACTCTACCACAGCCACCCTCGGTTTCACCTGAGTGGTTTGTCAGCCAAACTGTGAAGCAAGAACCCAAAGAAAGTGTTTGGTGGTAACTAAGTAGGAAGATGGAGCTGAATGGCAGATTTGTAATTAAATCTTTGTCTGTTAATAAGGACGCTCAAAAGGAGTCGACAGTGGTCTTGCTGCCTACACTCAAAGCTCTTTCTCTGACAGAGACAGCATCAGTCCTTTAGTATACCCATTAATTTCACAGCATGAAGGGAGATTTGGTAAGATTACAAGTCACAGCTTGCTGTATTTTTCTGTCTCCAAGACAAAGAAAATAATTTGGTTTCTTTTCAGAAGTTCTCTGAACAGGGAGAGTACACGTACAGAGCAGAGGAAACCATTTAACAAGCACTATTTCAAACAAAGCTCATAGCAATTTTTCCTGAAAGCAGAAGGAAACAATATATTTTTAGCAAATTTTGCAGTTTCTTAAGGCAAAAACATCACCCATTAACACTATCAGCTAAGGAGGGAAAAACATCTAGGAGGGCGGCCTAGCAGAATCTCCCCGTGGCAGGCTTTTCTAAATACAGGAGAGAGAAAATAAAAACACCTCTCAGTGGACAAAGTAACACATTTATATTGTAAGCCTAATTTGGAGCTGGTTCTACCCAGTGAAGAGTAGCTTCCAAAACAAAGGAATGTAAATATTGTCACCTCTACTGACTATGCTAATAATGCCCTAAACTGAGATGTGAACACTCTCCTGGCAGGAGGATCAGTTCTGCTATCTCTCTATCACACCCAGCTCCACTTTATTTCTCAGACACCTCTGACACCCCCAGTCATGTCCATGGGCTGCTCTAGCATCTCACTCCCACAGCTTCTTTTCAAAAAGCAGTGCTTGCATTAAGTTACATTAGGATCAGAACACCATTAACAATGGTCCTGTTAATACTTCAGCATATTTTCTTAATTATTCTCCCTCTAAAAATCATAAAATCATTCAAAATCACTCTAAGAACACCAAGTCCAACCATTAACCCAGCACGGCCAGGGCACCATTAAACCACACTCACAGATGACATATCTATGTGGTTTTTAAATGCCACCAGGGTTGGTGACTCCACCACCTCCCTGGGCAGCCTGTTCCAATGCTTGATCACCCTTGTGGTGAAGAAATTTTTCCTTAATATCCAATCTAAACTCCCCTGGCAACAACTTGAGGCCATTTCCTCTTGTCCTACCGCTTGTTACTTAGGAGAAGAGACCAGTCCCCACCTTGCTACACCCTCCTTTCAGGAAGTTAACAGTGATAAGGGCCCCTCTGAACTTCCTTTTCTGCACACTAAACACCCCCAGCTCCCTCAGCTGCTCCTCATAGACCTTGTGCTCCAGATCCTTCACCAGATCCACTGCCCTTCTCTGGACTTGCTCCAGCACCTCAATGTCCTCCTTGTCATGTCTTTCATGTCACAAAACCGGACACAGGAATCAAGGTGTGGCCTCATTAGTGCTGAGTACAGAGGGACAATCATTGCCCTGGTCCTGCTGGCCACACTATTGCTGACACAAGCCAGGATGCCACTGGCCTTCTTGGCCACCTGGGTACACACTGGCTCGTGTTCAGCTGCTGTCAACCAGCACCCCCAGGTCCCTTTCCACCAGGCAGCTTCCCAGCCACTGTCTTCCAAGTCTGTAGTGATGCACATGGTTGTTGTGGCCGAAGTGCAGGACCCAGCACTTTGTGTTGTTGAACCTCATTCCATTGTCCTCAGCCCATCAATCCAGCCTGTCCAGATCCCTCTGCAGAGCCTTCCTGCCCTCCAATAGATCAACATTTCTGCCCAGCTTGGTGTTATCTGCAAACCGACTGAGGATGCACTCGATCCCCTGTCCAGGTCACGACACAAAGCCATTGCTGCAAGTGCCACCATAAAATTAGCAAGTAGATAAATATGTATAATGCAAGCTTTCTTTAACTGGTGTAGATGCCAAAGCAAACTTCCATTCTGGAGTAGATTGAGTGGGATAAGGCTGTTGATGCAGACACTGGAAAGCATGGGACAACACCACAGGGGAGCAGATGAGATCACATAAGGATGTTGCAGAGTCAGAGTCAACACTGCAGTCACTTAAACCACTTGACTGTCTGGGGTAATCACCGGAGCACAACCACAGGCTCCCTATTCTGCGCACAAAGAAAATTAGACAACTACTAGAAAAGCAAGCTAACAAAACTGAAGAGAGTTCACTAGCTTTGTCACTACAGCCAAAAGGTGCTTCCTGCAGTACATCATTCCTAGCAGTGATTCCTCTCCCAGACTTAGCTTTTCTGTCTTTTTTCAATGCAGAGTTGGTAAAAGTCACCTCAATTGGTTACCCAGAGTCACCTCCCTCTGAGAGCTCATCAGTTAGGCCACAGCCATGGGAGATAAAGGCTGCAGACCACGCTCTCTCTGAGGGATGGAGACAGCCTTTGCTGAGGGCTGCCATCTCACAGAGGAGAGGCTGGGGTTCTGGTCTCTGCCCCAATTAATATTCAAGTATTTCTTATCCAGCATTAATTGAAACAGGGACAAGAACTTGTTCCCTGTTCCCATCTGAGTGGTTTAGCCTTTAGGCTACAGTCATTGTCATCAGCTTGCTCGGTCCCACTCTCCCTGACCCACAAAATACTATCTCCCAACAACGTGGAACAGCTTCATCTGAAGGAACAAAGAGCATCTGCCAGCTGACTGCTAGGGCACTTTCTTCAGAGAAAGAAGTAGATTCACAAATCCTAAGACCGAGAATAAACTGGAGCCCCAAACCTCACCACAATCACAGAACCAGAAAGTGCAAGGACATCACTGGGTGAGGAGGTCAGCTGGAAAACCTCAGCTTGGTAGCTCCTGCAGCAGTGCTCAACATGCATCAACAGGGTAGTGGCAGACCTCAGGCCAAGTCAGACCTTCAGATGGACAGAAGATGTTATAAAAGGTGGAAACTTAGGCCCCTCATGTCTGCAGAAGCTTCCAGTAGTAGATGACAATTGAATGTACAAAGGACCTAAGGATGTCCCACATTATATAGGACGTACTATGTACCCAAATCTAAACCCAGAGCAGCAAAACAAGAATCTGAAATTGGTGTGTTTGCCCTGGTTACATCGTGACAGGGTATTGACCACATACGTGTTCACATTTAAAGCTTTTAGGCTTTACTCAAAATTATAAAATGAGAAAAAAACCTATTTTTTCAGATTGAAAAACTATAATTTCTAAGTTGAAAACAGCCAATTATGATTTAATCCACATTTAATATAGAAAGTCCAGTTCTTAATAAATGATTTTTTTAGATGAAAGTCAACTTGAACACGATGACCGTAAATTTTTTCTGTTTTTCAAACATTAGTTCCCCTCAAAAACATCCAGGATACCACACCCATCCATTTTCTGATTAGCATGCAGCAGAAGATTTTTGTACTGCTGAAGTGAATAAATGTTTAACTATGGATTTCAAGGGCAGTGGGGCTGCACAGCTTCACCTCAGACATTTTTTCACCTGCTTTCAGCAAATAATACATCATAAATTTGTATTTTTCCCTCCACCCACTCTTCCACTGTCCTCATTCCTGTTTTTGCCCTCCAGAAAGCCAGGTGTGGTGCTGTTTCCATGGCCCATTTATATTGTCATCACATAAACCTCCCTGTTCATCTGTTATCTCATGGACTGCAGAGGTACCCAGGTGCCGATTTCTTTCTGCAATCCCTGCAGCTGCTGCAGTGACTTTTAGCAGAGAGCCTATGAGCTTTAACCCGTTTCTTCCTGGCTGTCTCATTTTCACTAGTCTTAATGGGAAGAAAGAGCTGATCCATACCTGCCAGCCCCTTCAGACAGCAAAACATTCACCTCCCCACACCAAACAACTCCTCAGCCTAGTCTCATTACACCTACAAAACTTGAACTGTACCATCACTCTTCATCTCCATTTTTTACAGTCTCACCTGCTTCATCTTTGCCTCATTCTCTTTCCCCTCCAGCTGCCACCTGTTTTGGGTCAGATATCCAGCTCCAAGGTATTCAGCCTTCCCATGATGGAGGAGCAGATACAGACATCACCTGTATATGGAGATTTCCCATCTGTGGGCATGGAGAGCTTTCTCCAGCTTCTGAGCTGGGTCATCTGGGCTTTCATAACCACCTCTGTCAGCTACCAGCTTCTCAAAGTAATGATTTCACCTTTATGTAGCTATGAAGGGCTTATGGTCACCATAAGAAAAGATTTTTCAGAGGCACAAATGGAAAGAAAGTTACTCATCTCCCAACTATAATTGAACAGTGCTTTTAAATAGGAGAAAAACAGACTCCAGAAAATTAGAAAAGGATAAAAGATTGTATTTTTTAAATATGTTTTTTTAGGAAAAGCATTTCTTTAACATTTGTAATAAATGAGGGCAATTCATACACTGTTAAGAGAAGGTTACATGATCTAACAACAATAATGATCTCTTCATACAGAGAGGCCATCTACCATAAATTATGTGAT
Source organism: Edolisoma coerulescens (assembly GCA_013397115.1). Lineage (NCBI taxonomy): Eukaryota > Metazoa > Chordata > Aves > Passeriformes > Campephagidae > Edolisoma > Edolisoma coerulescens. The sequence continues at coordinate 116,801 of VWZW01001228.1, forward strand.
GCCTAACATACAGATTTCGTAAATCTGGTCTCTGACTGCCAAAATATTATCTCTCTGGCCTCAGTTTTAAAATCTGTATATTTTTGGTTCAAATTAAACAGCCTACATTCCCTACCTGAGGTCTTGGTCGGAGAAAGAAATCTAGCAGCTTTCCAAAATGTATATTTTATTTAGTTAGGTGATAGTTAATAAGATTCCTATCCAACACTGTAGGGATTTTTATTACATCAAAAATAAAGCTGGTGGTGTTTTACTCTTTTAATCATTTTAACATGAAGTAGAAAGCTATCTGTGTACAGAGATCCTTGGTTCATCATTCCCCATCAGGGTGAAACACATGATCAAGTTCTTAAAAATATATCTTTTTCAAGATATGGGTACTGAAATCAGTTTGTTTGTTTTTGCAGTCTGAGATGCATAATCTCCAGAGACCTGAGCCCGATACATTCCCTTTTATAGCAAGGGAGATCCAGGTCAAGCTGCCCTGCAGACATCAGCTGTGACTGTAAGGCAGATACTTGCTAAAATGTCTGAATTTTTAAACTCCAGGCTATGGAATTCCCAGGATTCCCAAAAGTCATCAGCATTCATGCGAGTGTGCTCTGGTGGCTCACAAAATGCTCATACACATTCATACAAATATGGATTTCTGTGCAAATTCAGAGAGCAGAATGAATTCATCAGATAACTCCCATGACAGGCCGGGGAGTGGAAAAGCACTGAGTGTATTATTTAGGAATGCAATACCAATAAAGGGGTCGTTTTTTGAAAACCTACCTATCAGTCTTCAGTATCCTAAGTGGCTGAGTGCGAGAAACCACCATACATTTCTGGCATCCATGCAAAAACACTATTCCCAGAACCACACAGCAGTTACTCCAACCTTTATATTAAGACTGAAGGTGAAAGGAATGATTTTGTCTGTTTGTTTGTTTGCTGAGTTTATAAGATTTCTTATTAAGGCTTTAAAAACCACTATAAAGCATGATTTTTCTCGAGGGAAAGAGGTAGTGGGCAGGGAGGGGAGAAGACAGGATACAATCAGGCAACTTCTGTCCAGAATCTACTAGTCAGTACTTTGCATCACTCAGTACAGAGGCCAACATGAAGATCATCTTTTTTCTTTCATTTTTTCTCTAATTAGATTTCCAAATTTACTGCCTAAAGAGACAAACTGCTTCCTCATTGTAGCAATCCACCCACAGCAGCATCTAATTCTGGCTTTACCCCAAAACATACCAGACACTTCACACTTTTTTTCCTCACCTTTGTAGCTGTCAAGATTTGGAGTAAGTTTAGTCTGCTTTTCCCTACTTGCAGGAAGCAGAACGAAGCAGACAAAATTCATAAACACTTACAGGACAAGGTCATCTCATTTCAGCAGCAACTTGGACATCACAGCCATAGGACCAAGGGACACCAGGCTGGGCACAGGGGTGAGACTCCTTTGAGCACAAGGTGAAATACCAGCATAATTCAGTGAGAAAAGACCACAAAGAGCCCAAAGTAAGTGTCAATCACCCCCTATCTCTTATTATTATTACTATTCCAGTAATAATCATAATAGCGTGTGATGAACTGACTGCACTAATCCCATTTACGTTTAAGCACACTGATTGTGGTAACACAAAAAAGTTCCACATAGTCAAGGACTTGATACTCAGGGTACAACATCATCTTAATAATAACAATCAGGTTATCAGCCTTATTTTTAGTCAAGTAAATTCCTTTATTGCACTTTAATTAACTACTATGGCTTGTTTCTAGTTAGCATTAGAGCAGGAAATAATTGCAGCTGGCTTCACACTAGGGGCTACTATCATCTCCAAGGAAATGAGGACAATCAATATTCCAGGGAGGACAGGTAGTGAAACTGCCTCCTGAACAGATTACAGATCAATAACCATGAGAGAAAATTGAAGGGAGATTTGCATTTGAAGGAATCCCAAGGAGACCTCAGAGGAAAAGAATCGAGTACAAAGACAAATGTGTATTTTCTCTAACTTGGTTGTTCATTTGTGTCTGAACCCCAAGTCATAAGGACCTGTAAGCTAAACCAAACAGGTAGGTGTGTCAGCAGCTGGTTGTCTGCCACCAAGACGACTTCAGGATAGGATTTTAGGACAAGTAGATCAAAAATAATAAAAAAATATATTTGATTTTTTTTTTGTTAACCACTGCAAGAGAAATTACAATCACATATTTTAATTGGAATATGTGAACAAATGGCATGTATGTACTTCTTCCTGAAACCTGATCTGTATTATGGGCAAGTCCAGTACAACCATTAAACAAGAATGTTCAGTGGGAGTAAAGGACTCTGTTCCAGGGATACCTTCTTCCAGGGCTTTCTGTAGGCTAAAAGGATGCCATTCCATTCAGCTACAGAAAACATGGTAATGGTTAATATTAACAAATTAATGCATTAAGTAATCACTTTCCAGAATCACATAAGAAATATCTCTTTCAACAGCTGGACAGTGGGGAGAATCCCTATGTCTAAGCATTCCTGGGGAATGCAGGGAAGATGTGGGCTCATTTCCAAGTGCTGCCTTCCCCTGCATGCAGTAGTTCTGCCACATTCTGTAACTTCCAGATTCCAAGGAGGAAAATATCACTAAATTCTCCATCAAAATTATTCAATGTCTCATATGGTCAGTCACTACATTTGACTTCCTTAGTGTTACCCATTTTCTAAACATGAGCATCCATTTTAATTTTGCTTTACAGTAGAAGAAAACCAGTGAAAGCTTCATTTAATTCTAGGCAGTCCATAATACCTGAGAAATTATGTAAATGCTGCAAAAGAGAAGAGTTGTATGAACACCAGAAGCATGCAGAAAATGTGTTTATGTAAAATTCAGTGCTATAAAATACAATGCAAAATGTTAAGGGTGCTTAGGATATTACAGCTTCTTGAATTGGGTTTCATTATATTTGTAAGGTGGTGTTGTATGAAAACAACCAAAGTTATATTTTCTTCCTTCTAAATTGTAGCCTTCTCAGGCCATGTGGTTTCTGGGAAGATCACAGGCTGGGAGGTGAGCATTTTCACTTCCTGTAATATTTTCTTTACTCAGAGCCATGTTATCCACGATACCCCCTAAGGAAATTCAGCCCCATTTACCTCTTTCAAGTCTTGGACAATAGCAGTGAGCCTCTCATTCTCTGCCTGAACGTTGGTGACCACAGCCCTGCTCTGCTTGAGCTCATTCTGCATCTCCAAAATCTTCCCAAGGTAATAGGCTTCCTTTGATGCAGACTCCTGGAGAAGAGTTTCTTCCCGTGTTTCGCCATCTTCGGCCACTTTGCGGTGAACGGAGAAGGACTGTCCAAAGGCCTGCAAGGGGAAAACAGCACAGTAAAAACCTGCTGAAGCCCTACAACAATTTTCAACAGTTATGAGCAGCTGCATAGCCAGCAGGAATGGGACAGATGTGCAAATCCCAAACCCTGACCTAATAAACACTGCCTCAGCAGCGTCCCAGCAGCTGAGGGCCACCATCCCACTCGGCTGAAATGAAGCATCTTGAGGCTGCTCCCATTTGCAGTAGGGATTTATGGCCCCCATCCAGCCAACCTCCACTGAGATCAAGATGGTGCTCTGCTAACTGGCCGTTAATTAGCACCAGTGTTTAAATCTCCTGCACGAGGCCAGCCCATAATTCATCAACTCCCTCCTTCTCTGGTTCTGCAAAATAAACGCGTGGTTTGTTTTCCTTTAAAGAGCATAAACAGCTGACAAGGCTTTCTGAATTGCTTTCCATTTCCAACAATCATTTCTTATAGGAGCTGATCTTCTGGTATGGAAAAATATATAACATACATACATACATACACACATATATATATATATAAAACCTTTCTTCCTATAACCTGGAAGAAAGATAAATGAGCTGAGTACCACGCAGCAGCCATCTGCACCTCTGGGATGCTAAACACAGAGTGTGTCAGCCCCTTTATTTCTTTTATATCTGTGTTTTCTCCTTCTGCTAAATATTTAGATAATTGAGAAGCATCTAAATATAGAAATAATTTTCAGTGATTTGTCTTCTTGTTACTGGCTTACACTGATCAATTTAATAAGACAGTATTTCTCAGTGACAATTTCTGATGTTATTTTTGACAGCTCTGGAGCAACCTCGAAGAAAGCAAAGTACAAGCCATGATAGTAGACCTGATGGAGATGTCATTTAACTGTGAAAAACAGGGGAGAAAACCTAGCAATAATATAATAATATAAAAAATAACATAATAAAATAATAGACACCAAAAAATAAAACAAAAATAGCAATAAAATAATGTATAAAGTAAAATAAAAGCAAAACCTGATTTGAGTGTATTAGCTTTAAAAAGAAACAAAACACTTAGTTGAAAATGTCATGACCTAGTTCTGGAGAGAGACAAAAGAAGGCTTCTGATATTAAGAGTATTTAGCCTAACACAGGCAGAAGTTCTCTCATATATCTTAAATCAAAGTGAACACATCTGAAATACTACAATTTTATTTTTTTTTCTCCTAATACATGAGACAAAGATTTGAGTCATGGTAACATGCTATTTCAGTGAAAAATTATCCCTAAAAGCCTCATTTCTACCCAGTTCCATAAAACTACAAAGCACAGCACACGTTTGTACCCACTGTAAGCTGTGGCCTCCTTTGCCTCCCCATCGATAAGACTTGCCAAATTAAATCCATTGTTTCACTGCTGCTATTTATAGCCTTTCAGAACACGTTCTAAGCTTTACTGGCACTAGAACTGAAGCAGTCCCTTCGAAACTTCAAAGTAAAACTCTCTTCAAAAACTTCTCAGCTTTTAAGTCTACTTCACTTGGAGAATCCTGTGAACTCAGCATTAAAGGATTCTAAAAATATTCAATAATGTATTAACCCAGCTGTCTTCTCAAAAAGCTGTAAGTTACTGAAATAGCAAGCGTCAGCAACGTGCCAAATAGGATTTTCCAAATAACAAGAAGTTCAATTTAATGAAACTGTTAGGCACTGATTTCTGTGAATCTCAGGCAACTGTTTCAGGAGCACTGCTAATAAATTGTCTTACTCTATATGCTTACATTCAACGGCTGACTGATCCTAGGTTGAGACTGAGCAAAAAGCACCAGTCCAATAAAAGCCCCACAAGACAAATGTAAAGGCCATTTATCCTGGGCTAAAATCAAGACACAGCAGAAGAGCAGGTAGGACTTGCAGGGATGGAAAAACTCATGAATAAATGTTACCTGGAGCCCTCTCTACCAGAGAACTACAGTTAAATACCAGCACACAGTGATGACAGCCTTCCAGATGCACTCCAGATTTTCCTCAAATGTACTTTGAAGGTGCGTTTTTAGCATGTGTGATGTTTGAGAACAGCTATGAATACAGATTCTGGGTAAGGTGCACAGCATAGTGGAAAATTACTGTGTGCTTCACGTTTCCTTGTAACTATGACTGCAGAAAATAGATAAACTTCTTTTTTCCTATGAAACTAATTTGAATATTACTGTTTCACAGGATGGGTCAGGTTGGAAGGGACCACAGTGGCTCATCTGGTCCAACCTCCCTGCTCAAGCAGGGTCATCCCTGAACACATGGCACAGGATTGCATCCACACGGTTCTTGAGCATCTCCAGTGAGGGAGACTCCATAAACCCTGAGCAATCTGTCCCAGTGCTAAGTCACCTGTACAGTAAAAAAGTTCTTCCTCATTTCTTTGATGGCCAAGCCACCAAGTATCAGCTTTTAGCCTGTCCCACCTCACACATATAATAATATTTAATTTCTTTTTTAAACTGCTATCAAGATCTTAAAAAGCAGGGGAAGGAAAGCAGGAAATCACAGTCCACTTTCCATATTGATGGTAATTATGCAGATCAATACAACAAGGAGACAAACAGGAAATACCTTTTAATTATAAACAAGCAAAAAGTTCTGCTTCTCTATTCCGTAGCTTGTACAGAACACCAAAAAGTTCAAACTTTCCAGACATGCCCACTTAAAAGTCATCCTTGAGACTGATCACTTTTCAATTAAATCACATATCAATACTTTTCAGCTGATAGCCAAATATTTGTTCTATTTCATGTTTTAATAATTTTCTCAATACATTTACTTATATATAAAACCTTATAACCTTGCTATTATGTGAAATATTTCAAGTAACTGTGCTCACGTGAGAAGGTGACGACCTAGACTGCAAGTTAAAGGAAGTTCACTTGCATTTGGGGCAAGTGTTGGATACAAACTAGTTTGCTGAATAGATTTTATGGTACTGTATATGAGGGAATAACAGCTTGCTATGGAAGCCTGACTGGAGAAACAGCTTTCCTGTGACATGACACGACACCAAGGGAGAGGAAGAACTGTGCAGATGATCCCTGAATTCACCATGGAATAAGATCTTGGTATTTTCACAGAATCATAGAATGGTCTCAAGTATTCTGAGTAGATGCTGTACTATATTGTGCAGATGTATCAGTTAATTACCACTGTCCTTTTCAGCATGGTGCTGCTGTGCTTGGTGGGACTCCTCATTAAAACCACTCAGAAATCACTTCTGGTCCCTTGGTGGCTCTTGGCTTCAGTAATCACAGTGTGGGGCTTTCCTGACAAAGTACCTCATCTTCCAGATTCAAGTTTGGACTCAGAAGGGGCCGTGCAGCCCTTCAGGGCTTCTGTTTCCTTGAGAAGCACCCTCCCAGAGTAGGCACAACAGCTTAAATCAGCTACAAAAACTGAGGCAAGTTCACTGTTTTGACAAAGCCTGTCCTAACAGAGTCAGATTTTCACCTTACACTGGTCCCATCAATTCTTGCAAGATTTTGCTTGAAAGGATGCTCTTGATTGAGTTAGAATAAACTTTTTTTATAAATTGGCTGTAAAAGTCAAGTAACAAGACACCATTAAACTATATATATAAATATATACACACACACACACATATATATATATACTGATCCTGAGACCTCAGAACCATATAACACTACAATGATTTTTTTACAGGCATCTTAAAATTTGAACTTTGAGAACAATAAAATACCTATCACTCTCTGAGGTCATGAAAAAGGATGGTAAAAGTGGGTGCACACAAGGAAGAGGTCAATTTGATCACGCAGAAAGGTGTCACTTTGGAGGAAAAAAGCCATTTACTGTTGAACTCTAAATAACCCCAGATGGAAATCCCAGTGTCAGAAGCAAACAAGCATGACAAAAATAATGCTGGGAACAAAATGGGCACAGATTTGCAAAGGAACAATAGAAAAGTGACTGCTCCAGACCTGTCATATTTGTATGGTAAATATAAACAGCAGTAGAAAGCTAATGTGCAGTGACACAAAACGATGTCTAAAACAAAAATTGTATTTAGCACTTCAAGAAAGAAAGGAAAAAGAGAAGCTGGTTTTCTAGTTTAGGTGTAGAAAGCAGCACACATGCAAAGATCAATTAAAAACATAAGTAGGTAATGAAGGCTGCTATTTCTGAATTTCACTTTTATTTTTCCTAATCACCTCCTGGGGCTGGAATTCTGAAGCACTTCACAGAAATTCATTCTTCTAGTCTGGGATGATTAATAAGCAATAAAACATGACCTGACTGCTATCAGGACAAGCAGGCAGCCTACCTTTATGGCTTTGACACTGAATGTAGTTTTTTCTGATGCATAATGCAACAGCATTGAACTAGTTCAAATGATTTCCCATTTGAGCAGCTAACTTGCTGCAAAGCACAATGTATTCTGTATTAGTTACCTCTACATTCATAGCACAAAAGGAGGGAAAAAACAGTCTGGATTATCCAAAAGGGTAGCATATTTCCTAGTCAAATGTCAGTACGGCATCAGAGATGGAAATTTTTGCTCGGGATGCTACTGGCTAATGTCAGGGCCAGGCCTTATTTTGCTGCACAGCTTGAATGCCCTTTTATCACCAAATATTCCTTTAGTCGCTTGCAATTCTGTGTCTCTCACACAGGTTTTTTTTCAAGCTTACTACATACCTTTTTTCCCCCCAGAATTAATTAACAAAAGCTCGGGGTTCTTTGAAATTTTTCTGCTAAGGAGCAATCAGAGGTCTGTGAGGAAATCCCCTCTAGACAAGGCTGAGAAGAGGAGCAGCAGCTGAGCAGGGTCTGCACCTTCCCTCAAAATCAGTTGGTACCAAACTGCCTCCTCCATAACTTGGGATGTGGCACCAGGTCTAAATCCAACACGGTTCTTAGCAGTGAAACAGCAAACAACACCCGTGCAGAGGTGACTGATGGGCTCCAGTCATATTATACCTGCTTTCTTAAAACCTGGGAAAGTTTCGGGCCTCTAAATTTTGTCATAATGTAGACTAAATCTTTATGCAGCTGGCACGACCTCCTCGTGTTCCTTTAAGACGACTGAGACAGGGCAGTAGTTTCCTTTTGGAAGCCAATACTGAAGTGATTACAGCCTTCAAATGCAAATACTTGGCATATTGCAATCAAAACACAGGCAGATGCATGCTTAATGATGACAGAAGATAAAAATTAATAGGCATTGTGTGGATAGTGCATGTGAGATGGACAGCCCTCGCAGGGAAGCAGATTGAAAACTCAAAAACAGATTGAGAACACAGCCTGAATCAGCATGGGCTTAGAGGCAAGAAAACTAGATCATGAACTTCTGGGTTGACAGGCTAGCTGAAAACAGCTGATTGTCTGATTCCTCCTGTGTTCAGCAAAGCAGGAGACTGAACTCTTCTGCAGAGACAGAAAATTGAGCATCTATCTCATCACTAATTTAGCTTTCAGCTCAGAGCAACAAACAAGGTCCCTACACTTAACAGCCCCCAGTCAAAAGCAATGAGATAATTTATCAAAATTCCATTGTACCCAAGCAACTGGCTAAGCACCAGTCATTTCAAAATTTCCAGACTCAAGATGATCGGTTTTATGCTCTATGGAACACAAGATGAATAGGATTTTTGTGTGTTTGTTTGGGTTTTATTTTCTTGGTGTAACAACATACCTTTTATTTCATATGCCCCATCTTGCAGGAAAAAAAAGGTTAAATGTTTTGCAGTCAATATGAAGCAAGCTAACAAACTGAGGTTTCCTTATTCGTTCTCATGCAAGCAGTCTGCCTTTTGAAAATAGTGAAAATTAAACTTTAAATGAAAGGTTTTTTTAATTCATGCTACAGATACTTGAGGAAGCTGTTCCTCAACTTCCCATTTGAAAAATGTAGAGGACAGTATCTGCTACTCAGTGAAAAGGGTGTTAGGATAGATCCATTCATGATCTGAAGTAAAATACACTATAGTTACGACAGGACAAGAGGAAAAGCTCTAAGCTGTGCCAGGGAGGTTCAGAGGAGACATCAAGAAGAATTTCTTCACTGAAAGAGCAGTCAGGCATTGGAACAGGCTGCCCAGGGAGGTGGTGGCATCACCATCCCTGGAAGTGTTTAAGAAATGACTGGACATGGCACTCAGTGCTATGGTGGTGCTTGGTCAAAGTTCAGACTCAACCTTAGAGATCTTCTCCAACCTTAATGATTCTATGAGCATGGTACAGGCAACTGAGAAATCTATAAAGGATACTTGAAGAAGCTATTTTATTAACACCTAAAGGCAAAAAGCATTTAGCTTTATTTCAAAACACCAGCTTACTTAATTCAACCCTCTTCAATAAAAATGCAAATGCTGGTGCAATGATAAAGTAATGCAAGTCAGTATCTGCATGAGAGATTTCACTTGCAAAAGGGACTTGCAAGCCAAGGTGATGGAGGTTTTACCTATGCCAGAAATGCTGAGGAGATCAGATACACGGAAAACAGAACTAATCCTGAGTCTATTTACCGATGTAGAGCAGTAGGACAAATGTCAACAATTCATGGGCTTTTCCCCAAGGAAGATTTGGATAAAAGTGTGAACAGAGTGGATGCTTCTGTTTGTTCTCAGTGGATCCCTTCAGTGTCTACAATCTTCTTGAAATTCATATATCAGATGCTAATCAACAAAGCTTTCAGAAAACACAGAGAAATTTATATTCAGCTCAGCTACAGACAGGGCCATGCTTCTGCAGTCCCAGTACAGAGCGTGCTGATTTCCATCAATACGTGTGAGGCCTCAGGCAACCACTCTGCCTTTTTAGAAATAAGGAACAAAACCACTCCAAATGTGATGGTTAGGAAATATTTATAGACAAGAAGAAAGCACTACCATGAAAATGAACATTCAATGCCAACCTCCATTGTTCATTGCAATCCAGCAAAAGAGGGAGTGAATGAGAATTTCCATTTAATTGCCTTTAACTGCACTCTAGATGGGGATTTCAATTCCCCAGCCCTGAGCATTCCCTCCAGGCACAGAAAACACAAGGAGGAGGAAGCTTGTAACAAAGAGCACCACTTATCTACAACACAACTAATTAGTTTCATGCTGGTAATTTTAAAGCAGCTCTGTTCAAAATTCCTTTGGCCAATAATTAAATTATTTCTATAAACAAAATAATTCACACCTTGTTAATGAAACATAAGGTGGCTTACAATTTTGCACAAATTACTATCAGACCAACATCCAGCTATTACAAAATTTCAATTAAAACCAATAGAAGCATTACCAGAGCAAGCACATAAGACTAAGACTGTCAGAGATTTTTAAATTTTTTTTTAAACAAAATGTGCCTGAAAGCAGAGATGAAACCAGCCTTCCATGAAGGCCCTATTACATTTGGGTTAAGCAGCAAAATCCCATTTTTACAAAAACTTGATTTTTTTTTTCTTTTCTAACTGATTTTCTTCTCTTTTTCTAACTATGAAATGGCTGAAATAATTGCAATTCTATCTCCTGTGCTTGCTTGAATAAAGCTGCAAAGAATTAATGCCAAAATCCAGTTCTTTAAGAGTTGCCAGCCTGCTGGGACATTATAGTTATTTCACATTAGCTCCCCAAATGTAAACTCACATTCCATAGCCAGAGCACATTTATAGAGCATTTTAGGAGTGGTCTAAGCAAAGTCATGTTGGTAGTGATTAATTTGCTTATTGAATCACCTGAAAGCTTTAAATTAGCTGGGCCTCACTTTATGAGGGCTTCTGGGATTTGGTCTCAAATTTGCAAAGAAATGGTATTCTTCTGCTGCAAAACACTTAGCTGTATTTACATATTTCTTAGAAGCCACAGAACACTTACTTTATTTAGATCCTTTTAAAATTTCTTACTGTTTTCTTTTAATTAAAGAGAAAATAAGGTCCCTTCCAAACCAAACCATTCTATGAGTCTATTAAAAAAAACCCAGATACCAAAACTGGATTCTGAGTGTAGGGTAAGTGGTGGTATTTTTGGTAAGCAGCAAAATTACGGATTTGTTTCTCCAACAGGAAGCTCCTCTCCTTGAATAAGAAAGCAAGTAATATAGTTACCATCTTATCTCCAAAGCACTGTAAAATGTCACTTTCAGGCAGAAGCTTATGCTCAGAATAATTCTTTGTCATTCAAACAAAAGAAATCAGAAGCTACAATTGGCATTTCCACTCTCCGCATTTTCACAGAAGAGGACAGAAAGCCCTATCTCCTCTAAGGTATTTTTGAAAAACACAGGAAAGGCCTCAGATAATCAAAACAGCACTATATTATCCTTGAAGTGACATTTAGAGACAAGCATAAAGACTTGCTCTGCTCTTCTTTGTGCTTCTTAATCTTTTTCAAAACTAGCCCTCAGTGAGTCGCCAAGCAGACAGGAAGAGAACTGACTACAATCAGCATGTGCAGAGGTAAACACTGACATCCCAATCCTCATAAATGCTATTTTTTTCCCAACAATTTGCAATCCCACTTGAACGTTTTCATGAACATCTAAAGAGGCTGATTTCTATAGTTTTTGTAAATGAAATGGGAGAATAGAGAGGGGGTACTATTTAGGGCTCATTGTCATAATAGCCAAGTGAAACAAGCAGCCCTGGAAGAGCAGAAGGCAGGAAAGCAAAGTGAATTTCAAGGGTGTCTGAAAGGTTCCCTAGAGAAGAGAAGAAGGAACTGGTTTTTTTGTTCAGCACAAGTAGAATAGGGAGATCTACTTGCAGTCTTTTTTTGACTGAAGGGGGATAGAGAAGAGAGCCAGACCCTTCTCAGCAGTGCACAGGAAAAGGGCAGAATCCAAGGTCACAATCTGAAACCAAGGAAATTCACACAAAATAAAGGAAAATCCACCCTGAGAGAGGCATGGCAGCCAAGTAAGTGCCCAGAGTGGCTGTGTACCCTCCATCCTTGGAGACTTTCACAACTTATGTAGGACAAGACCCTGAACACTAAACTTTGAACTTCCGTCAGGGGACGGACAAGATCATCTTCAGGATCCTCTTGCAAACTAAATTCCATTGCGATTCAGGGGGCAACTCTCCATGCTGGAAGGACTGGTGGACACTACACTTCTCATGTGCCATACATTTGAAAGAGCTATGAGTCATGGTTGGCAATTTTCTTAGCTGTCTTCAACACCAGTCTAAAATTGAAGATGACCAAATGCAAGACGAATACGGTTTTACTGTAACAAACAAACCTGATCATTTAAATGGAGCATACAGAGACATGAAGTTTTAATGCCAAGAGCACAAAGGGACCTTGAGTTCTATCAATTTATGACACCAGCACTCTCAACCAGTTTTATTGCAGCACTCATATAAATCAGACCCTGAGAGCAGAGCTCAGTCCAAGCCAAAGTCATAGTAACAAGGCAAGATGAAGCTTAGGCCTACAGCAGTCAGAGCAGAAAAAGGTCTTCGAAAATAAGAATTTCATGAACAACTATACTTACAGAATACATGTTTTCTGTACATCCCACTAAAGTAATCATGCTCATTAAATTTAAAGCCTTAATTTGCCTGGCTACACTTATACTCCTATTCTCTGCAGTTCTTCATGTGAATTGCCAGCACAGCTTTTCTGATTACTCCAGAGGTGACTAACAAGAATAAACCCTCTCCCTGTGATCGCACGCGACTCGCTTAATGTCAGCATGTGGCAACCAGAGTTGTGCTTAGCAAGTACCCTGGACAATGAAATGCAGGGAAAGACCCCCACATTCCAGTTCCTGGAGCTGTAGTATAAGCTGGCAGGAGGCAGATATTAACTTTTAGAACAACAATTTTTTAAACCAAAGGTTTGAAAGGAGAAAGATTATTCAGAGATTTCTGCTGCTTCAGGCATTTATAGAAACTCCTAAAAATTTAAATTGGAAAAAATCTTTAAATAAAAGCATGCCAGTCAGAACAAGAGGCCAAAATTACAGACTTCTCACTTATTTTCAAAGGAAGGTTTAATTAGAGTGCTGCCAGCCACAGACTTGCCATAGGGAACCTTGCGCTTCCATTGGCATTGATTAGTGCAGGGCACACAACAGTTTCACACAAAGCTACTGCAGCTGGGTGCTCACTGCAACTGCTGGATAATCTCATGCCTCCAGAGCAAGTGAGATTTTAGGGTATGTGGTGGTACTGATAATCATGTTACAGCAACAATAGCTTGCCTACTCAATACCCCCAAAAAAGTGAGACTCAAAGAATGGGATTGCCATAAACTGTCCCACTGTAATCTTCAGAGAGCTTTAATTCATTTTGCATAGGCTAAGAAGAAAAAACACCAAACAAACCCAAAATACCCAACAAAAAAACCCTGCCCATTTATCCAACGAAAGCAGAGACAGTGATGAAAGGAACTTGGTGTACACTGCTGGCCAGAAGATCTATTCAAGAGGAGAGAGGGACGTGTCTGACACAGCAGCTTGCGTGAGAAGGTAGATGGCCTGGCACTCCTCCAAGCACCACTGCATCCACACCACATGTGTCTGTCTCAAGCCACCCTAACAACAAATTGAAGAAGGCAGACTATGCCCCATGCTGTGCATTTGTACACCAACTTGTCCAAGTGCAGCAGGGCTCCAGACTGATCCCATTTGTCACCCCAACACAAGCAAAAGGCAGTAGTCCAACAAAGATGTGGCTTCATAAGCAAGAAATCTGCAACCAAAGCCATGTGTCCAGGGACAGCTCTCCCAGTGCTCAGCTACTGCCCAAGGGCTCAGCTGTCCCTACACTACTTGCCTCTTCCTGCGTGAACACAGAGGAAGGCAGCTGCAAAAATGATGGGATTTGAAAACTACACACAAAACAATGAGACCAGGAATCAGAAGCAAGCTCCAGGGTTGCAGGCATGTTTATAGGATGGACCCATCTTAGCTCAACCAAAATCTGAAGTAGTTCCCAGCCCTGTTCCCTGACAGTGTTAAATACATAATACTGCCTGATGATGAAAACTCCCATTTGTGAAATACATTGTCTCCCAGTAAGCAATTTGCAAAGGACAACAAGTTTAAGAGGATAATACGCTTTTGCTTTGTCAGCAGCTTTGTCTCAGGGTGACTTATCTTCCAGACTAAGATAACTGCAGAAGCCTACGCAAATTGAGCATCCATGGCTTATCTAGTTCTACTGAGAAAGTAACCAGACATTTCATTGGCTTCAGTGAAGCCCAGATTTTACCCTTGGGTAGTTATTTCTGGATGATACACTGCATTCTGGCTCCTGATTCACTATATTTGCTCATGTGGAAGTTGCCAGCAAATTACAAGCCGTTTAAACGGCAAACTTCTGAAAATCAGCAAAACCTGTCAATCTGAGCGCTTTCTGTAACCGTCTTATTTTCACAGAGGCTTTCAAACTACTTCACCAGCATCATAAGGATTTTCCCCTCTAGAAAATCTTGCTTTTTACAACAGCAGTTCTCACAAAATAGGAAGTCTTCTCTCCTCCCTTGACGCCCGTCCACGGGAGCGTGGCCAGTGTCCCGCAGAGCAGAGGATCAGCGGCACAGACAGGAGAACACCTCAGTCAGCAGCCAGCGAGGCAGTGCTTAGCTGGCTGGCTGAATCTGTCGTGGCACCGGATGCGGGAGCTGTCCCTTTCTTTTCCAGAAAGGAAGCTTTCACACATCTCTGAACTTGATACTTAGCAAACTGTCATGGAATGCATCACAGCATGAGTTGATGGCCATTTGCACAATTGCAACAGAGGAATGCAAATATCAACACTTCCTACAAATGAAGGTGAACGATTTCCTGCTTTTCTTAAGAGATTTAAAACAAAACTATTAATATCAGTGCCATTAAAGTACAAAAACCGTATTTATACATGTCTGCACATGTGCTCACAACACACGAAACAGCAGAACAGGGGTTCAAAGGAACGTGAGCAGTTATTTGCTACAGTATCTTACATGTGATTTCATGTAAAAGCAAAGCAAGAACAAACTGACCCAAAGATAAGGTGTCAAGATAATGAAGAACAGGAGTGGAGCCATAAAATATCCAGACAAAGAAAAAGACTACTGTGAAATTCACTCTTCTGGAGGAATGAAAGGAAATACGATGCACAATACCAAAACCATTGTCCACTCCAAACGCAAAAAGCCAGTTTGGCATTACCAGTAAGACACACGTTAAGGACCCAATGTCCCCTGTCCCACATCACACAAATGTTCCTGATGTGACCACTTGTGCACACATGTCTTAGTTCTTGAGAATAAGAATGTATAAGAGTGTGAAAGAATGAAACCTGCAAAAAAAGGAGCGCAGGTAGGTATTAAGTCAGACATCTGGCTCATTCTGTAAAATTAGCATCACCTACACACTCCATAAGGTCTCCAGAAGCACAAATAGTTTGCCTCAATTGGGATATGAGGGGTTTTTTTTAGAAAAAAATATATACCTCTCTAACATTAAAGACCCACTGTAAGACCTCTTCATACTACTGGAAGTAAGTGAGTACTTGGTCAAAAGCATACCTCACAATTCACAAGTTTTAATTAATTCCCCAATGTTGTCATGAGTGGTGAAGCTGGAAAACTGGTCTGGATCAGTGACCCACACCCTTTCTTCCTTCTCACATGTGTGTTCCCAGTAGCACATCACACCAGCCTGCCATGGCAGCCTGACCACCACCCCTGCTCCTGTGCGTGCCTCAGACACTGCATGCCTGCTCTACACAATATTATAATGAGAGTATGCAAAAATCAATGTGTAAATGTACAACACATACTCAGTTGTAAGAATATGTATCTACATCATCTTGTCCTTGAAATATTATGTGCACCTGGACAAGAACTATCATTTTATTGATAGGAGATAGTGGAGCATATCATCCAGCAGACTTTTCAAAGCAAAGCCCATCTTCCCAACTCGACCACTGTCAGTGATTGATGACCATGTGTTACAAACAAGACCCTCTCGGAATTCCAGGTGAACAGAAAGGCTGGTGACACTTACCATGGATGGAAGGGACACAGGATGCTCTGTGCCATCCTGGGCTCACCCAATGCCACAGCAGGCAAGATCCCAGGGTCAGGAGGGATGCAAGATTGCTATCACTCACTATAATTCCCACCCGTCATTCGATAACTCAGATAAACAGCTTTAAGCATTGAGTATCTTTCTTACTTGAATCCCAAAAGAACCAGGAGCACCTCAGTGCAAAACAAGCTGTAAGCAATTTCCATTTATTGTTAGCCTCTCATACTCTGTGTTCTGAAACACTGCCATTACTGAAAAAGCATTTCTAATCTACATTTGCAATGTATACAGTATCATATTTGATGATTCTTTAGATGAAAAAACACTATTACAACATGACACCTGACAGGGATGCAGCTTGCTATAGGGATGCTCATTTCAATTCATTGCTTTACAGACAAAGAGCCTTTTGAGAGCATCAGAAAAATCCACATTGGGAAGATATGTCAGTTAATTGAAGTATTTCACATTGGAAAGGGACAAAGAGCTCCCCATTGACTTGCACTTTGAGGCAATTCAGGAGAGATTTGATGGTTTCTTTTCTGTTTGTCTTAAAGTTGAACCTCTGAACTGCAGCACGCCTATGAGTTAATTTGTAGGGATCATACATATTAGAAAAAGAAGCACTAAGTGAAAATACACAGTGTCATCAAAAAAACACATTTCTTCTGCAGTGGATTTACAGATACTCCATGGAGTCAAAATATAGTTGCAACAACCTATACTGGTGGGAATCTGTAAGCCAGACTTTTAAAAACAGTGGTAACTTCATATAAAATCTGTGCAGATGACATTTCAGTGAAACTTCATCACTTAGTATGGCTTAGAAGGAAAAATCAGGGAAAAAAGAATGGAATGAACTATTTTTCATAAATTTCTAATATAATGTTATCATACATTTCTGCCCTAATGCAAATTTAAAAGGCTGCCTACATGGAGAACTCAGACTCATGGTGCTAGATCTCTGAAAAGAAATCAATTAGGACAGAATTCAAAGAAAAAAGACGAATTTAATGCGCTGTGACTCTGCTGCTTATGACAGAAATAGCACAAAGACACTGTGCTGTGTATTTACATGCACATATACCTAATTGCACTCCAGTGTTGGTGATTTCACAACACTCCAAGATGGAGATTGATGTATCGCCAGGTGAAGAATTGTTTGCACCTGGTGGGTTAATACAACAATCATTTTGCACAATTATTAGCCTATGGAACCATACAATCAAAACTATCATAAACATTAACCAAGGAAAAGAGTAAGAAACTACACTTCACTGATCTAAGGACTCACAAATTAATGCACTACACCAGTTATGCCAAATTTTCTCCCGATTTGGAAAGTACCTCTGAGCTCATGGGGCAGTCAAAGTATGACTTCAGGGTCACCAACCACCATGAACCACTGGAGGGATCCCTGGGAAAAGCGGACACATGTGCTGATGGGAGGAAATATATACTAATGACTCTGGGGAAATGGTTATCATGGGAATGTTTCTTTGGGAAAATCCATGAATATGTATGTAAAAAATAATACAGGAACAGGAGCCTTTTCTGTCCTCATCATGCACAATATTACAGAGGAAATATTCCCTCGTGCATCCAGCACCGAACAAAGAATTCCTGCTTCTTAATGCTGCGTTGGTGTTAAGGAGTTCTTTTTACCAATTTTTGGTAACAATTCTTTTTTTTTTATTTAGAAGACCGTCCAAAACTCTTAAAGTGCTTTGAAAATAGCAACTCATAGGGTTTTTTTTTTTAAGGTTACTCAATCCATTTTTACTAACATGCTCCAAGTGAATTCATGCAGGTCTATTTGGTAAGAGATAACAGTGCTGGCCCAACTCAGCTGGGCCAGCACTGTCATCTCACAGCTGAGAAACACAGGCACGTGATGAAACTGTGCCCAGAGACACCAGAGGAACAGTAATAAAGGGGAGAGAAATCAAGCATCTAGAACCTCATCACAGCCACATCTCGGGTAAAGCCCACCACGTATGCTAATGACAGAAAGATCATAATGGAAAATGGGCCCAAAAAAGAAATAATC
The DNA here is from genome assembly GCA_013397115.1 of Edolisoma coerulescens. NCBI lineage: Eukaryota > Metazoa > Chordata > Aves > Passeriformes > Campephagidae > Edolisoma > Edolisoma coerulescens. The sequence goes on from VWZW01001228.1 coordinate 135,157, forward strand.
ATGTAATATAACAGAAGTTATTTGAATTCCTGCCTTTAAAAATTCTTCCAGATAATACCTGGCGTGCTGCAAATTATGACACTAAAACTCATGTAGACACTAAGACTCAAATTGAACACGTACAAGGTTTATTAAGCTGTGCTCAAAAAATACCCCCATCATTTGGGGGAATTAAAAGAAGAGCAGAATGTTCAAGTGTTTAAAATACCTGACTTCTTGGAAATACAAACAATCGAGACAGCTCTGCTCTCGTAGCAGGATATTTATTATGAGACCAGTCCCAATGGGTGAAAAGGTTAAATGTCTGAGCCACTGTGAGAATTACAGGAGGCAGGAAACTATTTCATTAGATCCCAAGATAACCATGTTTCACTGCTGACCCTGGCAATGCAGCACAGAATACAAATATTAGAATGACAGCATACAGCAACCCTCACTGACAAAGAGTAGGTGTATTTGGAAAAAAGGCAGGGATTTGAGCTTTTAACTTCAGTGAAATATCAGAGAGGAAGGTCTGGGGTTTTGTCAAGGTCAGAGTAAGAAGACAACATTTTCTGTGGAAACACAATAATGCCATTTCCTGAAAGCTCGGATGGTCTGGGCTTCTCAAGACAAAAACACTGAAAATCACAGAAAAAGTGGCAAGATTTCATCTTGTGATACCATCACAAAATTTGCTTCTATTCAGACTGAGAGTATGTGCTCAACATAGAGCAAAGTTTTATATGGCCTGTGCTATGCAGAAGATTAGACCAAACTGTTGTAACAATTATTAAAAACTAAATGATTCTCAGTTGTAACTTGCATCGCTGGAAGCATTTCTTACATAAAAGATTTCAAATGGTGTCACAGAGAAGTGCATTTCTGATGAAAAAGTAATTTATTAGCTTTCTTTTAGAGAGGTCGCCAATAACAGCAAGCCTGTTCAGCAACACTAATTCCTTGCTGTGGAAGAAGGTAAGTTAAGTATCTGGGAACATGTAACTCACTTGATCTCTCTAAGAAACGGCAGCACTGCACAATAATTACCAGCCTGTTTCAGCAGGGATCTGACCAGGTCCCTTAAATGGACTGAAGTGGTCACTCAGGTCCTGTGACTGGCCACCTTCTTTGTCCATCACACCTCTGAAAGAAACCCAAACTTTTCAACTGTATTGTGACTACCACTGTGTGAAAGAGGGGATGAAATAAAAAAAAACAAAGAAAAAACACATTTTTCACTTCTGCTTTGATAGAAGTAACTAGTTATAAACTTTTGCTTTCGCTGTTTCACTGCAAGGTAGTTGGAAACATTCAAGTAATGTACATGATTGAGTGCTACGGAATTACCTTTGGGGTGGTAACCTGACCAGTAACACCCAGCAAACACGGATTGAAAGGTCTCCATCCTTTCTCCTGTTGTCTCAGAAAAAGGGCAAAAAAGTCTCAGTTAGAAGCACACCCACAGAAGTTGAAGGCAATTCAAAGAGCTAGAACAAAAACACCTAATGTGCATCACATCTTGAAGGACTTTGTCTTACAGCATACAGTACATGCTCTCCCCACACAGCACTGGAACAGAAATAACCCAAATGCAAAAACTTTGCAATAGAGCACATTATTAAATACAGAGAGCCAGGGATCATGAGCAAATTATTACTGAAATAAAATCAGGTGCCAATCGAGTTAGAACTGTACTAAATTTCGTTAAGCATTTAAGCAGGGAGACATGAGTGATTTGCAATGGAAGGGTAAAATATAGATCAAAATCAAATTGCTCAAGGAACCAGAATAATAGATGACAGAATTGGGCTCAATTCAGAAATGCAAGCTAATCCAATAACTAAAAATGAGCTAATAAGATGGACTTGATGAGTCCTGTAGTGCTTTAAAGGCTTTGCTATATTATCAAGATGGCCTTAATGCTCTACATCCCTCAGATCTCACATTTCCTTACTGCTCTTCACAAAAAAGTGACTGCTGGGAACTGCAGCGGCATTTGTGCTCAGGGACAAGAGGGAACATAATTAAAATGAAGACAGCTTCAAAGTAACAGTGTAAGAAGGATGAAGTCAACTTTTAAAGGTGACCATTACCCCAGCAGACACAAGGAGCTCTCCTGTCTGAACTTACAGATAATTTCCAAAAGATTGAAACATTTTACAGGAAGACTGAGATGAACTTTTGCATGCTTTTTTAAAAAGGATGAAGAAGAGCCTGTTCAAGTGATTATTACTATAATGAAGGCCTAGAGACTGAAGCAAAATTCATGGATGAAGAGGAAACCAAAATAAAAATATGTAGATTAACCTCCATTAAAATTCTGGGCATGTCCTTAAATGATACCAGATACTGGGTAACATCTGGCAGTAACTAGAGGGATGGGGAGAAGATACAGCTAAGGTAAGAAAGCAGTGCTTTGGTGAAGAGTCTCAGTGAAGACTGAGGGATGTGAAATACCAAAGGCATTATGGTTACAGGCCAAAAAATCCCCACAAACCTTTATGATCAAATTAGATAGTGGTAGTGTACCAAAGGGGACGAGAAGGACTACAGAGACACAAGACGCAGATCATGAGCACACGTGAAGGTCCTGGCGTCACAGCTACTAAAGGTGAAAAAAAAAAAAAACTACCAACAGGTAATTAGCAAGGGAAAAGACCATTGTATGTTCAAATAAAGACAGACTCAAAGGAGCACAACAAGCAATCCCAAGCAGATTATTTTTAAGGGACAATATTTTGGTGCTGATTTAGCTAACAGATGTATATGAAAAAGGTTAAGGAGAACTAGATTTCTGTGATTTACTGAAATTGGGCAACAGTGCCCAACCCAAAAGAAATAGAAAGGTGGGAGTGACCAAGTGAATGTACTTATAACTGGTCGAGCCCCACAGTGCCAGTACAGATATCTCAGAGGAGCTGGAGGGATTGCAGTTTATTAGAGAAAGCAGCACAGGCAGCAGCCCTGCATCAGACACAGCTCTGCAGTCTGGTCAGGGCTGCAGCAGGCAGGAGACAGAACCCTAAATACACAGAATAGTCCCAAATCCAACAGAACAAGCCCTAAACCTTTCCACTCCACAGTTTCACTTGCAGCTAAATCACTATGACCACATTAGTCAAACATAAGCTTTTAAATTCAACAGAAAAAAATTACTATGAAATTTTATTGTCTGTATTTAACAGCAAATTGAGAAAAATTAATGGAACAGTCTCTTCCAGCTTTCAGATTTCTTCTTCTCTGAGCATTCCTGGCCTTTTAAAAACATATCTGAATAAAGCTCATTATCCTTCCTTTTTTCATAAATTTAACACTGAAGAACCTACACTGGTAACTACTGAGTTGATTCCAGTTAACTGAAAGTTGCAGTTCAACATCACAATTATTCTGACACTGTCACTATCCTCAAAAGCCTATCTGTTAGCTGAGATACTAAGATAATTCAACAGCAAAGAGCGCTTTCCATGTAGAAATCAGTTATCATCCATGAGTTTCACGGAAAAGAGTTAAAAGTTAGACAGGAGTTACAAGTTAGGCAAAAAAGAAACAAGAAACTATATTGTAAACGCAGGAAAACTTCCTATGTAACCACACTCATTTTGCATTGCCTCTCTGTGTGCAGCAGTCCTCTCCACTACTCAACTAAGTTAATTATTCATTAACTAACAAAAATTCTTCTTCCTCCTCAGCTGAAACCTGCAGATACCACTTCAGAATGAATAAATAATAACATATTGACAGGAATATGGTGTTCATACGGTCAGGAGGACGGTGGAGAGAGATCAATGCTCAATTTATACACTAAGAAGATACCACAGCAATCACGGCTTTATACATCACCACTTCATTTTGATAATGGTTTTCAATACTGAAGACAATACCCACATTTTTCAAAGAGTAGCAAGTATCTACATTTATGTGCCTCAAAGGCCTGTGATTTTGAAAGGCAGGCAGTCAGTGCTTTCTAAATATCAAGTCCCCTGGAAGCTAGTTTCAAACTGGGCACTCATAAGTAATTCATTGCTGTTGTTATTTTGGAAGCTTCCTGGAAAGGTTAATGCTAGTTAGTATTTCCCCTCAAAAAATGGAGCAGAAACCCTTCTCTATCTAGGACATTTCATACTTTTAAATGCAAAAAACATACTAACCTTTCAGTTTGAAGAGCACAGAGTCTGGGATCTGCTAAAAGGAAAGGATCCAAATCCCTTCCCCACACTCATTTTGGCAACCTGTGGCTGTGTAAACATTTCCTTAGTTCTCAAAAGAGGCGACACTATTATCATACTTGGATTTTGTTGTTCAAATTACCAAACAGAATGTGTCAGTGTTAATGTTTTCAACCTGGCTGCATGATTTGCTATGGAACTTCTGTTAACAGCAGCCCCAAAACAGAAGTTTTTAGCCTGTTTTTAACTAGACACATGCTGTAAACATTATTAATGGCAGTGACAGCAAATTACAAATCTTTACACTCTAAAGGAATAGTCATATGCTCTTTTTAAGTGAGATGGCAAAAACCATTTTGCTTAAAAAGAAAGTAAGCCAGAAACTTTACGTTCTCTCTGACTACAAAAAAAATTTTACTTTGTAAGTAGTTTGTGTGTGTACAAGTCACGAGTTGATGCTGCAATTGGGCATTTTTACTGACTTTTCAAAATGCTTCAGAAAATCCACATAAATCTTTGAGGGTAAATCACATATCAAGAAAGACAGAAATGCTATTGTGCTTCTCTGTTGAAACAGCTGTGGTCCCAGTAGGCAAAAAAAAAAGTAACAGTAAAATTATACAGCCAATTTTAATGCTGCTGAAATAGCCTCACAATTTGCAGAAAATATCCCTGGTTTTCCCCCAAAGTACCGTGGATGTCATCTGTGGCTATTACTCAAACCATAAGGGTTAGTGCATTTCTGTACACAGAAGGTAAATTGGCAAACCCCTACTACAGAGAGCAGTTCTGAGATAAACTAATTAGATTTTAAGCTGCTAAAACACTGACAGTGAGTGATGGCCTGGCTGCTTGCCCTATTATTCCTGCTGAACCAGAAAGAAACCCTTATGTTAATAACAGTACATTACTAGAAGTGTTTTAAGATAAGACACTACCTGCAATGAGGAGGTCCCATTAGAGCAATCTCAAAGTGCTTTACAAAGGCACCTAAAAGATCAGCAGATGACAGTGTGTGTTAAAAGCCAGCACTGGTGACATTCACTCAGTTTGTTGTGAAGGACAGCATTGAAATTACAAAGCTTCCCAAAAACTATTATTCATATGTAGAATAAGCAGGAATCATATAAGGTACACACAGTCAGCTTCCTAAAGCACAGTTTAACACAGTAACTAAAATACAGTTTAACACAGTAACTAAAATACAGTTTAACACATTTAACAAGGGGGTACATGTTCCATGTAGGTTTTGTTTGCTATGGACTTTTTTTAGGGCAGTTCTCCATTTACAAGGTACCAGCGCTTCCATCACTGATCTTTGGGCATTATTCAGTAAAGTAACACAGAGTCTCTCTTCCACTAAGTTTCTCTTGCATTAAGTTTCTTTATTTTTATTTCAACTAGTTCACCAAGAAGGTAATAGTCATGAGGAAAGCAGAACAGGGAAGAATATATTTTATTTTATACTTGAATGTTTTATCACAAGTCTTCGCCGTATCTTCAGTAGTCACAAAACTAGAGCCTAAAAAACTATCGCTAGTTTAAAAACTAAATAATGCTACTGCAACATTTTTTGTATATATACACACCCCCTCCATGTAAGTATATTTATAGAAGGCAAAAAAGATGTTAACGCCAAAAGCCTAAACCCACTAACAGGACAGAGTTCCAGGGGTGCCAGCTATAGACTTGCCCCACTTTCTTCACCAGGATTGCAAATAAATTATTTCTTTTTAAAAACAGACTACTTGGCTGAATATATACATTTTGACCGTTATTTTCTATCTCTTCACAGGCAGGGATCAGTAGCATTGGCCCAAATTGCTTCCCAGCATATGTGACCATGGCAAGAGAACCCAGATCTCCTGGTCCCGTGGGAAACGATCTGTACCAGTTGTAAGGCAGCAGGAAGGATAACAGACAAATAAGCAGGAAATGCAATGGGAAATGGGAGGGAAGAGAAGAAATGAACCTCAGTGCTGTAGGACAGAGATCGTTTCAGATCCTTAACTTTCCCACTGCTGTGACAGCTGCTTGGAGCAAGACAGATCCTAATTCTGGGGTACACGAGATACACGGCGCTGTAAGAAGCCCAAACGAGCTTCACCTTCAAAAGAAGGGTTCACTGAATTTACCAGATACTTGCCTTCCCCATTTTCCCACTAACAGCACATATAACATCCATTTTGTGAGAAGAGCAAACTGCTTGCCCAGGATGCACAGACAATTCCATGGCAATAGCAATTAATCTCTTGACATGGCAGAGACAGCCACCTATTTGTGCCTCCTAACACCTTGATCAATTTTATTGAACAGAGCTGCTGCCCCTTCTAAAACTGCATCTGAAGGAAATATCCTGGGCTGCTTCTTTCCGCCAGATCCCTCTTTAGTGTAGATTACTCATGATTTTTGAGGTGAAATAAGGAATGAGGCTCAAACATTTAAAGTCACCTTTCTTCATCCACAAAAACACCGTCAACTCTTCAGAGAGATGGGGAGCTAGGCAGCACACAAGATGCTGACACAGACAGCTAAAGGAAATTCAGTTTCAAGGCTGGTTAGGTTTCAACTTCCATTTTAGCCTGTTGAAAAGCACTGAAGAAACACATTTCTGAAAACATATGAGAAGAAAGAAAATAAGGAGAAAGTCACTCAGTAATTCTAAGCACATTTCTAACAATTGCAGACCAATTTTCTGCTTTCACTGATGAAATGCCACTCAATTCCTGCATGCCAAGGACTTCATATGAAGCTGAAACTTAAGTCTGGAATCTAACAGCACACTGGGTAAAATGAAAAGCTCCTACAAAAATGACCATTCCAGTATATTAAAGCTGCACCTGATATCTGGGTCAGCTGGAAAATGATCACATACAACATATGCCCACAGTGCCAGCATGGTGGGCAAGCGATCCTGCAATCTGTCATTTTGACACTAAAAACAAAAACATCTTTGACAAAAAAAAAATTCAGGTATTTTGCTTTCCATTTACTGTCCCTTCTTTCCCTGCTAGGAGCCAATTAGAGACCCATCAATTATATTTTCAAGCTGCTTTGTGATAAGTGTCCTTTCACACCTAATTACTCTGCTTACTCTATCAGCCAGAAAACATCTCATTTTCTTTTTGCAGGTACCCTCTGGGTTTATTCACAATATCCTCTGTAACGGTCTGGGCCTGAATTTATCTTCCCTGACTAAACAAGCTGGTTTGAATCACCTATCCTGTTCTATTATTCAAAAATGTCTTTCCTATTATTCCATGGAGGTTTCATGCCTGCACAGCCTGTGTTTTCTGAGCATCAAATTGACAGCATCAGATTCTTCAAAGTTTGGGGAGTATTTTTTGTTTTCCTTGTATACATCAGCAGCATCCTAAAAAAAAAAAACCAAGCTGAAATGCCATAAATAGTTGCTCTATGACAATGGTAATGAATACTTTTCAATGTTTATAAATATTGTTATGTGTGGATATGTATGTATATGTAGCAATTATAAATGAGAATATTTACTGCAGTGAGAGCATGCAAACACATTTAAAGTAGTTGGATATTGTACTAGATTGAGGTGGGGGAAGGAGGCAAGTGAAGGGCTGCTTTTAAGAACTCCTCTCCCTGCTTGGATTCTGTCCAAGTTGACAGCCTGTAATATAAAGTAGCCTAATGAAATACGAAAGATTATTTTCCGTGAATATATTAAGCATGGATTGCTTTTAACATCTTTTGCAAAAAAAAAATATGGCTTATCCACAGAACAACCATACCTGTCTATTATATCCTGCACATTTCAAGCTCATTTTATAGTTGGTGCTGCTCACTTCTACAGTTATTTGCATCACTATGTTAAATAATATATTTTTCATTAAAGAAAAAAAAAAGCCACAACAAAGAAGAAGTGTTTTCCCTCCCACTCACTCCCCTACACAATTTATTCATTCAGCAGTCCTGGAAATTCAATGGGGAATTATCAGCCTTCTGTTCAGCTACAGACCAGCTCCAGGGACACAAGTAGGAGGGTAAATAAAAATAAAAAAGCAGCTGTGAATTGTGGCTGCCATCAGCACCAAACCTGACTGAACGACCTTTCCGATAAATTACAGAAAAGAAGATAAGACAGAAAAAAGATTGTTTTCTTTACCAATAAATGCTAAAGAAATAAGATGATGGACAACCTGATACTTCAGTGAATTAGGTAGTTTAATAAAAATGAGCTCTGTTTGACTTAAGAAATCAAACCAATTGTTCTGAATCTAAAATACTATGAGTAACTATTGTACATACCATTGTGCTAAAGGAACAGAGGCCACAGCCTTACCTCTGCCAGGGGAGCAAGGCCAGCCCCCTGCTTCCTACCTGGTGCCTTGGCCATGGGTGGACTGAGGAGCACACCCAGACAGAGGAGGGGTACTGATCCAGCTGCTTAGATCTCCAACAAGAAGTGTTTATAGAATCACACAAATATTACAGGAAGAACCAGGCACAGAACCTAAAGCAGCTTAGAGAGGTCCCTCCTCAGGCAGCCACAGGAGAGCCATGGTCCAAGGAACAGACTGACCTATTGCACTGGGAAAAGCTGCAGCCACCAAGAACATCCTCTGGGCTCCAAGGAAAGAGCGAGCACGAAGTGCCACCCACAGATAAAAATCTGGCACGACATGAATATGCTCAAAGCAGTTTCTCAGCTAAGAAGTCTGGGCAAAGAAGACTTGCCCTTTTCTTCGCTGGTTTGAGGGTTTTGTTTGCTGTATTTTTGCTGGGATTTTGCTGTATATTGCACTTGATTAATACACTGCAGGTTATCCCAGAGATAAAAAGATAAAAGCTACGTTATAAGTGCCACAAAAGCCTTTCTTACAGCTCAAAGAGACAGACTGGCCTTGTATCAGCCTCCACCAACAGGATGGGGTCCATGAGAATACCCCTAATAGCACACAGCAAAGTGAGATGTAAAACACTGTCCAGTGCCATACAGATGCACCCAGTTAGATGGGAGCGAGCTGGATCAGGCACCAAAATGAGTGTGAGCTTTGCTTGGTGTACTGCTTCCCTTCAAACTCTCAGATGTTTCCAGGTTCTTGGGTAAAGTAGTTTGCTAGTAAATGATAAAACCTACAGGTTTTCATAACTACAGCCTGCATTTACAGGGCTCAGGGTAAGGAAGATATGGATTTTGAGATGCCCAGCCTTAGAAAAGGAAATGCATCTGCCCGCCTAAAATCATTGATGCTACAGAGCAGCTGAAGGTAATGGCAAGGAAAGAACAAGACAATTTCTAATGATGTCTCTAACAAATCTTTTCCAACTCATTCCAGAAAGCCAAGACAGAAAGAGAGAATTAAGCCAGGCAAGTGTTGTTCCTACAAGAGAAAATATCCCTGCCAAAAACTGGATTTTGTAGTCATATGAACTTTATCCAACACAAGAAACCAGAATATCTGCCCATGTTATGTCTTCATTGCTTATTCAAGACTATTTTTACCATCCTTCTTATATATGGCTATCTTGGAAGACATTTACCCATAGGGTTCTGAGATTCCAGAGAATCAATTTAAACAAGTGATTTCCTGCATTTCTCTTCTTCCAGGTACCTGTAAGAACTTTGCTGCGGAGTGAATTTAAGTCAATTGACATCAAGACTACATTTAGGTTAGTTACTCATTCACCCCTTAAGAGAAGTAATTTCAGAGCTGTGAGGCATCCCCACATCGTGCACTCAGAGCCACTCACAAGCTCTCATTTAGGCAGTTGCATTGTGTGAAACGTTATTACACAAATTTAAGAGTTACTGGGATCCACAGATTTTATCTTGCTGTGTTTCCCTTTAGGTCATGAAATAAAGTTTGACTGTGAATAATTGCCAGGGTCAGGTAACACAACTTAAGGAATGATTAATTCTTCTCCAGAGGCAGGGTCTCCCAATGAGAGAAACACCACCTCTACATCACCCCTTCCAAAAAAACCCCAGCCACAAACAAATACACCCTCCCATCACACAACTTTCCATTAAAGATGTTCCTCCTCTACTACAGAAACAGCTAATACCCCCATTTCTATAGATATGATTTACAGATACATTTTTTTTGCGATACAAACACCTCATTCCTAAAGCAAGCCTGATGCAGCAATTACTATACTCGCTTAAATAAACACATTGATCAAAGTCTTTAGAGGGAGCTGGATTCATCCCACTGCCTTAGGGCCAGCATTAATCACACGTGAGGTCATATATACCCTTCAGAAATCTTGACTGGTAACTCTACTTATGCTTTGAATTTGCATAGTGAAACAGCTGCTCAACTCCCTAGCAGCTCAAGATGTAAGAATAAGCATATACACACTTGTAAAATGTTGTCCTGAAGAAGCACACTAGAAAATTTAAACATGCTTTCTTTTCATCTGTCCCCCCTTTTCCTTTCCCCCAAATACAACTTATGCTTCTGTCAAACATGATTTTTATCTTAATCTGGACTTAGAGCATGACAACTACCTTGAACGATCTCAAGACTAAAGTGGATTCTAGAAATTTCAGCCCTACCAAATTCAAATGGAAGCTCAAAACATCAGCTGAGATGTCTTAAGATGCAGATTTACTATCCTACCTAATAAAATATACAAACTTAATGGCCATATGAAGTGGTAGTGATTTTATTCAGCATGTAAGATGAACGTAAACATCAAAAAAGTTCCCTGCACTGACACTGTCAGCAATATCATTGCTCTTTAAGTGTAAGCAAAGCATTTCACCCTAAAAGTGAAAAAAGGAATCAGGTTCACTTCAAGTCATGAAGAAAAATAAAAGCAGTGCAAAAGAGATTCAGCATTAGTAGAGCAAAAGCAGCAGCACTGCAAAACCTGTTTTAGGAGCCAAAATGGTAACAAGATTGATCCAGTCCTTTTTTAAGTGGATTTTCAATAAAGATGCAAAAGAATTCTCAATCCAGGAAAGCACTTAAGCACGTGATAACCTTAGCCTGTAAACAGGCCCCCGGGTTTCCATGGCACTAACAACAAAGAAGTTTCATTGGATTAGGACAGAACTCCTTGCAGCTACTCGAGTAATTATTTCAGGCTGAATAAGGTCTGGGTTATTCATAGACAGATTCACTATTACCTGAAAAAAAGATCAGTCAGATATACCCACCAATATATTATCCTGGGTGTTTTTCACAATCCTAAACCAGAAAATTTCTTAGTTATTCCATTTTCAGGACTCACATCAACTCTAAATACACAAGTAATATAGTATCATCTATAAATAATCTTTTTTTACAGTCATTAAACAAAAGGTGAGGTAAACACAATTTTGGGTACTTCTATTATATTTAGTCTACCCTTAGCAGTATTTTGGAAGAATCAGATAATGGTTAACTACTTTCAAAACAGCCAATCTTCCAACTATGTTTTAGAGACAGCAATATGCAATAATAAGTATTTCACAGAAGAAATGGGTTCTTGGTCTGTTTCCCCCAGTGAAGCTGGGTGTTCAGTTTAATGCAGAGAGACAAATGCACACCTGCTTTTTAACAAAACTCCATGCCATTAGCAAATTAGGAAATGATCCCACAAGACTACGGTATCTTTTCTGATTAATTGAGTTTTATTTGCCATCTGCAGCAGTATCAAAAGCATAACTTAGCCCAGCTCCAATGAAAGGAAAAGCTGCAGTCATGTAAACATAAAAATTCAAAACAAGGTAATTTGTGTTCCTCCAGCAACAAATTTAAGAAACATATAATCCTGAGCAAAATATGCACTCAAGTTTCTACCCAATCTGTCTGACTGTGCCATCACAGCCAAAGCCAAGCACTATTTCAGGGTCCTCACTTTTCCTACCAGCCCCAAATAATAGCCCTCATGCAGCTGCCTCCCAGAAAAATACGCAGGAGCAGATACGCTAGATGGAAATAAAAGTGAAACAAGATTGTCTTTAAAAATTTTATAATGAACCATGTTTATTTGGTTAAGGAACATTTGACTGTGTTATTTTAGCTGGTTTCGCTTTAGATCTGTGTTGCCTGAGGAATTGCCTCACTTCGCCCACAAGAAAGGAACTCCACAGACCCACACCCCTTAGAGAACTTAATAACTGAAGAACAAAATTCAGTAAAGAATTGTTTGATGGTTGTCATATAACTAGACATGAATTACATGTCATAAACCAAGAAAGATATCTAGAGAGAGTTAAGGAGACAAAGGCCTATACACCCCAGAAAACTTGATTAATACACTGCAGGTGCAGTAAGGGAGCCACTTCATAGCCTTGTACACCCCAGAAAACTTAATCAATAGTAATTGTCTAACCAGGACAGCAAATTAAATAAAGCACTGTTTAGTTGGATAAAACTTGGGTTATCCATTAAACAAAGATACATGAGACAGTCTGATAGTAATTATAAGAAACAAAACACCTATACCATGATGCAATAAATTGGGCAGACTTCAGGGAGTGTCTACAAAAAAAATCTTGGATGCTACAGTATATATAAATGTCTGAATATTGTTGTTTCTTTGAACAGGTCTATGGCAAATAAATTCCTGATATGTTCCCAATCTTGACTCAAAATTGTTATTAGGAATGTTCATCTGACAACTTTTTGCTGTTAGATTTAAAGTTCTTTATTTCAACAGGACATTTCCCTTACCCAGCATCTCACATTCTGATGCTTTAGGACAGGTTGGTCACAGCCCTGATGGCAGAAGCACCTCAGATCAGGAACTGGTTGGTCCCCACACCTTCCTCCACAGCATAACTCGTAACTGTGCATTGCTTGGGTCAGAGGTACATGATTTCAAGCTGCCATCAGCCTCCTAATTGTTGAGCAAAGAAAATACACTTCCAGAGCATCTTTTTTTCTGGAGAGAGTCGGTTTTTAGACAAAAATCTAAACCAACTTGTCTCTTCAAATACACAAAAGGTTATTTTAACCTCTGTACTTTGCTCTCAATAGAGGAGAGAGCAGCATAAGAGTTCCTCTATGGCTTCTTCCAGTGAAAACAACAAACAAAACCAAGTAATTTGAAGCACTGGTTTTGACAGTAATAATTCCAAACATATTATCTTTAACAAGAAAAGCTCTTAATGCATGTATTATATATCTACTGAGGGGGTCCAGAATAAATCCCTCTGATAAAGCCACATCAATATGGTTGATGACTATTTTATATTTCTAATGTAATCCAAGCTTGTTTATCTCAGTGAAACTTCCTGTTTTCTGTGCATAACCTGAAATCACTTCTCCTCTAAATAAGATACAGAATAGAATACATCAAGGTCCTCATTTTGGTACAATCATCTATTTATCCCTCATACAGGCCAGACCACAGCAGAGTTAAAGTGAGCAATGTGGAAAAATAACAGCTCTATGAATCAATAAGGGTAGTAAAAGTGCAGAGTATAAAGGACAGCCACTGCCTGGAGATTGTGGTCCAAGAATTCTTTCCACCGCGCCTCTCATTTATCTAACACCTACCTGTGATGAGAGCTTTTCCCTGAGCCAAGTTATTCTTCTGTAGTTTCTCTGGTGTTAGAGTCAGCTAAACTACAGAACTTGAGAGAGAATTGCATGAGAAACATATTTGCATTGATTTTACTAATACACAACCAGCAGGATCAGAGAAAGCCTCTGGTCAGCTGGCAGAACATTTCACTCAACTTGCAGACTTTTGGCACATGTCTACAAATCCCCTTCTCCCTCCTTGATAAAAAAATGCAACAAAATACACAAGTGAAAGCAAATTTTTTGCAACTTCCTTCAGAAGATAGTTACTATGTTTGACAGTTGCCTAATCTGAAAAGCTTTCTCTTCAGAAAACACTTAATGAATCACCATGCCTTAATATATTCAAGGAGGCATATACAGATTAATTTGCATCTTTAATTCAGTGTAGAGCAAGTAACAGGAGAGTTGCAGTTGCTGCCTATGCACCCATTTCATTCATTTAGAAGTCATATATTCTCCAAGAGCATCTACTATATATCAAATACTCTTGCACATTTCACCATTCCAATTCACAAAAATCAGATTAATCTGATTGCAAATGGTTTTTGCCTTTACTAACATAAGTAATATTCATTGTATTGCTGCTATGGTTCACAGAAGGGAATAAAAATCTATACTGAGATTTTTAGCCCATTTTTGATTTCTGACCTAAGGTTACATACAGCCGGCTCCAGAAAAGGCACTGGGCTGGCCTCCAGGTCTGGCCACAGCCAACAACTGTAGGATGACATTGTTGAGACGTGTGAGCAACTGAGACCCTACTATTTGCTAGCAAACAAAATGGAAGGTTGGAGTTTCTAGGAGGTAGAAATTAACTTCAAAGTCAATAAGACAAATGTTTGATCAACTCAAATGTGTTATGCATTCACATGGAACTAAAATCTTCTGTACTTTGAAGTGATACACATCTGTATCAATAGCCAGTTTAAGAAGCAAAAGAAAATTATCCACAGGTAATCTTTGGAGTAAGATGCTAGTAACATGAGATTATACAAAACCACCACAAAACAACCCAAGCAATGCCTACAGTCTGTTTGTGGAGATACCATCCACGAGGCACACTCAGTATGACACCTGTTGATCACAAGGAACAGGGATTCTTTTCCATCAGTTACTTCATAACGACAGAATTCAATTACAGCCACAAAATACAGCAGCAAAGTGCCCTCTGCCTGTCAGCTTCTTTCTGTGACAAGTCTAAGCACTAGACAAAAATAAGGATGAAAATATAATTGATTCTCGTGAAGAAAAAGGATTCAATTACAGCACCCAGAGCCCTGTACCAGCTGTATCCATAAACCTTGATTTAATTGGCAGAAGTGGAAGACTTCAGAAGTCATAATGATAAGTACACAGACACGAAACAAGAAACTCCTAGGCAGTGCTTCTGTCTGGAAGAAAAAGGAGATAATACACTGAATAATGAGCTTTTCTGTTACCTAGGTTTTGATGGTGAGATTTTCAAGGTTATTGCCTAGTCAGACATTTAACAAACTTAACAGTGTCCAAACCCAGATACCAAACAGGAGGGAAGCAGTGCAGTAAGGGGTTTATAACACAGGTGAAGATGCTTGGGTTAGCCTGAACTAGCACAAAACTGAGCACACAAGGAAGAAGCCCTGCAGTCTTTGTCCAGGGGACAGATCTGCCATGGCTGGCAGAATGGCTGATCAATATTCCCTTCTATAATGGGGATTCACATCTATAATGACAGCACTGCTGGGCTCATCTCACACGTCCTGTCTTGCATAAACTCCTGCCTTAAGAGGGCTGCAGCCCAATCTGTCGAAGCTGAAAGACAGTCCTTGAATACTTAAGCTTGGAGTAATGTAGATGAAAAAATAAAACCAGCTAGGGCTTTCTTGCACAAAAGTCCCCCAAGTTACTACTATTTCAGTTAGCTTATGGATGAGGAGGCGGGTGTTTCATTCTTCCCTTTTCTTCTACATGCTTCACGGGGGTCATGACAGTGGAACACACTTGAAGTTACTCAAAGCCTGTTGCTTTCTTAAACCTATTCTTTCCATCCCAGTATGAATATGGTTTCAGTCTGTTTGTTGAAGATGAAGCTCTGTCCCTTACTATTGTCCTCTTATGCCTTAACTCTTAGTTAATTTTTCTGAAAAAATGCATAAACTATACTAGCTGCAGCTCTCTTTTTCTCTCACCCAAAACACAAAATTCATATTTCCTTAAGGTCCTCTCTGAACTGGTATTTCCAGTACCTCAACTGAGACACTCAAAGTAAAGGCTTTAGCAGAAGTTGCATGATTTTTCCATCTTGCAAACAGAGCTGATAAAAATCACATTTATTCAGAGAAAGAGCCACAGCACACGGATCATATCGGATGGATAACTCCCAGCATGACTGGAATTTTCAGTAAACACAGCAAATGACATACTAATAAAGCAGATGATAGATTTGGCACTTAGAGGGTTGCGGTTGTTTTTTTTTTTTTTTTTAGTTCCTTCTTCCTTCTCCCCTTCTTACTCAACTGGCAATCCTTTCCTGTACAGCATATAGAAATCAGACTAAGGAAAGACAAAACGCCCTGCCAAGGACTGTTCAATGACACAGGCAGGCTTCCACCTGGCTCTTCACTAATCCCTCAGCCAAAAACATTAATTGGTTCCAAACACCATCACAGAAAACCATCTTGAAGTCCAGCCTAAAATCCAGCCATTTTCTTACTAGGGGAGTATTTTTTTTTTTTCTGCACCATTCTCCACACCCCAAGTGCCAGCCATCTTCACATTCCTAAGGAATGCAACCCTGCAATATCACTAAAGACAAAATGCCAATCCAATTTTAGCTCCCGAGGCTTTGCAGTGATGGCTTGTGACAAGGGAATCCAGGCATGGTATGATTTCAAGACCTTAGATCTGAGCTGACAGCCCTGGGTAACGTTACCTCCACTGCTCCAAGCATCCCCAGACAGGAGGACACAAGCCTCCCTTGGGTCCTTCCAGCCATACACTGCTCACGCCTTCCCTTGCCTTTACCCTTCCTGGAGCTGCCAATACCTCCTGCTTGCTCTGTCTGCAAATCTGTGCTTAGCTCGTCCCTGAGTTTGAACCCTGCCCTGCGAGTTTACCAATCCTCAGGACTTCTCTCATCACAAAAGCACCTCAGGTGCTTCTGCCGCTTCAGGGAATGCTCCCCACAGCAGTCTCAGTCCTTTGTCCTCAGCCTGACCCTTTTGTCCTTCCTTTTGTAAAAGTGTCTGTGACTGAATTCAGGCAAAAATAATTTTGATTTAAAAAGGCAGGAGAGATGAAAATCAGCTCTTTGTACTCACTCATTTGTGTTTCAGCCCATTATTGGATTTTGATCATAATCTGTTTGCTTCTCTTTAGCTCAAGAGATTACTTTTTCCGTTTCAGGCCATGGTAATAAAAATGTTTTCTCTTTCTTTTAACCATTTGAAAAACACTACCAAAATTTGAAACAGGGACTGAGCTCTGAAGCATGCCTGTTTAATTTAAAAACATTTTTAAACAGACACAAATTCTTCAGTTTAAACAGTACCAAGACATGCAACGATATCTGTGTACATGTACACATTTCCACACCAACAAATTTCAGCCATACAGAATAAGGTGCACCCCAAAATGCCACTGAAGCCACTGATTTTACCTAAATCTAGAGCACATCATACATCACCACCACTTCCATATACCCTGATGAAGCAGTTGTGGGTGCCAGCAGGAACCCCTTGATTTACTTTGGAGGATCTTAACTCAGGCTTCAGTGTTGTCCTCCCAAATATCCTCATTTGCTGGCTCTGACCAGCAGGTGAGCATGAAATGGAGAGATCTGGATATCAGATGACAGATAAAAAAACATCTACTCAGAATACAGAAAAAAAATTGGAGTTTATTTTGTTTAAACATACATCTGCAAAATGTGTATATTCAATATTCAACTACAGTTAGTCTCCTGTAACTCCCAGCTTCCCCTGAAAGAATAATTTCCATCTGCTTTAACAATGTCTGAGATCAAAGATTGGCTTGATTACGTCTTTTCAGCATGAGAACACTGTCACACACATAAGAAAAAAGAGTCAAAAAGTCAAATTTGCATTTTAAACTCAAAATAACTGTCAAAACACTAAATACAGAAAGGCAGCCTTTACCTCAGTCATATCACCTGAAGCTGTCCTCAGAGGGAGAGCCAGTGAGAAGGGTGGGTGGATGAAGTTCAGCTGAGCACTCCCACAGACAGCAGAGAGGAAGGGAGGCAGGACTTTTGTTTCCCTACTTGGCCATCTCAGACTCACTTGAAGGCATGGGATAGCATTGTTATTGACTGTCCCAAAAGATAAATCATTCCACCCTTGACAGAAGGAATTAATTCCTATTCATTTTATTATTTGCCATGACCAGTTTTCAGTCAAGGACTGTGTCATGTTTTAACCCCAGACAGCAACAAAATCCCAAACTGCTGCTTTCTCACTCTCCTCCAGTGGGATGGGGGAGAGAATTCGAAGGGTAAAAAGGGAAAAAAACCTCATGGGTTGAGATAAAAGACAGTTTAACAATTACAGCAATATCCACACACACAAGCAAAGCAGAACAAGGGATTCATTCACCACTCCCCACTGGTGGCAGGTGTTCAGCCATCCTCAGGACAGCAGGGCTCCCTCACACATAACAGAGACTGGGGAAGACAAATGTCATCACTCTGAACATCCCCCCCCCAACGCTGCTGCTTCTTCCCCCTAGTTCATATGCTGAGCATGATGCCATATGGTCTGGAATATCCCTTGGGTCAGTTGGGATCAGCTGTCCCAGCTGTGTCCCCTCCCAACTCCTTGTGCATCCCCCAGAGCTCACCCACTGGTGAGGCTGGGCAAGAGGCAGAAAAGGCCTTGACTCTGTGCAAGCCCTGCTCAGCAGTAACCAAAACATCCCTGACTTATCAACACTGTTTTGGTCACAAATCCAAACAGCCCCAAACCATCTACTCTGAAGAAAAAAAAAACCTGTCCCAACCCAAACCAGGACATTCTGTTTCTGCTTAAAAGGGAATTAAGAGCATGCATTAAGCTTACTAATAAAACAGTTAACTGCCAAGAATGATGATAATGAACTTGACTATACAGGAAAGAAGAGGAAAACACAGAAGATTAACATTTTAAACCCTGTAATTGCAAGAAGAAAAAATTCTCATGTTTAGCTGAGGATACTAGATTTGAAGTAGCAATAGAACAACCTCATGAAGTTGAAAAAACAACCAGACCCCCCCCAACCACGTGGTAAAGCACAGTGATTATATCACAGATGGCAGAGGACCAAGAAGCTGCACCTCACCAGCAACACTTACACAGATACTTAAACAGGCTAAATTTCTCATTCTACCTCTCCCATTAATTGCATTACTGCACCTTCCCATCTTTCCACAGGACTCAAAGTACTGGTTTAAGCAATGTGTCAAACAGATCCTGACATTTTCTTCATGACTTGCTTCTTGAATATGCTTGCCAAAAATCAATTATCAATAAAAGTCGAGAAGACGCAAAAAGTCAAGAAGGTGCAAATACAGGAATATTTTGCTTATGGGATTCATTCTCCACTTGCTTTAGTTGATGCAGAACCAGCCCTTATTTCCAGGAATCTCTTGCATCATTACACTGAACCAGTTACAGATATAGTACCGAAAATAAGCTGATCAATTCTTCTTAAATGATTTGCAGAACCATCTAGAAGAACACAAACATTCAAAGTGCATGTTCCCAAGACATATTAGAATGCTAAACCCAGATTTCCAGGAGCTCTGCATCTCTTTTTCCTCATCTTGCAGCATGTCACTTTCTTGCTGTTAGAAGAAGATCAATAATAGAATTATTAGATCAACACTGTATTTCCTACATAACTTCTCTTCTGTACTATTTCAACAGAGGAAGTGTTAGTCTGCTAAAAGGTAGACTGCTCAACCACAGATATCTTGCCTCCATCAACCTGTAGGACTGGCCATTTCGATAGTGTTATCCCCAAATTTATATCAAAAATCACCCCCNCCCTTGACATACATGATGTCCTCCCTGGTCTTCCCACGAAGAGATGAAGTACCACAAAGCCTGGAGAGCAATTCACATAAGAGAAATAACACAACAAAGGACAATGCAAGGACAGATATGGTGAAACAAGTTCTTGCACACACAGAGCACCAGCCTGCTCTGCACCCCTAACTGGGGAGGAGGGAAGTTAAATACACCACCTCCCTTTCCACAGCCTCCCCCTGTTTTCTCAAGAAGCAGCCTTCTTTTACAGACCTTAAACAAAATACACACCTTTTCCCCCACCCCCAAATAAAATCACCCATTCACATTAGTGAAGCTTAAAAAGATGTGGCTAAAGAGAATCAAAAGAGTGCAAACAGGAGGAGCAGACAACAGGTTATGTTTCCTTTGACATGGCACTTGCTGTATTTATGATCATCTTTAGAAAGACAGATCAAAGAGCAAGGATAAATCTGCAAAAGTCCTTAACTTTACCCTCCAATCTCACATAAATTCCGAATTATCATGATGTTTTTGAAGTCTTATGCAAATTCCCTTTTCTACTGCAGTAGAAGCAAAAACAATAAAAGGGAGAAAAGGATACTGGTATCTTCCAGAATACATTATTTTCAATATTCCAAGTAAAAGTTTATCCAGCTGCTGAACACAGCACTACATCCTCTGCATCAGTGAACTCCAATTTAACTTTTATTCCATGTCTAACCAAGGAAGCAGACCAAGACTACAGCATCTGAGGTTCTTGGTTAATGCATGCTGAGAGCTGTAATACCCACAATCAGCTGAGAACTGAAGAGTGGAAACAGACTCCCACTAAAGCTGTCACTGAAGAACAATATATTAGGTGTTACCATGAATAGAGGATACATCAAGAGAGAGTATCATTTATATGACATGATAAACTTCCATCCTAGTGAATTAATATGGTGTTAAAAAAGGTGTTATAGAGCTCCTGCATCTGAACCTTTCCACACAACATTCATTTACAAAACCACCTGAGCAGAATTTGTCTGTTCAATATGCTGCATATGGACATTTCAGTTGTGGCAATGAACAATTCATCTGTACCTATGAAAAGACAAATGAAAAAATATTCCAGCAAAGAAAGTTGCATGCTTGGCAAAAGAAAACTATGAAGCTTGCATTTATTAAAAGGAACCAGTTTTTATTTCTATTCCTAACATTTCATCTGCTCTAATTCTGCATCTCAGAGAGCAATAAAAAGCAAACCAAGTGTTTTCTTTTTACCTGCTACCCACAGTTACAGTAAGTGAAATGAAAGTTTGTTAATATTAAAAATTTCCCTTAGTTAAATATTAGCTCACAGATACTGATACATTTTGTATCTTCAAATTAACCATATCATGGTGTACTGGGATGGAGTTAACTTCCTTCACAGCAGCCCAGATGGTGCTGGATTAAATAGCATTGGTAACTCATCAGTGTTTTGGCAACTGCTGAGCAGTGCTTGTAGAGCATCAATGCTGCCTTTTTTTCCCAATTTGTCCCCTCAGTGAGTGGGGTGGGCAAGAGGCTGGGAGGCAATGCAGCTGGGACAGCTGACCCCAATTGCCCAAAGGGGTGACCCAGACCACAGAACACTAAACTCTGTGATTAAACCGGAGACAGCCTGCCCCAGGTAGCCATCGCTTATCATCAGTCTGATGGTGGGAGGTAATGAGTGATTTCCTTTGCCTCCCATGTTTGTTTTTCTCTTCCTAATCCAAATTCAGTAAATCAGCATTCCTTCTCAATTTGTTTTTTGGTTTAGTTCTTGTGGCAGTGCACAAGAGGCCATGGAACTGTGTTGTGCCATGGAATGGAAGAAACTCAAAGGGCAGCCAAACAGGAGCATCTCTCAACAACTCCTAAAACCGTGCCCTAGGAAGTCAGGGAACATCCATTTTAGGAAACAAAATCTGTAATTTAAATTAGAGGAGCCAGCAGCTCATCTGTAAGTAGGGCTGCTGCAGACCAGGAGTCACAGCACAAGCTCCGCTGGACACACATCGTGCTAAACGCCATGAGAATTTGCCCTCGGACAAGGCTAGCAAACAACTGCTTCAATCAGAAAATGAGTCGAACAACTTCCAACTATTTCTAGTCCTCATCAAGCTGAAGCTTCCTAAGTGAATGAGACTGAAAATTCAGTTTCCTTCCCAGCTCTGCCTCTGATCTGATCTAGACATAAATTGAAATCCATCAGACCATGACCAAATAGCAGAGCCAGTGCGCACTGCCACAGCCTCGCTGCTGGGCTCCACCTCCAGCACTGCACCACCTCCTTATGCAGGTGTGAAACTGCTTGGGCAGGCTTTAGGTCTCTGCTTGGCTACCACCAGTTATCAGATCCCCAGAGTGCTGTATAACTCCCATTGATTTAATTTTAAAGCCAGAAGTAGCAGAGTAACACATACTGCTCTCCAAACCCACAACAGGTTTTTTCTTTACTGATAGGCAATTTAAAAAACAAACAAAGACATAAAAATTGCTCTTACTACAACAGACAAATGTTAGTACACAATTGTTACCTCATAACAACATATCATTATGTCATATCCTGATTTTGGGAAGCTAATACTTTTACCTACACAAATAAATAGGTGTAAGCAAAGAGGAGCAGAGTCCAGGTCTTCCATGTCTGCTCCTCCTCTGCCTTCAATTCACCTTGTTTGTTCCATTTCTGTCTTGAAGAGATTACTATTATTTTCTACAGTGCCATAATCCTCCACAGAGATTCCAGGACCCAACGAAAAATAAACACATTATTAATAATAAAATGATAACTTATATCAGAGTCAGAACAAGTCTTCATCTGAGCAGTTTTTAAAACCTTTTCTGTACAGGATTAAAACCTTCTATTTATTTATATAGAGCATATGTATATACACATTTGCATACCTACACATGTGTCTATGTAAATACTTGTATAGATACCCCATACACATTTGACATATATAATCTACAATTTTATAAATACTGCATATCAGAACTTACAAAATTTACATATATATACACATATGCTTCATATATATTTTATCATATATAATGGTGACTGGTCACCTGCTTCCTCCAGACTGTTAAATCCATTTCTCTGTAGAGAAGCAATCCTTTTTCCAAAGGAAAAAACAGTGAGGGTGCCAAAAGCAGAAAGTGACAGAAAAGTCCAAAAGGTGAGAAGACAAACAACCACACTGATCCCACTTGCCAGGAGGAGGGCAGAAGCAGCAGGAGGAGCAGAGGCCCAGAGCACCGAGGGCTGGGAAGTCTGTGTGGGTACCACCACTGCAGCTGGGAGCCTCAGCTCACACACTCCCTGTGGAGGATGACAGGGGTGACTGGGAAGCCCATAGAGAATATTCCAAACAGAAGAGCAGGAAAGAGTCCAAAATGGACTGTTCCAGAACGGAAATTCTGCCTTATTAACTTTCCCACCAGCTTTATTACCTCCCTTTTCAACTTGCTGCTTTATAAACCAAAGATGAGGCACTAAAACGGTGCATTTATGGACTTGGTGGTGCTGCATAAGCTTGTAACTCAGTAGACTTTATGACTGCAAGTCATTTGTATTGATTTATTTACTTCATTAGTGAGGGGAAGATGTAATTCTGCATTGATGGAGAATCAAATTGAAGAACGAATAGCTGATCAGGCATTTTAAAATCACATTTTGTAGTGAAGTTTTATAATGGCACATCCAAAATTAAATACTAAGAGCACAAACAATCTAAATCTAAAGTTAGAAACTTAAATCATTGATCTGATCTCTAGACAAATGAGTTATGCAGCTGCTTTACAAACCCTCACCCTACCTCCCCTACTTGATGAAGTTTTACAAGATGTGCTAATGTAATTATGAAAACTCTCTAATTGCATAAACAACACTGCAAGTTTTTACTCCTGGGCTTTGAAGGCACGGTGTTGATTGAGACCAACAGGTTCCTATAAACATAGCTGGATGCTCAGGGAACTCCCTTCCTACCAGCCACTGTACACAATGCAGTAAAAACATTGTGCCTTTGAATCCCAAACCGTTTTGGCATTTTCCTTTGATGCAGGCTCTCCAGAAGCACTCTGGGATAATTATCATTAAAGCAATAATTTGGCAAGCATGAAATATAACCTTTAAGTGGAAAATTAATCTTCCCAGACTAGGACATGTAAATATTTAATTCTAAGGAGCAAAAATTAAAACAAGAAGTTGGAAAAAGATGTGAGTCTATGAATAACAATACTCACCACCTTTCTGTTGGGCATCTCATAGTATAAAAGGATAAATAAGCCTTATTTTCTTGATTTAACTGTGGGAAAGGTGAGTGCAAATTGCTCAAGGCCACAGAACGAGCCAGAGGCGTAACCAAGGTGCAAGGCTGAGGCTCTTTATTCCCACTCCAGTACCCTGCTATTGCACCACACCTTATCATGCAAATCAGTACAGAAGCAACAACAAGGAAATCCCCTGTCCTGTTGGCCTCCCCAGCATCACCCTTCCTCTGCTGGATAACTCAACCATCTGGCAAGGCCTGCCAGGAGCATCCCAGCCAGCACCACACCCAGAGCAGACAGCAGTGCCAGGACATGCCCATGGCTGCAGCCTCACCAAGATAACCAGGCAACAGCACTGCTGGGTACAGCACCCTGGGGGGAGGATCTCCTGAGAGACTGAACTTCTCAGGAGGGCTGAGTCAGCTCCATCACTGCCTCAGGAAGATCCAGGAATGGACATAATGAAACATGATGTCAGCACGCAGAGAAAATAATCTGTCATTCCAACCTAATGCAGCCTGAATCTTTAATGTGATATTGATTTCGCTAATGTTCCTCCATGCTGCCATCTGGAAGCAAAATACTTCTTTGTTACATAGTAAACTATGCTCAGGGTCATGCAGTACAATAGCCAATATCACTATGAAGAAAGTTTTGTTTTGCTGCTGGGGTTTTTTTGAGCTTTGTTGTTGCCTTTTTTTTTCTTTAAGGAGCAAAGATTTAAAATTCTGCATTCAAAGGCAGTCACTAACATCATTGGCACTAAGAGAAAAGCTGGGCATGCCTAATTCCAGTGATTTTGTCTTACATCATCCAAGGAAAAGACACCTCCATGTGGCAGGCATGTCCTAAGAAAGGGGGCAAGGAAGGGTGGCAGAGCTGCAGGAGTCACAGAACAAGGTGCTGCAACACTAAATGAACATTTCAGTTCTCACTTCAAGGGATCTTTTGGTCAGAATTTTTGTTCTTTTTTCCCCATCTCTTCTCACTATGCAAGTTAAATACATTTTTTTCCATCAAATGGCTATTCTTACATTTTAAGATTGCCCAATTTAAATATGCTGAACATTCACCACTTTCCACTGATTTGGGGGAAGGTATGTTATTTCTGTTACCACACTGCAGCACAGGAAGTTCAGAACTAATTGCAGAGATCCAGGAAGTTCTGGTGGCAAATGGTTTAACTCCTTCACCAAAACCCAAATCCTCTTCTTCCCAACCCCATGTAGGACGAGGACAAACTTTAGTACCATTCCTTTCCCTCCCTCAAATCACAGCCAGCTCTCAGCCATCTTGTATCATCATCATTATTAAATAGAACTACGTTTCTAATAAGGAAAAGAGAGGTTAACAAACTTTTTTTTGGGTGCAACCCTACAAGGTGTCTAAAGAACTATCTTTTGTCTAGGTCTTAAAGAGAGCAGCATTTGTGGTTATTCATCACCTTTGCCTTTCATGCTGCAACTGCAGGCAGATGAGCTCGTTATTCATCATGTTTTCTGCTTAATCTCACGCCTTTCATCATGATTTGTTTGGGGCCATTCCCTGCTTCCTCCCCCACATTTGATACAAATCTACCCCTCTCATTGACCTTCTCAGCAAAGAGAAGAGACCACAGCAGGTTTGGAGTTACAACGATGCACCCGTGGTCCATCTGCCTCTTTTCTTGAAATCCAGAGCTGGCCACTGAGCAGGATCCCACTTAAAGTGGGGCAACTATTTCTTTATGTGCTGAGAAAAATCTTCATCTGGCAGACAGCTGTGATAACGCCTGTCAGTGAATAAATTATGAAATGCCACTCAAAAAAGTGTTATAACTATAGTTAGAATATACAATATGACTCAATCCTGAAAATGATACCCCCATCTGTCAGATTCAAAAAGCCAGGAAACTCTCTTTAGAAATCATACAACTTTCCTTCAACTTTCCTTTCCTGCCAAATCCATATCTTTTCTAAAATGAGCTGCCTCGTTCTGCAGCTCAGAACACTATTTTTGGACGATGCCTTGCTACAAATTAGGATTACTTTGTTTTCTTTACTCTGTACCTGGCTGCAAACAGGTAAAAGCCTGGGGGGTAAAAAGTAATTATTAGTCATCAGTAGAGGGACCTCTGCCAGATGGCCAAAATAAAGGATGCAGTGGGTTAAACACATTTCACCTCTGAGGAAAGTTAACTGCTAATAAACTTCTCCTAGTACATATATATATAAAAAACCCTGTGGCATTCATAAGCTGTCCTATTTTCTTCAGAAATGCATGCAGAAAAATAATTTTGAAGAATAATGGTCAGATGCACTCAAATTTTAGCATGTACTCACACATAGGACAGGGATTTTGTCTAACCACAGGGAAGTTCTGGGCTGGGGGGGTTTGTTTGTTTTTAAGGATGGCAAATACTCTTAAGCAAAGAAAGCCTTATGGACATCAAATCTTCACTGCTCCCAGGAGTTTCTGCTGCAAAAGTATTAATATTGATATGGTACATTTTAGGAAATACTTTAAAAAATAGCTATTTTGCTGTTTAAATGCTATCCAATTAGCTACATTATCACTGAACTGAAGATGCTGTAGAGAAGATGAGTATGAAAAAGTTTATGCTCCAAGCATAAGACCTGCAATCCTATGTATGACAACCACAGATTTTCTGTGATGTTCCGAAAAATTGGTTTTATTGAACCATTTTACTCATTTTTTTCCTCAGAAAAAGAATTAAAAATCTCAAAGACATCCTAGTATTTGCAAAGTAGCATCTCTCCTTCCAGGAGCAGAGGTGACCTGAAAATGGTTCAGTGCACTGATTTGGGCTGTGCAGGAGATACCACCAGTGAGTCCTCAGATGCCCTAAACCTCTCCATTTTAGTTAGGTCAGTCAGATCTGGTCCTGCTTTGTATCACAACGCAAGTGAGCACAGGAGAAGGAGAATAATTGGAATATTTTGTACAAAGGATTGTCTGGGTCATCACAGAGCCAGAAAACCTAGAGGAAAATGAAGCCACCCATAAAACAAGAACCTTTATTCAAGAAGATTCTCTAAACAATTTCAGTCCTTCATGATTTATGAAGCCAAGCCACAGTTTCAGTAGTAAAGGAAGTTAAAGTCTAATTTAAAAAACAAAAAAAAAAAATCCATCTACCGCAGTATCAGTCTTCACTCCTGCTATTTAATTCCTCAGAGCTTCCATTTCTTCCAACCTTTCAGGCTTATGTTACATAGAAAACAACCAAGTCCCTCCCCTCCTCTCCATGAACAGCAACGATGCTACAGAAGCCAGGTATGCAGGCAGGAAACCCAGCCTTTAAACCCCAGGGAAAGCAGCTCCAGGGGCATGGACCTGAGTGCCAACATCCAGGCAACTTTGGGGACAGTTTCTCTCCCTGCCCTGGCTCCTAACAGGCACACAGGGCCCTGCTCCTGACAGCAGCATCCCCCCAAATCAGGGCATCATAGCAACAGCCTCAACTCTGAGCTTCGTCAGACTGCAGTCACACACTGCCAGCACGCAAAGGAGCCAAGCAGGGATCAGGCAGCTCCTGCCACACTGTATTTAGATTTATTTTTTTCCCATTTTACATGCAACCAGATTGATAATAATTTTTTTAAAATAACAATTTCAAGGGGAAGCAAAAAGCAAAACCTGAAAACATATCTAGTAATTTCACAGGACGACTGAAAAGGAGCAAGAGAGCTTGGATAGGTAGAAATGTCAGTAGTGTAATTCAATCAAGATGTACTTTGCAGCACAAGTAATGGGTTTCAGGGCACTTTGCAGCAGTAAAGGAACCCATCAGTTTATGGAGAGGGAAAGGTCTCCCTCACATTCCAGCTCAACAGTGTAAAGAGCTTCACAGACCTTTGCCATGGGTAGAGTTGATAAAAGAAATTGAATCAGCCATGCTAGCTCAATTAAATATACACAAAATTAGACTAGGAGAATTAATGAAAAACCACTACAAAGCTGATTATACGTTAAGCATTAGCTACTAAGAACATTAATGTCATGAATTACTATAGTGATAATTTTAAATCTGGACAATTAATATTTTGTTCTGTAGGTCTCCAATAGTAGTACTACCTTGAAGTAAATGCTATCAGCATTTATATATTACTTCAAAAGTTTTCTTTTTGAGGAGATACATATTATTTTGAATTGCTTTTCTTTAAAGAAAAAAAATTATGGTGATTAGGTTTGTTCAAAACCAGGATTTTAACTTGCCCATTTTGCACGTACATCCCCTGTAACAGGCCAGTTTCCAGCACCCTAAATTGTTAAGGGCCACAAACACTAATTCCCATGTGCCACGTGAAGAGGAACAGACTTTTACCACATGTTTGAGGGATGACAATATGCTTTACAATGCTGTACTGGAAAACACTTTGCTATAAAAAAAAATGATTTCATAGATGACCATTCCTAATCAGCTGCTGGCAATATTTGCATTATTTAAAGCATCTTCTCCCACTAAGTGTGTGTCAACTCAGCACAGACTTTCTTTAACCACTGTAAGGTTCAAAAAGTCATTCAACTTTTTTTTAAGCTCACTAGTGAGCTTCCATTACCCACTACCCATCCTCAGATGAGTTTCTCTGTTTCCCAGCCACCTCAGTCCTTTGGCCAAGAGGGTGATGCACACTTTACACCCCCCATCTCCCCTGCAGCTCGTATTTTGGGGCACCCAGAGTTATCCCAGGGCAGTGGGGAGTGTTGACCCATTTTGTATGAAGTAAAGGGCCTGTCTCTTCCTGTATTTCCTGGTACCAGCCTTGTTCTTCTGTTCTGCTCTGAAAACACCCAAAATAGAAATCATTTAAAGAGTCCAGCTCTTTAAATGGTTGCTAGGTCACATTCTCAATGAAAGAGCAGGAAAGATTTCTAAAGAAGCTTTCCTGAAGCTTCCAAGCCCTGTGGCAATACAGACACAAAGTATTTGCAACCTAACTGAAAAATTACTTATTTTAAAACTCCTATTGTAAAACTGCTGCAAAACCTCTTCTCACTAACTATAATTTGGGTTTTTTTAGCAATGTTTTAGAGGTATTATTTGCTAATGTAAGCTAATCCAGTAACCAACAGGTTCACATAGGTTTATGAAACTCTGCTTGTTATTTTATACCAGTTTTTAAAAATCAAAGCAATTTCGATTGAATAAATACAGCTTTTGAGCAAAGATTCTGTGTATGTACCTTCCACAAGCAGGCCAAGGTGCACAGCTTAACAGAATAAGCCAAGCACAATCTGCTTCCATGAAGAGCCTTCCCTGGTCATGCTCCTTCCCTTCCCCCTGCTTTCCACAGCCCCATCATCACTGGGATGCATGGAGCTGTGCTGACTGCCAGATCAGGGATCCAAAAAAGTCAACCCAGTACACAACTCAAAAAAAAAAAAAAAACCCAAAGAAAGAAGCCTTTAATTCCCTTTTTGGTCACCAATGATCCTGTCTACTACTTGCGGAGCTGGCTATAGGTCAAATAATTTGATCTAGAGCCCTACCTGCTTTACCTACAACAAAGTAGGCTCTCACCTGCTTGTTTCAAGGCAGCAGCTCTAAAAGTAGCCCTAGAAACATAAGGGATGAAGAGAGGATTTGTGGGTAATTACTACTGTAAACCACAAAGTCTACAGAATAGCAGTGTAATTCACAGGTATTTGTCATACACACACTTGTTTTCTGTTTTCAGTGAGGTATGAAAGGCTGTACAAGCCAGGCAAGAGCCCGTTTTTGCTCTCCAACAGCCAGCAACAGCAGAGCCCCAGGGAATCTGCTCGTAAAGAGGCAAAGCATGCACCACCATGTCCTCAGAACACACTCTAGCTGGTGAGGCTGGGGCTTTGAGCCAGAAATACCCTTCTCCTTATTTAACAGCCTTCAGTAGATGTTCCTGAAACCTATTCTGTCACTTTGCGACCCAATGCAGAGGGCCATGTGACAGCTACACAGCCTAACTACACTGTGCAGAAAAACATCTCTTTCCTGTGCTTTGAACCTGCAGCCTACCAGTTACACTGGATGCTGCCAGCTCTTCTGCTGGAGAGCACAGGAACACTCATTCCCCAAGCATCTCCCCCTGACAGTCACA
Source organism: Edolisoma coerulescens (assembly GCA_013397115.1). NCBI lineage: Eukaryota > Metazoa > Chordata > Aves > Passeriformes > Campephagidae > Edolisoma > Edolisoma coerulescens. The sequence goes on from VWZW01001228.1 coordinate 165,168, forward strand.
GACCTCCATCATATCTCTGTCACTGTAGCTCCTTTCCAGCCTGAAGAATTGTAGTAGAGTTCATCATTCCACTTTCAGAAATCATTCTTTGCTTTAATCACACCCTTGCTGCTCTTGTCCACATCTCCTCCAGTCAGACTGCGATATTTTAGAAATGACCACAACCTCTTGATTTCAGGTCTGGGTGGGGTTTTTGACCACTACTGAGAGGCTGTTTTCATAAGAATGTCCTATACAATCTTAAGGCATTACTTCTGAAGGTAAACTGGCAGTTCAAATCAATACATTGATTTTCCTGTGACCTTCTGCTGCCCAGTTGCTCAACCTCATAAAGCCTGTCTGCAATTTCTCAGTTAGGTCCCAGTTTGACTACCCTGAATACTTAAATATCAGCAGCAGCTCGTTCACTTCACTGTTCACTGTCTTTTCCAGGTTACCCATCAATATATCGAGCTGCACAGGCTCCAGCAGAGACCTCTGCAGTCGTTTACTGGTGGCTTGATTTCCACCGTGAGATTTGCCCATTTTACTGATGCCTGCATTCTGTACTTTTTCATCCATTATTAATTCATTTGAAGATTTACCTTGCTGGTCCATTGCAGTGTTGGGGGGTTTTTAATTTTTTTTTTTTAATGAGGTGTGATTGGTGATATTATCAAATATCTATGGAAAATCCCAGTATACCACCTCACTTGACAATCATCTTCGTTCACATGTTCACCATGTGCTTCAAAGAACTCCAATAAATACATGGGGCAGACCTTGCTGTTGCAAAACCCACACTGACTATCCTGCTATCTATCATGTTCACCCAAAGGTGAATTCTATTATTAAAAGTAAACTCAATTCATCTCCCAGATAAGGACAATGGGCTTTTTGGGCTTCCCTGGAAACTCTGCCTCCCCCTTGCCCTTTACCATCCTTTCAGTCTTCTTAAAGGGGAAAATTGTATTAAGTGAATCATATTAAAGTAAGCAGTTACATATCACAAGTAGTTTTTCTGTCCTTCAAGGCACACCACACTATAGTGATGACATGTCATAATCTATTTTAGTTATGTTATTCCTCCAGTCACCTTTTCTACAGGCACCAAGACAAACCCTTTCGTACCTGCCTCCCTCATTGTGTTTTAAATGCCCCGAAACCTCCCCTTTCTCCACTGGGATGGCAAAAGTGAGAAAATAATTTGATTTTACTATTGCCACTTACTTCTCTGAACGTTTCTGAAAAAAGAACAGACACGCACATCACAGAACAAGGTCTATTGGATAAATGCTTTTCCTTGGAGTCTCCAGCACTGTCTTTAAACCACCACAGAGATTTGACCCTTAACTACTCCTTCCAGTATTTGTTTAAAAAAACCAGAACAACCAACCAAAAAACAAATACCACAAATGAAGCCGACCCCCACAGCAAATATCACCCTTTTCTGCTCTGTCAGAGTTGTCTTCAACTTCTGGTGGGGAGTGTTCTCACTTTTGTTGCCCCTGCAGAGATGCTGAATTTACGCACACTAACTGCTACCACAGGGAACCTTTACTGTGACATTTTAAAATTGCTCTGCATGCTCAGGAACCAGATGCTGCCTCTCCCCTTATGAATCCCCTCACCAGTTCGTCTCTGCAGCTGCCACTGACAGTGTTTAAAGCTTATTTGCAGCATCCCATCCCAATATGACACAGCTATTTCACCCCATCCCTTTCTCTCCCATCTTCCTCCACAGCACTGATGGCAGTAACACAATCCTATTACCATGTTTTTTCTTTTCCGTGCCTAAACTCACTGGGATTTTTCTGTTACTTATAGCTGGCTGCTGATCTGACTTGACTTTAAGCTTTAAAATACAGCACAGTGTCTCTGCCAGCTCAGCCTACTCCAGCTCTCTCTGTACTTTGACACTGCATCATCCCAGCATTTGTCACCCTCCTGCCACATTTAAGATGCATATTATGTCAATATCCTCTTTTAAAGACAAGCATTTAGTTCTGCATTTTAGTACTTTGGGTTCTGGGAACAATGCAGAAATACATATAAAATGTTTTGATTTTGTCTTCCCCTGGGCATGTTTAAGCAGCACTTCAGTGGGTTCCACTCTTCCCTTTGTTTCCTACCCAGTTACTGATAACGAACAAAAGAAGACCTACACAGAGCAGGGCTGAGGAGTTACTGCCCAAGTTTTGTTTCCAGAATCTCTGGATTCACTGCAGCCATGGATACAGGCAAGATGCCTTCACCACTGAGTCCTCCTCTTCGCTTCCTAGGAACCTGTCCAAACACCTTGTCAGGCCCACCATCACCCCGTGCCCAACAGGCAGGTCACCAGGCACTCCTCACAAGCTGGCTTTAATATATTCCCCTTAATTTAATATTTCCTCCTATTCCAAAAAGCCTGGGAATACATTTTCCGTGCAATGGCACATGGTACAAGGAGAAGGACTCATGATCTCACTCAATCACCTCACCCCCAAGTCACCACCCTCCTGCTGCTACTAGGGCTACTGCTTTAGAGCTAGGACTGGCATCACTCAGCCCTGACATGTTCCTAAATAAGCTTCTCTGCCTCCTTTCCCCTTCCCTCAGCAGCACCAGCACTGCTGACACAAAAGCAAACCCCTCCAGCAACAGCAGTGCCAGTGAGCCCCTCCATTCCCCAGCTTTCCTTCACATCAGCCACCCTTGACTTAGGAGAGTTTTGGCTCCAGGAGCCCTGAGCTGTTCTGGAAAGCAAAGATAAACCATGTTTTGGTAAGTCAGAGCAGGAAATTGAGAAGCACAAACATGAAAGAGATTAAATATCCCTACTTTTGCCTGGCAGCAGATACTCCTAAATCCCCAATGACACCCTACACTGAACCTTTCATAAAAATTACAGTGGCATTCAACCATGGGGAACAACATGAAACCACCCTAAAAGTATACAGCAACACATCTTCCACACATCATTCAGAGTAGCAATGGACAGACAAGGTCAAGGTGCTGTGGGAGAAGCCACAACTCTCCACTGGCATCAGAATTTGGAGGAATAGGGATGGGAATGGATTTTACTTCTCTGCCACTGCACTTCTTTCTCCGCACTCTGGCTCTGCAACGGTGCCATCATAAAAGAAATACATCACCTCTACCTAAGTAATTTTGGGGTGCAGGAGGGAAGCCCAGGTATTAAGACTGGAGAGTTAATGTAAAGGAAGCTTTGAAAACAGTTCTTACTGACATTAACAAAGAACTAAATTATTCATGCTACTGAGTGCAGAGGGAGGTGCTGACACAGGTGCTTGCTTGGATGAGAAGCTTTCCAGTCTCCATAGCCACACCAAACCTCTGCTTTTAGATATATGCACGAGGTCTTACCCTTGGATAGATGCTACATGAAGTGATTACTTATCTACTTTATATCTAAATTGCTTAAAATTAATTTTTTTTTAACTCCAAGACTCTTGTGTGCCTATCTGATAAAAACAGCAGATTGCCAGTAGTTAGAGAGTTTAGTTCATCTCTGATACTCAGTAACATCCCTCCAGGTACCAGCAGATAGGTGCACACTGAAGGAGAAGGTTCCTTATTGATTTACCCCAGACCTCTGATCCAATAAAGCCATTTGTCACTGCCAAAAGGACAGCAACAAATAAATTTAACACAATGTGTTAAACACAAAGGCTATGAAAGGATTGAACCTCATTTTCCAAGGGGCTTCTGCTCAACCTAAGAAATGTGGAAGCACAAGCTGCACCTGTGTAACAGCCATGCCACAGCTGCACCTATTGCTTCTCCATACAGGAAGAAGGTGCAGGCACACTACCAGAAATTGTTTAAAAAAACAAATGGGTTAAAGTATCTTGGTTTTGCTTCCAGTGTTGACATAAAGCCATTTTTTTCCTGAGGTATACAGTTTTTTTGCAGGTTGCTGTGATACCCCTAGAAAGCCTAGGAACAGGCCTATTGACAAATGTGGAATTTCACAAATTACATGTATTTGTGGCAGAAACACAAACCACTGGAATTTTAAGACATCTCTTCTTGTCATCTCTACAAAAAAAGAGAAAAACAACAACACAGAAAATGTACTTTGCTCTCTGCTCAGGCTTTATTACATACTTGTAAGAATGTTTTCTCCTAGATCCTAGAATTCCATTTTAAAAAGTCCCTATTCAGGCCAATCCAGGGGTTCCCCAACTAACTACATGTCTAAGCATAATGTGTATTACCTGATTCATCAACAGACATCATAAAAAGTGCAACAAGTCTAAATAAACTCTGAAAACTTCCTAGGTATATTAGTATATTTAATTTTCTTATTAAATGAATGCAATTTAATAAATTCACATATTCTTAAAAAGAGAATATTATATGGATTTCAGCTAATACCAACAAATTCCACATGAAGGCACAGTGAGCACAGCACAGCTCCTCATTTTGCCACAGCACTACGAAATATTGCTGGGTGACACAAGCATCTTCCTTGCCTTGAAAAACTTATTTACTTTTCACCACTTGTTATTTTGCTCTAATAAGAGTTATCACATTTCCTTCCTCACCTCACTTCTTACAACCTTACTAACATAACCATTACTTTGAAAACCTGCTAAAAGTTGTAAGCTCTTTTCTGCAGCCTCCAAATCCACTAATACTGTTGTGGTCAGGATGTAGAGTGAACACATGGCTAATGCCAGAAGCACAAGCATCACTCACTGTGGAATTACTTATTTTTTAAGACTGCTTATGAAGTTTATCTTCTTAGTAGTACTTTCTTTGCAACACTTCCTGAAAAATCAGACGAATTCTACAAAGCTGCTTTCATCTTATTACAATTCTTAAATGAATAATTGAACACATGCACAAACAGATCACATCACCTGCTGTGAATCAACACTGTAGCAGGATGCTCTGCAATTCTGATTAATATATTTTATTCTAATCATTATCATAGTCAATTGAAATAATTTACACAAATGTATTTGATTTGCCATCCTTAATCCTGCAGGACAAAATCATATAAAGGTTCAATTATGCTCTATAACTCTTTAGATATAAACATTGACTCAGTCTGGGGCTAGGATTGGATCCAGCTGCACCCAGACTCCTCTGTGAGGAGGAGGTGTTGAGAAAGCAAGAGGGTCCTTCTGCACCTCATGACTCAGTGGGAGTCTCTCCCTGATGAACTTCTGAAGCTTCCATTCTGCCTGCAGCACACACATCCACCAAACAAGCATTTAGGTTTACCACACACAGCTGCATTGAACACAAACCATCAGACCTTAGGCAGTTTGGACCAAGCCCTTCATCATTGACACAAAATTACCCAATTCTATCTCAACTGGAAAAAAAACCAACCACTTTCAAGAAAACAGGGAATAAGAAGCAGAGAAAATTTAGCCATGGAAGGGTTCGTTTGCCTGATAACACAGAAGGTAGCTCATTTGGAAAAGTCAATGCACAACTAAAACTATATTAGGTATGCCAAATCACAACATAAAGCTTTAATTATTGTTTCCACATATTTATTGCCCTTCAAATGCTGTAAAGGTCACTTCACAATAATCCAAACATGCACATCTTGGATGGATTAGTCACACCAGCATGCTTCAGATTTAGCATTAATTAGATTCTCCCTCTTAATTCCTCATAATATTTCTCTCTTTTAGTTTAAAATGCCAGTGTACATCAAACCTTCAAATCCAAACTCCCAAATGTTGCAGACATTCCTATTTAGGCAGAAAATGAAATCATCCCTAAGGTTTCTCCCTTTCTTTTTTCTGACAGGCAGGTATTACATACACCAGTTCAGAAAGGCAATCTCTCTTATCCAAGAAGAGCCAAGTGCAAATCAAACAAAATAGCCAACTCAAAAATTGTTTCAGCAGTTTATTTTATAGGCACAACAGCAACAATTTACTCGTTGCAAAGGCATATCATATTAAGAATAATGGAAGAAGGAGCCATAAATGAGTTTTTAAAAGGCTCATTGTGTCAAGGCATTTGGAAGAGGGAGCGGGGAGAAAGCTCAGGACGATTAATTGTTACTAGCTGGACCACTGTAACACAAAAGCTCTGGCTTTGCTAGATACTCTTTAAAAATATTAAGCTACAAAGCATCCCATGTTTCTTTATGAATTATCAAAAGATAGATATAGCCTGACAGGGAGAATAAAGCAACAATATCACATCCAAGAAGGATCATGAAATCTTTATGTTTAAACCAAACAATGTTTTCTGGCCACTTAAGCCCACAATTCTCCTTACTGCATAGAAACAATACCAAATTTCACACATGCTGATTCTTGTCTAAAATGACCGTGAAAGCACCTAAGAGCAAACCTGCCCTGCAAGAGCTGAGGTTTAACTATGGACAGAACACAATTAGAGTGGAAACCTTGGAAACATGTTGAAGTGGCAATTCCTGGAGATTTCTAAGAAATATTTCCAAAAGACAGAGGTTTCCCTGACAGCCAGCATTCTGAAAGATGCATTCTCTAAAATTAATTCACTGACTGAGCTGTATCTTCCCTCCTCTCTGTCCTTTCAGTGAGGCTTGCAGGCTAAGAGCACAAAAGCACTAAGAGCCCTAAGCAATAAAGAATCCTCTTTAGAGCTAACAAGCATTACAAGAGACCCTCAGAGCCTTTAAAACTGCTGAGTTCAGCTGAAGGTGGTTTAGCAGGGTTTATTTTGGCACATCTGAGGTTGCTACGGAGCAGACTGAACTGAAGAGGGCTGCAGGAGCAGCTGTGCAGCTCAAACCACACTCCAGCACCTCCTGTGCAGCACCAGGCTCATCTCCTGTACCACACACACAAGGAAACCCCAGCTCAGGACGAGATCATGCAATCCAAGTACCTGGAATTTTCCAGACAACACAGGTGCTGTGCTGTCTGTGGGATTTTGAGGTTTCCTCAAACCGTTCTCTCCCTTTGTAGGGGTTGTTATTATCAGCAGGCAGAGGATTCACCCTGCAGCCCTAGGACAGGGCTCAGAAGCGGAGGACCAAATCTCACACAGCCTTTTGCACTAGGGCTTGTAAATTTACAACTACAATTCTCGTAGACAACTCCAAGAAGATTTAAAAGTACACTGTGGTTGAGATTGGGCTCAAATTTTCAGCTCGACCTTCAGATATTAACTTCTGGTTTTCTTTTTCCAAAATCCTTATCAGAAAACTCCTGCAGCAACCAGGTGTTACTTCCAAACAACTTTGATTTTCACCTCCAGATCAGCCTGGGAGATACAGGTAATAACAACTGTGGGCACAAACCATCATTATCTATCCCCTAGATCAGATACACAATAAAACATACTAGAGGGTGACCAGAATTCAAACAATCTAGCATAAAAACAGGCTTTTGTAGAGGATATAAATTAGAAGTGGGGATGAGCCATTAATTTCTGATATTGATTAAAATACTCCTAAAATACCACACAGTAAAGAATTCCTTATTGGAATGGCTGATGTTGGAACTGTGGAAGAGCCAAAACTACTGAACAACAAGCTACAGAAAACCCCAGCTAATTAAGATGCTTCCTCTCTACCCTCCCCTTCCCATTACAATCCTCCCAAAAGCACTCATCTCCAGAAATACTATTTCCCATCAGTTCAAGGTGTGCTCATCCTTCTGACTCCCTGTGCATCTGTCTCATCAGGTCTTGGCACATTTGTCCCTTGGCCTCTGTTATTTGGTAATGAGCAGCAAGTGCACACATCACCCACCCTGCCACAAGCATTCCTTTTTTTGCATGGAGGTAAAAGCCAGAAAGCAAGAAGCTCTGCCTCTTCAGGTGGACTTAGTGCAGAGACCCAGGCTAGGAAGGAACATGCAGCCTTTGCTCCCAGGTATCCTGGCTGTATCTTCACAGCTCAGGCTTAAGAAGTCAGGTAGTGTTTTGTCACTAAAACCAGGGTGAGGACTGAATTTAAAAGTAATAAATGAAAAAAACCTTCACTGTTGCAAAATGTGGAATATGTAAAAATTTTCTTAAGAAAGGATGTTCTCTGATGTTTGATCTTTGTATACTTTCAAGCCTAATCAACAAGAATGGAGATCTAATCCATGAAACAGCAGCTAATAAGCAAGCTCTAAGATATCCCCATGTGTTAGAAAAACAGACTACTTGTTGGGAGAATTGCCTTCTTAAAGTTTAGGGCTTGACATGCTTCAGTGATCTCAGACCTAGGGGTAGGTTAACAAACCTTAGGAAGAAGGATGACCAGTGATAGTGGACACAATGAATGCAGAATTTATGGGCCACAAAGTCTTCAGGCAGAACTCTCAAGATGAGGAAAAAACTGATAGACCCAAGTGAGCAACTGTACTGGAATCAGCTCCAACTGGGTAAAAGATAATTCCAGCGGGGCAGATCGGGACCACCAACCCAAGAGGACTGAAGGACTGAGACTGTGGACTAATTAGCATGACAAGCAAGAGAATTATTAACCAACAGAAGACAGGAATTAGTGTTCATTGGTTACAAGTTATGTAGGTCTCTATTAATTCTTTCCTTGCTAAAAAGTGTAAGTACTAAACATTTTGATAGCTGATGTGCTTGATTTGTGGGATTCCAGCAAGCACCTTGGATTGCTCAACTCTGAAATTAGATAATCCATGTTTCTCTTGAGTGTGTAATTATTGGCTTGTTGCACACCACAACAAATCAGATTTCTGCAGACAACACCACCTCTTAAAACTCTAAACACTTTTGGTAGTATCCATAATTTTAAACAAACAGGTTTCCCACTTGTCAATCATAAGTCACATCCTAGTATCTATTACCTAAGAACTAATACCAAGTTCCATAAGGTTTTTTATTCCTTCTTATGTGGAAAAAGACACTTGAAATAGAGAAGAAAAAAAATCATGTATTTTGAGAAACATGCAAAAATCTCATTATTTCCCAAAATGAAAGGTATGAAGTGAATCTTACACATGGATTTATATAAGAACTTCTGAGCTTCAGTAGTCGTCTGACTCCTCACTGCCTCTGCCTCATTGGTATTCCAGCAATGTTGCATTGTCTGGAGACAGAAATACTAACACTTCAAGATAGTAGCAGATAATAATGTTGACATTTTAGTGTGGTAAACAAGTTTCAGCTGGACAATGTGGTTTGCATACATTAATCATCGTCCTTTAAGCAACTCATTCACCAGATTGAGTCTAAATGGCTTAAACAACTGGATACACAAATACTTTTTGGTAAACTAGAAGCAAGGCAGTTATTGCTGAATTCTTCTTCCCACAAGCCAGCCTGTAAAAGAAACAGGAGGCACATGCTTCATGGAACAAGCTGCTGCCATCAGACAGAAGCTGCTTTTTTTCCTTCATGTAACCCTGTGACTGGCTGAACTGGCATCACAGGACCAGAGCAACTGCACTATTCCAGACTAAAACTTGGATCTGGTTTGCAGTGTTATGGAGTTGTCCCTTTGTCTGGCAAAGCCCTGCTGAAAGTGCGGGAAGCAAGGAGTCATCACTGAGGGCTCCAGTGCCAGCAGGAAGCTGCCACCACCACTTTGGTTAATTCTGAAGTGCTTGCTTAGGGTAGGGCTCCTCTCCAGAAATGTCCAAGCAAGAGAGCTGGAAGCAGCTGGAATCAAACTGGAAGTATTTTCAGGAAATCAGCTGTTTGGATGATGAACAAAGAGATCCAGGCAGAGCTAGTTACTTATGTAGGAAACACAGAAATAGAAAACCTACAGACAGGGTAGGCTGCCATGACTGCTTTACCTTCCTCCATTTCTGTCACCTCATGCAGATAACACAGAACCACTGGCTCGGGCACCACACAGCCATCTGCTGCTTGATTAAAGGAGTTGTAAGCAGATTTGTTCCCTCATCTCCCCTGAATTCAGGCAGTTCTCCTGACTTATCCCTCCAGTATCATTTGCATGGCCACAGATAGAAAGGGGTGTGCTTCCACAGAGGAGATGGGAGTGAGAAACAGTCCTGGGGAGAAAATGGAAGAGTGAAAAATGGAAGAGTGGAGCTATGCTGGAGAAATAAACCATCCATTCAGAGGTGTTCAATGCAGAATAAACTACAATAAGAGATGAGATTTAACTGGCAGGGATTGATTCCACATACCCTTTTCCTCATCTCTTTCATATCTTGCTGGAAGGAAAAATTGTATTTCAAAGAACAGCTGTTAGAGATTCTGCCTTTTCCATAAGAAATCTGAAGCACTCAATTCCCATTATGATCCATTAAGCCATGTCTGACTGGAGACATTCTCATTAGAGCCCATTTCCTCTGACGGGATGCAGGAGGACTTCCAGCACAGAAATGATACAATATCACACACATACACACAGAAAAAAGCATCTTTATCATCTGTCTTGATTAAAGAAAAAAACTATAAACTAGTTAAAGCATTTATCATTCAGCCCTGTTATCTTCCACTCGACTTCATTCACACCACCCTTCAAAACAGAGCCACCACACAGCCCCACAGACCTGAGTGTTTTCTGGTACTGACAAAGACTCTCACCTAAATGATGATGACACAGTCCTCATGGGCTAAAAAGCCTTGAGTTTGGCCAAAGCCTGAAGAAGGAAGGTCTGGACTTATGTACAAACCTGCTAACTCAGATGCTGCCACCACCACCATCATATGCATGGTCCCTTTGGTGGCTCTCTCCTTTTGCAGTACCAAAGCCTCCATTTGCTCTGCAGACTCTTTTTTTTATTAACTTACAGTCTACAATTTGGCATGCAGTTGCTTTAATACTTTATTTTCATAACTGTATCTTCTGCCTCAAATACATTCATCACAGACTTAAATAAAAGCCTACCTTTAAGCAGATAAACAGCCCCAACAGAACTTCCCACAAGAGCCTGCAGTACTTCGTGGATGTTTTGGCAATGCTACTGAATTCATTTTGTCAAAGCAGGGTAGCAAGAATAAGCTCACAGTAGCTTTGCCTAACAAGTATTAGTAACATCAGTCTTGCTGATGCAAACCTGGCAAATAAACAAGTTCTGTACTTAACTGCATAGTGGATTGCTTAATAAGCACAGTATGTCTCCATAAAAGAAAATTAAATGAAAAAATAATTATAAACAAACACATTGACACTGCAGAAAAAAAATATACCATAATCATGTGGCCCAGTGTTATCACTCTAACAGAGTGTGCAATGCTATTAATCATTGAAATACCCATGTTATTTTAAGAGCACTACAGAAATCTGCTCGTTAGTACTGGCAAGCCATTCCATCCCCCAAAATCAAAACCAAATTAAAATATTCTGAAGTTTTAAACCAGCCGAGGTGAAAACCCCTTTTGCTGCAGCTGAACCAAACAGAAACAGCAAATGTGCTAGTTCCATTTGAGATATCTCAATTTAAAAAGTTAATGCACCTCTTGTTTGCCACAACAAAGGAGTTACAAACGTATCACTGTCCCCTGTTTGCGTGGCCAGTGAAATCCTTTGAAGCTTTGTCATACACCAAACTGCTCCACCAAAACCCACGCACAAGAAGAGTATTTTTCCACTCAACATTAATTTTTTTTATTAATGTATGCACACAGCACTCACCTGTAGAAGATATTTTAGAAACAGCGGACACATGAACTACTGGTGCAAAAAGGTGTACCCTGGGTCACCTACATTTAACCTCCAGGACATCAGTGAGCAACCAAAATGCAGAGAAACAGCAGCAAAATGCAGAGGAGCTTGGATTTCTAACTGATCAACACATGACACCAGTAACTAATTAGTTTCCAATTAGACTGTTTACATCCTTGCTGAAGCAAAACAATTGCAATATTTTATCTTGTTTTAGCAAAATAACCATTTACAGGCTATACAGAGCAGCATTCTGGTTAACATGCTATGTTTAATTGAATGACAGATTTGAATGCTAGGTTTAAAAAAAAAATCAACCAAACAAAAAAATCCCACAAAAATACCCACAAGACAACATATTTATGTGATTTAAATTATGGTCTGACTGCAAAGCTCATTAGCTACAGAGATCAAAACATACCAGGATTTCCACACTGTGTGTTAACAAATTAGGCAGTTATCTTTAGACTCACAGGCTAAATTGCACCTCCACATAAATCTAGTGGGCTGCATTGCCTGCAATGAGCTGGAGTCAAAAAACTCCATAACATTAAAAAAAAAGGCAATATTTGAATTGAATCTGGTGTTCTAACAGAAAGGTCTGCAGCTCCAGAGCCTGGTCATGTGTGCCCAATAAAGGCAGTTCCAGGGAGAGTGCACATGTCACCTTGCATCGAGTGATGCCCTACAGTAGCGATACCCGGACAGCCCAACAGCACTCGCACCTAGGGGATTGTAATTCTCTCTGGATAGGGGGAACATCACAGTCCATTCCACCTGGCACATTGCCTTGCAAATAGAAAATTCACTGTGGGAGTGATGCTATGTTCATTTTTTGCCTTTTCTTTTATACACCATTTCATATAGCTTTTATGCATCCTCAGTGCTCTCAGCATGTATACTGGTAATTCCTTAAGTCCGATAACTGAGCACACTCCTAGTATTCTGTTAAGTCAGGAGACCAAACGTCCTGGAGGCCTCGCAGCTGGAGGCCAGAAAGCCCTATGCTATCCTGAGAAACCAAGGCCCTCTCTAGAACACATCCTATAAACTGAGATTAGGCCCATCCAGGGGGGAATTCCTCAGGATGGGGGGGATATCACACTATTCATTCAAGCCCCTCATTGGGGAATCTTTGATAGACATGCTCATTTGCAAGGCCTATAGATTGTATACATGATCTATCACGTGTGTGCATTTCAGCGCATTCCACCTTGGCGAACTGGAGCACCATTAAGGATCCTTAATTAAATACTGAGGTAAAACCCCCTTTTTTCCTTAACCATGCCTGGCTCTTAATTTTAAGACCAGAGAAGGGCAACAGGAGCTGCCATCTGCAATCCTACCCTGAGCTATCCCAGTACAGAACTACCAGTACTCAACAGGGTAAATAAAAACCAGGGGTTCATAAACTACACAGATTTATTTCTGCTTCTACCCCCTTCTGCAACTTGGGCAGAGAAGCAATTGCTCCTGTGCAAAAAGCCACTTAGAAGAGATCTTCCCAAAGGGCTCTTGGCGCTTTCCAATTAATTTTTCCATCCCAAACCCCTTACAGGAAAATTCCCCTGGAATCTGCACCAAATTATTCCTATCATGCCTTTCCAGCTGTGCAGTCCCTTGACAGAAAGCACAATGGAGTTGTTATGCCTTCATTGTATCCAAACGGGAACTCCATGAAGACTGAGCTTGTTGTCCCCTTCTCCAAGTACACTTACACCTTGACTAATGACGGCCACAAGGCTTTCACCCTAGAAAATTTTATTTTAAACCTACAGAAGATTCTTCTCCTCTTTCTTCCTCCTGCATCAGATTGCACAGCACATTTTTTTATCTGCAAGCTTTCTAAGTATCTAAGTAGATAGCACAAATTTACACACCTCGCCCCAAACTTCTGCGAAATAGAATAGATGCTTTGACTCAATTCCTGTGACAACCAGAAAAAACTACTTTCTGATGACCTGTAAGGACAGGTGATTCTCTACAGCCCTCCATTCACTTCTTGGGAGAAAACAGTACGACTAGGGTAAGCGATGCTGGGGAGGGGCAGTGACATTGCAAGTAAGTATCAGTTTGAAAAAGGTTTTTCAACAGAATTACAACCCTAACACCTCTATGCTTGCCTGTAAAAAGCCATTTTTTCTGTTGCTAAAGTGAAATGCATACTTGAATTTGTTTCCAAATGAAAAGCATTTTTCTCTAAATTAGATTCTTCTCAGCTTGCAGTTTATCCAACACTACAAGAGCTTTTTCAACAAAATGTGTTTTCATACAAAAAACCTGAGTCTCATTACATTAACGGTTTCACCACTGGTTCACAGACCAAATAGCCACCCTGGTGAGGCCCCACCTGGGACACTGCATCCAGCTCTGGGGCCCCCAACCTAAGAAAGATGTGGACCTGCTGGACAAATCCAGAGGAGACCACAAAGATGCTCAGAGGGCTGAAGCACCTCTGCTATGGAGACAGGCAGAGAGAGTTGGGATTGTTTAAGCTGGAGAAGAGAAGGCTCTGGGGAGAAATTAGAGCACCTTCCACTGACTACAAGAGAGCTGGAGAGGGACTTTTTACAAGGGCATGGAGTGACAGACAAGGGGTTGACTGCTTTCAACTGAAGGTAGGTTTGGATTGGATGTTAGGAAGAAATTCTTTTCTGTGAGGGTGGTGAGGACCAGGCACAGGCTGCCCAGAGAAGCTGTGGATGCCCCATCCCTGGAAGCATTCAAGGCCAGGTTATAAGGGGCTTTAAACAACCTGATCCAGTGGGACTTGGAACTGCAGGATCTTTACAGTCCCAACCCAAACCACTCTATGGTTTCAAGGACAAGAATCATCTCCCAGTTCTGTGCCTGCACAGGGTTTAGATCAGTGAGGTGCTACTCACACTCTGGTAGCACCCTGAAAATCACCTTAGTTACCATAACCATTAATTTGAAGTACCCAAGCTGGCTGGGGATAAAATTAGAGGAAACTGAAAAATTATATTGCACTGAAGGAGTTCAGTGCAAATACGATGCATATCGTGGTCTTGTTCATTTCTTATCAGAACAACAAAAAATGGCTGCTTAGGAAATTGTGATTCAATTAGCATCATTTTCAACTTGGCAGGTTTGATTTGAAACAGATACAGTTCCCATGAAAAATTACTTTTGCATCTTAAGAGCACTGAGCCATCTGCTGTTCACAAAGTCGCTCATTAAAGAGCTGCCAGAACTTCTTTCAACCCTCAGCCCTCTCTTCTCCTCCTCAGTAAACAGTGATTCCCACCCCCAAAAAAACCACAAACATAATACAAAACAAACAAAAACCACAAACAAAACAGAACGAGAAAACAAAAGAGGATAGCACTGGCACTTTGCTTAATTTTGAAGTACAGGACTCCAGACCTTTCAGATCACCTGGGAATGATGAAACCATGATGGCATTGGCTCATTTGACAATTTCTCTCTTTTTTTCCTCCCCCTGCTAAATAAACTTAATCACTCAGAATTGTTCTGATTTAAGCTTCAGCATTCCCAAAATGCAATTCTTCTGTCCAAACAGCCCCAGTTAACGTTCATTATTTTAGATTGACATTCAAAGATTTTATATGAACACACAGACTTAGATGCACACCACCAGCCCCATCTTAAAGGGGATTTGCTTAAGAAGCACATTAGTACCCAAAAAGCTGCTTCCCTCAGCTAATTAACTTAGAATGATACACTGTCAAGTGATATAATTGTGTAGATAAATACACCACTGTTTTGGGGGGGTTACAGGGTTGGTTTGGGTTTGTTGTTTGTTTTTTTTTTAATTCATTGTGTACCTTTATAAGAGAAACTCTGCAACATTGGAATTCTCTGCAACATACAATCTTTCTACAATACTATAAAGAAAAAAAACTAAAAATCATTATCTGCAGCTATGCAATAAGGAAGAATGAAGATATGAATCAGTATTTTTCATGCTGCTCTTTGAAAGATTTTACCACAAGATTCATACCATTATATCTCAAAGATATGAAGCAGTTCTTTTTTTCATAATTCATTCTTTTGAAGAGCAATAGAAAAATCTCAGAAATTAGCTATCAAAAATCTTCATTTTTCCTCAATTTTACAGTATTATCCAGGGAAAATTGCATAACTGCAGGCAGATGATATACAAGAGATGAAACACAGGGTCAAACATGCTTTTTCATTAAACTTTCACCACCATTTCCTATTGAAGACTACAGACTGCAGAGACTGTTTCTAATTAACAAAGCACAGGTCTGGCACTATTCCGTATTTTTATGAATAATGTTGGCAGCTACAAAAGCTCTGAAGAGAAATGAGACATAGCAGAGGATGAGCAAGTCAGCACAAGTCTCTATATGATTCTTTGTCAGGAAAGAGCAAGCATAATCCTCAAATGTATAGAAAGGAATTAGGAAGCAAGAATGCAATTTTTCTCCCCAAGTAAGGTATTAGCTACACAGATGTAGGATTAACCAAGAGTTCCAATAACTCACTTAAAAGGAACACCAAAAAATCAGGAGATGAGGCAGAGAATTACAATTCTGTCACAAGGTTATATGAAAACTCAGCACTGAGGGTAAGGAGCTCACTCTGTTTAGGAGATGAAAGCCAATAGCTAGGTGACAGGACTACAACATCTAATAAAAAGAAAAAAGAAGAAAATCACCTCCGGCAGAAATTTAAATGTCCTTGAGGCTTTTTATTCTAGCAAAGAAAAGCATATGAAAAGGAATTTTTCAGCTAGAATTTAAACTTAAAACCAAACACATTGAAATCTGAGATTAGGTACAGAGTTTTTAATCAGAGGGAGTTAACTATTAAAATTAATTGCCAAGGAAACAGTCAAGCCTGCCTTTGAATTTCTTCACATGCAGACTGGTTGCCTTTTCACAAGATGCCCACAAGACAAATGCAAACCACAGGGCTCAGCACAAAGCTACAGGAGAGTTATATTCCAGCTCTTGCTCCCAAGGTCAGACTACACAAGCCCTAAGCACTTTTTAACCCTTGCACTCCATGAATTTGTTCATCCAGCCAAGAGCAAATCTGAATGGTGCAGCTGGAAGTCCTTCAGATGGGATTTGTCTTCCCCTGCATCAAGTCATCTAAAAGCTTACTGCTCACCCTAAACAAGCCAGTAGCTCCTCACAGCAAAAGCACTTCCAGAAGTGACCTCTTGCAGTCCAACTGTCCGTCCATCGTCCATCCCTCTACCTCCATCAAATAAGGGGGCAGCCCCAAAGGCTACTCACTTAACATTTGGGTGGAAGAAGGCGAGCAAGATGAATAGAAGCTTTCATGACAGGATGTAACACGACTAAAGACAAAAGCATGAATTGGTTACTCATTTCAATAAGAGCTTGTGAAGACAAACACAAAAATTTAAATACCCCTTTACATATGTAAAAATAGCTAGTGAAGAAATGTTTCCTCTTCTAAAAAATCCCATTAACTTGTTTGCCACTTAAATAGTCTCTGAATACAAGCCAAAGAAATATTTTGGAAAATCTAAACAGCTGTGCATGATGCAGTTTTCCAGAGATTTACTCCAGACACTTAAGAGAGAAAAATCCTAGTAATTGGAAAAAGAGGATAAAGCCACTAAAGAACAAGAAATGAGAGAGACTAAAGTGACACAGCAGGAAGAAAGGACAGATAACACAAATGCATCAGCAATTACTTGTGATTTAAAACTATGCAAGAAGCATGTCTTATGTGAGCCTTAGAGATCATTTCAAAGGAGAGATACAGGGTGTTATGGGTTTGAAAAAGAGCATGCTAGATGTCTCTCTTTGGTCAGAGGAAGTTAAATGAAGCAAGGTTTGAAACATGAAAATTACAGTTACCCATTAATCCCAGTTCTGTTAACAGTCCCCTGATTTTGAGGGCACATTTCTGCACCCGTGCAGGGAGGGCTCTTTAATTCCAGTCCCTGAGCTTTGGGATACAGCTACAATTAAGGAAAAAAAAGGAGAGGAGAAAAAAAAAAAAAAAAAAAAGGAAAAAATAACCCACCCCAGACAATCTCACACACACAAAATCCACATTTTTCTTCAAGTCCTTGAAAATGCATCTGCAGCTTGATAAGAATGACAAGATGATAAGCTGACACTGAGCAGGCTAACTCTCCTCTCATCTTTGGAGAGGCAGAAGAAATTTCAGACAATGCAGTAAACAATGCTGAAAGACTGTCAAGCCAGAGATTAGAAAAATTGCCTGCTAGCTGGTGTTTAGAAAAACCTGCTACAATCAAAATGAAACCAGTATGAGTTTACATTTAATTCATGCCTCCAGTATTAATGGCCTCCATAGTGCCCCCTGACATTTAAACCTAAACAATAATTTGGAACAACAATTGCACTTTAGGTTTCTATCAGCAGTTTGATCCATCCAGGCAAGTAGTAAGGACAAGACTAGAATTTCAAGCTTCACTGTGGATTCTTCTAAAACACAGGTCTAATTAATGGAAACTAAAACAAAATCATAACCCAGTTGTATAATTTCTACTAGGAATGCCCTGTCTTATCAAGTTTTTTAATAAAAGATATGTGTTAATGTGACTGCAGAAAATCATTCTTTTCAGCAAATTTTTCATTCATTCAATCAGAGCCAGTAGCACAAAGATTTGCTGCTGGGCAATAACCCTAAATACTTGTAAGCATTCAACCCCATTTTCTTTCACAGAAATCATCATAAACTTAACAGCCTGTGCTATCCTTAAGGCAAACCTTACATATTTAATATATACATGTAGGCAGAAACAAATGGAACCGAACATAAAAAGCTGAGGCCTAAAATCCAGGCTACTTTATGCCTGTAACAAACTTTGCATGCTGAACTATCAGTTAAAATCTCTTTGAAGACCATCCATGATGAACTGAAAGCTGCATCCAGCAATTTCTTCATCCAAGGGGAGGCCCACAACTCAAAACCCTTAACACTGAACTCGAGTCCTTTGGCCAACTCATCTAGCACCTTAGAGAAAACAGAAGCCTCATTTATCAGATTAAGGCAGGAGAACGCAGTAGGGAAAGGAAATGCCACCAAAATATTTAGTTTCATACACTCACCCTTGTAGAGCAGGCTACGAATGTTCACATTCGTGCATTGCCTGACACAGAAACATCACTAAATTGTCAGCTAACGAGCAGGAAAGTCAATCTCTCTTTCAATTCTATCACATATCTGACACTTGGTTAGCCCAGGGGATCAACTCAGACTGTAGTCAAAATAACAGCATAGTTTCGTGCTGAAATTACCAACTCTCCTCTTGCACTGCTGCCTTTCTTTCCCTCAGAAAAGAAGATAAAAATTTTGACATTTTAGGATTCTATGCTTAGAATTTTATGGGAGAGCTAACAATAAAAAAAAAAAAAAGACATCTCTAAATACCATTTCCAACTACTTGCCAACAGATAAGAAAGTCACAGAGTTCATCCCTTCCCACACAGCCCCAGAAAAAAAGGATTCCAGAAGCTCAGTTACCACCCCAAGACATATTCCCACAGCCAAGCTACTAAAGCTGTAGAACAGAAGAAATAGCATTATTTAAGACCTTACTTACCCAACCAGGGCTGAGAATATTCTGATGTCTTTCAGGAGGCACCAGCAGAAGCAGCACATTTTATACAGCCAAGACAGACACACAGCATAGCAAAGAGAAGGGCTATGCATGACTAGGCAGCTCCCACAGCCAGTATTTCTGGCCCTGGGAAACAACACAAAGCCAGGTAAATATACACTGATAAAAACGCAAAACTTTCTCCCAAGGTAAGCAGGGCTCACAGCCCTAAAGAGACTCCCCAGACATCCCAACACAGCTGAACCCCTGCTGCTCTGGCACTCTCCCATTTGCAAGCAAAGACCAGACCCACCATTCTCCTCGGGTGCATTCCCTTCTTCTCCGACAGGGAAATGGGCCTTTATAGGACACACACAGTTAAACAACAAGACCTTCTCAAAAGCCCCAAGAGCCCAGCACCAAAAAGCTGGCAGCCCCAAGAGCCCTCCCCCTCACACAGCAAAATTTACAGCCCCCTGCATTAGTGTGAACCCATTTTCACCTGCAGCAAGAGCCAGTGCTCAGGAGTGCTGCTCCCCACCATGGCAGCATCACTTCAGCATGGTGAGGGTGAAGCCAAGCAGAGGAGCAGAGCAGGCAGCTGGGGAGATAGTCTATCTCATTTCTTTATTGCAAACACACCGGGATTGTTTATTTATTTGTTTCAACCTCCCTGAAGCATCAAAAACCTTCAGAATAAGCATAGCAGACCCTGAGCCAAAGCTTAATCACAGCTCCTGTGCTGTCAGCTGGCCCTTATTGAGCTGGTCCAGCCTTCAGGGACACACAGCTGAAGCAGACAGACTGCCTGAAGCTTTCAAACCCAGCTGCTCTGTACTTGGCATAGCACTGAAAACACACAGATCAAAGCAGTAGTTACCAACTCTGGTGTGAAAACTAAGGCAGCGGAATAGTTCCTTGAATATTACTTAGGATCAGTCTGTAGCTTTTTAATCAGAATCCCCATGACTTCTCTGTTGTAACCACAGGACATCTCTGCCTCTCGAGACCTACCTCCTTTCCCTTCTCCTTTATAGCCCATTTTATTTGGCAGCTGATCCTGTTGCTGAGCCATGCACAAAAAAAAAAAAAAGAATCCCCTACATATCTCTTTTCCACACAATATTAGTAAAAATTTGTAGTTAAGGACTGGAGACTTTCCTTTTCAAATGCTTTTTCCAGAATTGCATTAAAGAGCAATCAGCAGTGGGCAATGAAGAAGGCCTCCAGAGGTAAGGGTCAGTAAGTAAAGGCAGTAATCTGTTATTTTGGTAAAACAACAGCAGGAACAATGTGTATGACTGCAGGCTTAATTATCCTGTGCTCTCATGGTGGGACTTCAGGGAGAGTGAGAGTACATGGTCTCTTTGAATTGTTGAAAATTCATTCCTGTAAACACCAAAAGTGCAGAAAAACTGGGTCAGCCTGGTTTTCTGCAAACACTCCAAACCAGCCTCTTATCCTGAGGTGCTCTCCCTGGAAAAAAAATGCTGTCAAAATTCAATGTCTCTTTAGTTATTCCTACTTGCAGAAGATGGGGGATCCAGCTCTAACAGCACACAAATGGCTTCACCTCCAGTAAGGCATCCAGCAATGCAGCAGAAGCCACCACCAGATTTCATATAACACAAATTCCCCCGTCTCATGGCATGTTTGGCACTAAAACTGTCACCTTACTCAGTACTGAATCCCTGTGAATTCAAAATAAGCTTCTTCGTGCCTGTGTACAGCTCTAATCAAAGATGTTATCACTCAGGACTTGTGGGAACATGTGTGTCATTCATAAATTATGAACCAGACTTCTTTAAGCCATGGTGATTACTACAGGTATGCAGCACAACGCAGAAATGCAATATTTACAGACCAATGCCTCACTAAAATGTCAATATTATAAAGCCTGTAACTGATTAGATTATTCTGGAGGAGAACTTAAGCAGATACAAAACAAACCAGCTTTTTTTGATGCTGACAGAGGCAGCACAATTTACCAGCTGTAAATTACAGCTATTTTTTTTGCTGCTTTCTTGTCCTCTGTTGCATCCATTACAGAGCAGGAATACCTGCACATCTTATGAAGACTGTCATAGAAAATAGTCTTGCAATGCAGTTCACTTTCATCCACAAGTCTCTAAAAATACTTAAGACAGGAGAAATATTTTGAAAATGTGTTACATTATTATGGCTGAAACAAAACAAACAAACAAAAACTGTTGCAGAAGATACACATAATATTTTAATTTGAAATGAATGCCTACTGCAACCTTTTCCCCACCCCATATTTTTTCAAACTACTTGGTACTGTTATCACAGAGAAGGTAGAAACCCACTTACTCTGAATGACACAGATATGTCGACAAAATTGATACAGCCTGGGAAATCAAAAAGGCTTCCATTGGAATTGAAAGGAAATAACACAATTTATTTCTAATTGTTTTAAGCTTAATTTAGAAACTGTTTCATTTCAGTTAGTTACAGATGCAAGTTTAACCTCTAAATTACGGCCAAAGTTATTGTGACCACAAACACAACAGTGATTACTGCGAAGAGTAAGATTTTTACATTTGTTTGAGATGCCATCTCATTCCAGTTCCTGCTGACATTTATCTACTTCCATAAATCAGTGTGCATAGAGACAGAGAGGACAGCGGAGCTGCTGTTTATTTACTGTTGTTTGTTGAGGGAAGGTGAACCAACACTGTCCATTTTCTCTCTTGGTAGTTGTGGTTCACAGCCCTCACAGAACAACTCGATTTACAGCCTTGGCAGATGAAGCCCTGGGTATCTCAGGGGAAGGATGTACATTTTAGGGATCCTGCTGTTCCATGAGTATCTATCTGCCCTCTTAACGCTGTTTGTTCCTGTGGGATAAGAGGCCTGCATACGTCCAAGTTTCACATTCCGATTGCACTTATTACTGCATAAAGAGGAAAAAGAACACACCCAGCACTCTCCATCAAAGATATGGTTAAACAAACCTTCAGCAATGAGCTCATAAAAACAAAACAAATTAATTTACTGTGTTCATCTAACATCAGCATCCCAGTTCCAGCTAGTTCAGGAGGTCTTCCACAGGTATTAGAAGTTAATTCTGCTGGGGACGATCCAGTGTGCAGCCTTGTCTGGTGAGATGCTCCTTTTATAAATCTGACCTCTTGTTCTACATTCCTTCATTTCACCTTTATGGATGTGATGAGGCAATTCAAACAGAAAATCAAAGATCCTCCATGGATTTCACATGGAAACAGTGAGTTTTTAAGCCACTTATAAGAACTCCTTTGCTTAGACTCAGACTCACACCATAGCTGAACAGGAACTTCTGGAGGTCATCTGCATTTCAGCATGAAGGTGAGCCAAGTTCAGAAGCACCAATTTAGGCCTAACTATCCAGGGCAAACAAGGAGCAACTCTTACCCTGTTTCCTGTGGAGTAACTTGAAACACCTTGATGGCAAATTCTGACCAAATTTGTGAAGGATATACATTACAAAGGTGATTAATCTCTCCTACCAACTCTGTAAAAACAGATAACCAAGGGTAGCTATCTTGATATTAAATTTACCAAAAAACCCAAAAAAACCTAGCAGAATATTAATTTTCCTTTTCAAAAAGTAATATGCAATAATTTCATGAAAACAGAAAGGTTTACATCTCATAAAAACAACACAAAAACCAAACTACAAACTGCACTGCCAGGACACCAGGTCATTTTTGACTCAGAAGGCAGAGCACTGTGCACTGAGTCACCAGTGCTTCCAGTCTGCTGCCAAGTCCTCCCATCAAAACACCTTACAGTTCTGGGAATGCCATAATGAAGTCACTGTCAGAGTTGTGTGACTTGACACTATGAAGAACCAAGTTCTTTGCCAGCATAATTCTGTTGATTTCAGGAGAGGTGCTGCAGCAGAGAATTCAGATTATAACTCACAGTGCTGTCACAGAGTCCAATATTTTTATTGAAACAAACCCTGAAAAAATACTCACTGTTACTGGCTCTGCATACCTTGTATTCTCTATTAACACCAGTGCTTTTGGCTTCAGGCCACGACATGATCTTTATGAAAACAAACTGGCCACCAGAAAAGATTTCGGGCACGAGTATGTTAAAACACAAAATTCTAGTGTAATTACTATGGTTACCAGAGTAGAAATTGAACATGGATTGGAAAAAACAATTCAGGGATGAATATCCTCCTCATTAGATACAACCTGCCAAGGATAGTTGCATTCTTGCATTGCTTACTGGGAGCTCACTACTCTAAACCCCTGAATCACGATGTGACATTCCCAGTCAGTCATCTTCACCATCATGGCACCAGCTGTCAGCTTCCTGAAAATGTCAGGTTTGTGCTCATCGAAGGAAGAAGGTTCTTATTAGTCTTACTAAAAAAATTTGGAGGAATAACGCACCCCTTGGATACCTACATTTAAATTTCAGAGTCATTACCATCTTTTTTGGCAGAGGTCTGGCAAAGGATAAAAAGAAAGTTGTGGAAGAAGTCTCTGAAGGCCTCTAGAGTTCAGCTTCCTTGGCATCTGGGGAAGAAGATGGACAGGAGGAGCCTTCGGACCTCGACGAGCCATGCGGACAGGAGGACCCGTGTCACACTGTTCCTCGCACTGTGCTCCCACCACTCAGAAGCCCATCTCCATGCCCAGATGCTACCCCTCCTGTCAAGGGGACAAGGAACAGCTGTTGAAGGACTGTGATGTGACAAAGCAACCAAATGCTTTATCCCACCTTTTACCCCAGCTGGGTGAAGGCAGGGTTCAGATCCACCACCATCTCATACACCATATCTGGAAACAAAAGCCTACTTCTTGCAGCTGCAGCAGCTGGATCACTCTGATCCAGCACAGCTGATTCTGTGTGTGCCATACATGAACTGGGTGAAGACCAACCAGGAGATCAGCAGTTTGCTTTGCTTCTTTTTGCCTGATTAAAAGTCTGGACAGTTGAAACCCACTTTTAGTGAGAAGAGTCTTTAATCAAACAGGGGTCCATTGCATAAGAGCTTGATGTTACAACAAAAGATGCACAAACCAGTGAACCATCCAACAATTTAGTTTTGGGATTTTCCACCACTGCCTACACAAACAGAGCTAAAGGTTTGTGACAGCTGCTTGTGTTTCGATTATCTCTTTCAGGATCTCAAAGTTCAAAACCACATTCTAGAGAAGCAACTGGCAGAAGGAAATTATTTCTAACAGCCCATCCACAGAAGAGGCCCCATTTTATTATTAATTACTCATATTGCCATAGAACCTAATTGTCCCAGCCAAGAATAGAGGCTCACTGTGTTTATTCAGCACAAACAGGAGGGCAAGGGCAGGCCTTGCCCCACAGAGCTCACCCTCTACAGCCTCCTGGTCCAAGCTCCACGTTAACCATTGCCAGCTCTGCAAGAAGCCTCATCTAGTGCTCAACACACCCCATGAGATTTCAGCCAGCCTGAATTCCCAAAGAACTGCAAAAGTCACGCCTCACAGATTTAAATGAAGATTTCCCATGTATTCCCATTGTAAAGGTCATCCCACATTCTGGATCTCACTACAGTAAAGCCTGTCATTTAACTTTTTCCCATGCAGCAAGAGGAACAAGGGGTACTTTGTGGGGTGAGGCTACCCAGAGACAGCAGGCAGGGAGAGGAGAGATGCACTCCTTGCAGGGAGAGGCAGCTGGAATTTGGTTTTCCCCACCAGCAATGAACAACTAGGTGTATGGAAAGAGCAAAGGAAAAATTAAGCATTTCAACCTGCTGCAGGGATTAGTAAATGCTGATGTGAAAAATCTCAGTCCCAGCACAGAGAGTTGTGGTTCAGGAAGAGATAAATGGGAAGGAGTAGGAACATTGTTAGAAATAGCAGGATGGCAGCCAGGAGCAGTCAGCTTCCAAAGGGGAAAAGAGCAAAGCAGAAAGGGCAGCTCGGGGTGAGAGATGGGGATGTATTCCAGGATCCCAGGTACTTTCCATGTGCTCTGGATCGCCAGAGTATATGGGAGGGGGACCACAAAGGGACGGTACAGCCCACAGGGGACAGGGTGCTCTGATGAGCTGCTGATGGTCTCCAATGACAAGGGCTTTTGCCACTGAAACACTGCCAAACAATGAACGGAGAAACCATAGAGTTTAATCTGAGTTTTTCATCCTCGTTTTTCCTTTAGTTTTGATTGTGATAAAGTAGCAAAACTACCACAACACCATTCCTAAATGGCCTTACTGGTCACCCTGGCACCAGTGGGAGACACTGCCAGTGCACACCCTGGTCAGTGAGCACATGGCAGTTGATTGCTTTGGCTTTCTGGTTGACCGGCTTTTGTAAATGGAAGGATTTGGAAGATAAATTATTGGACTAGATCTGAGAAAAATTCGTGTTTTCCTTGTGATTTAGCCACAGATTTCCTTTGAAGTTATGGCTGCACAGCCTATCCCACCACAGCTTCTGAACCTCTACTACTTATCTGTAAATTCCCCTTATTATTCCTTAATAGCAAATCCCTGACAAAGTCCAATTTCCACAGTAAAATCCCTAATCTTCTATTTATATGCCTGCAACTCATCGTGCCAGGCAGGCACCGCAGAATCCCCAGGTGTTACTGTCACGCAATAAATAACAATTTATCCCACCCTGCTGAGACTCAGTGTGCCAAACTGCAGCTCACAGAACGAGCAGCATTCTGAATTTTCAGGCCGTTTCCGCTTTCCCGGAGTGCAGTCTGTGCTGTCACAGGGTAACAAAGAACTAGGCCTGCTTACTAACAAAACTACCTTTTAATAACTACAACTGGCTTAACTGGACATTTTCATGACTCTGTATACAACTGACACCTTTCAGAGTCGTGGTTAATTATTCCAGTGGATTTTATTTCACCAGAGTCTCTTTCCACTGAAGACCCCAACCAATGTCGGTGCCCCTGGAGGCTGGATGTGATACCCATCCCTCTGGCAGCAGCCAAGGTCATGCTGACTCACTCCCTCTGGCTTTTCCCTGCATCCATCCAGTGCCAGTGCTCTGGTGAGTGCTTGACAATTCATTACACTGTCATTTGCAAAGCTGAGATTCCTTTCTCCACAAACAGCACAAACCACTGGACTGCAGGCTCCTAAAAATGTTGCTTATCAGATTTTGGATGCCTTTTCAAGGGGTAGATTACTTTCTGCCACAAAAATAACTGATGGCAGGAGAAGAATCTCTGCTACAGGGTTTTGGGGCAGAAATCAGGATCCCCGTTCCCAAACCCACTTCTTCAGACTGGAATATTTAACAAGCACATCCTTGAGTAATGGCAACAAAGCAGCAGCTCTCAGTACCCAGCCCAGCATCAGGTGGGGGTGCCTAACTCAAGCTCTCACTGGTTAAGAAACCAGGGGTCACATTTCAAGAAGCATCTTGCAATTGAGAGACCTTTATAAAATAAAAACTGAGCACAGCATGGTCTTCACCTGCAACTCTTCCTGCTATACTCAGGGAAAGGGTTATTTATACCCAAACAAAGCTCATTTTTGGTTTAAGTGTCTTCCAATCAGTCTAATCTCCTACAAAAGCAAATTCAACAACCATAAAAACACAGGCATTACTCAGAGTGTCTCTAACATCAGCCCAGGGAAGAGTGAGTAAAGTACTTTTCAAACACAAGTGCTAAAACTATAATCAAGGTATCACTGCATTTTCTGTTCTTGAATAAATCTCTCCACAAGCAAGTAGAGAGAAAATACTTCAAATTACAAATCATGATGCAGTATTAAATAACTACAGTGAAAATATTTAAAGCCAGGAGCTTATGTGTGTATCACAACAATCACTCAGGTATGTGATCTGTAATTTCAAAGTATGTGGGCAAAAAGAAGTAATATAGGTTTCAATGCAAAGTTGCTGAGCCTGCTTAAAAAAGCAAACCCAATGTTTCCCAATACAAATAAAATACAGACTTTGGGGGCAAATTTCCAGGTATCTAAATCTGATAATTAAGTTCTGTTACTTTAATATGGATTTTATTTTGGGAATAGAAAGCATCTAAGAATCTACAGCATCATTGTAACATTAAATTCAGCATATTTGGAAAAAATGTTGTCCCTCAAATGTGTTGTTCCAGATTTGCTACTATTTTTACACAGCTGAGCTTACAGCATCTTAAGTGAAAGTTTTGTTATTATCAGATGGCAACCATCAGCCCTTATCTGGCAGAGAAATAAAAAGCTTACCTAATGCCCAAGAAATGGAATTACCTAATGCCCAAAGTAATGTACTCCTAACAATGCCATCAGACTCCATCTCCCTTACTGGTATACACAGACAATTATATTCCATCTAAATTCTGTTCCTCTGCTCTAACGTTATATATCATACACTTGATTCCACAGAGGAGTCCTTGGTACCATATCCTTCCAATTTACTTTAAAATTTGTCACCAAGGGCCCAGATTTATGACAGAGATTTTATGGATTAGTAATTGATCTGGTGCACATTTTTAGCTTACTGCAGATGGAAGATCCATGTCAGCTGAAAATTCTTTCCTTCAGATTTCTGCTGTGTTCTGTGTTTGGTTGTGGGGGTTTTTTCACCTTGCTCTTACACATTTGGGGCTGATCAAGTGCATGCCCATGAGCAGGCACAGAAGCTCAGCAGAGTTACAACAACTCATTAAAGTGCAAGAACAAAATCACATGCTTGAGACACAATAATTATAATTATGCCAGTTCTTCCTACTTTGGTGGGAAGAAATCTGAATTGTCAGTTTGTAACACATTTTATCACTTGCATCTTGATGACAGTGCTGTTTGCCAGTGGGTGGTAGGCAGAGATTCAACAATAAATCATTGTCCCTTTTTATCTTTGACTTACCCATGGAGGCAGGACTTCAGCATTGGTCTTCAAGCCATACCTGCTATAAATGACCCTTAGGCACAACCCTGAATAGAGGGCATTTTGTTAGAGATAGCATTCTTCACATGAGATGCTAAATCCAACCTTTCCTAACTGTTTGTAGGTGGGAATTACAATCAATTATCAAAGAAAGAAAGGACAATGCAAATGCTGTCCTCAGCTAAATTCAGGTGAGCTCTGCATGTTTGTCATTGCCGTGCAGTCACCTGTGTGATAAATACATATTATAATACTTTCCACAAATATTTAAATAGATGCTATATGTATAATGTTAAAGTAGCTTTGCTATAAAGATATAGTTTTTGTAGTGCCTTTATTTCTGTGATTAACTAGACTAAGACATAGTAGTAAAATAGCTGATGTAGTTATGCTTGTGGTAATTGAACTGTCTGCTTGCTTGGATAACATCCAATGAACTTATGGTGAAGATCCCAGCTACGGACATGCCAGCGATCAGGAACCACCCTCTGCAGAAACCATGGACTAAAACTCAAGCTGGAGGTGATAATAAAAACTGACTAAAACCACAGCCAAGAAGTCCGCATGCTCTAAAAAGGTGGACCCGAGGAGGAGCCAGGCTAAACAGTTCCTGGAACATGTAAACTAGTTTGGGGAAAAGTTTGAATATGCATAATTGTTTATGAATATGCATTATGCTGATGCAATAGTAAAGGTATGTAAAGGGTGTCTCTGCAATAGCAGGTGTGCTCTTGGCCAAGAGCCAAAGGTACCCATCGCGCTGTAATTTTGTTTTATCTTTGTCCCCTATTGTCCTTTTATTAAACTTTTAAATTTTAACAGGAGAGTAAACCTTGTTTTTCACACCTGGAATTATCCAGAACCGTGCAACCTTTCAATGCTCTGTAAAAACTCTATAAGGTATTTAGGATATGAGAAAAACTTTTCCTACTCGCCTAAAAAAAAAGCCCCACAAGCTTGTCTTTATTAATACTATTTATTATAGGAACTACAAGCTAGTAAGAGCACATTTTTAGCAAGAAGAATCATAGATTCAAGTTGGACAACACAGTTGTTAAGTACCTTGGCTTAGCCATCAAACTGAGAACCAGAGGCTATGACTACACAGACACTTTAACCCAATTGTGAACTCTCCATCTGACTCCAGACCAAAAACTCCAGTTCTCTTAACACTCAAATGCCAAAAGGTTGAGAGTCTGTCTTTCTGGGCAGGGCCAGGATTCAGTGCAGTTTGGCATCCTGCACCTTGCCTTGTGGGTGTGAGTAGACAATACTCCAGTCCTGAGAAGACAAAATCCAAATCATGCTGTGTTCACGTTTGGCCAACAGCCAAGCTTTTATAAATTAATTATTTCACCAAGCCACCTGTTCCCTTTGCCTGACCCAAATTCCTATCTTTATCCTTAAAATCTTGCTTTTCTGTCTTCCTGTCTGAGCTTTACAACTACTAGGAGCTGGGCTTCCCCCTCTGAGTACCCAAAACAGAAATTAAAACTGCAGCTGTTCGCAGCTTCCAGCTTCCCTCCGTGGGAATTCGCCATTAGCCAGTGATGACAAACAGCACTTTGCAGCTCATTCTCAGTGCACTGACATTTAAATCCGTCCAGAGTGACCAAGGCATCCGAGGAAAGCCTGTTTGGTGCCCACACACTTCTCAAGAGTGCGTGTCAAATGCACGGCATCGCCCCTGCTACCCGTGTGCCACCTGTGAGCTCTGAGAGATCACAGGATTAAAAACAAATAAACACAGACCAAACAAACCCAAACCACCAGCAAGGGAAGATGAAGTTTATATAAATTAGCTGGAATGGCCCCGGAGGTGACTGACTGAAGTGAAAGGTGAGTAACTCTGGTAACTGAGGATGTCTTTCATGCTCCTTGGCTAAGCACAGTGCTGTCTCTATCACTGCTAGAGAACTACTTGCTCTGTAGATGGGTTGAAGACAGGGCAGAGGTGAGTCAGGTGGGATTCAGAGGAGCAAGGGTGATGGAGAAGGTATGGCAGGACCATGAGGATAATGGGCCCCATTCCCAGTGCTGATCAAAAGGACTGAGTGCATTATATAAACTCACTGGTCATCAGTTGTCTTGTCTGGGCTTAAATAAATAAATAACTCCAGAAACCATACAAAAAAAAAAAAAAATTAAAGGGGGAATAACCTTTTTAAAAAAAAGGGGGTTGAGTTTCCAAAAGCCTTATGGAAAGGTGTCTTCTTCCTATGCATCCACACAGCCAACCCGATTTTAAAGCTGCCCAAAAAGTGATCTTTCCAAGCATGAGTTTAATGGTGAGGCTGCTACAAAGCAGAGGGGAAAAATCCTTGGTTGTTTCATTTTCAGTCCATGCTAAAACAACATTTCAAAGTATTTCTAGGAATCCCTCATGTCCCTACAATATCTGAGCATAGTATGGAAGGTCTAGTCTGCCAAAAACGGCCAGATTTCTTACATCCACACAATGACAAAAAGGCTCTTTAATATAAAAAATTCAGTTCCACATCTTAGAGAGCAGCAAATGAGCACTAAGCAAGATGTAGGGCAAAGATTAAAAAAAAAAAATAAAAGTACATATACCATCACGAACAGGAGACAAACACTGTACAAGAATGAGAATGAGGCTGCAGACAGAGAGGGAGGAACCCCAAGAGAGATGAAGAAAATGGGATTGGACGCATTTCAGTCTTAGTGAAAGCCTTTTGGTGTCTCATAGGTCTGTCCCAAAACTGTAGATTTGGGACAGTGGCCTGCTTCTTCTTTTAACTACCAAGTTAATTAAGCTTTGATAGTGAAAGAAATTCAGAAACATAAATATTATAATCTCAAAATTATTTTTAATACTACCCTCTGCAGAGAAGTAGAGACCAATAAAACACTAATCTGCAACTTAGCTTAATTTCTACCTGCCTAGCTCATCTTTAAGCACCTGCCCTTGCTCAGGCACATTTTTCACCTTCTGACTAGTCCCAGCTACTTCCATCTGTAGCTGGTCTGTACTCACAGACTGCATTCACAGCAGAGTACAAAAAATTGCTGGTTTCTCCTCATAATCATCTGCTGTGAGTGATGCAAGTGATAAAGGGACAAAGGGCACATTCATGTCTCTACATGCTGTATCAATTCCTCTAAATTAGGAAAATACTCTCCTCCCACACAAAATGAGTGTTGTTGAGTTCTCAAGGAAATAAGGAAAGAAGAGGGTTATGAAAGTCACGCAACAAATGTAAGACAGTTCAGTAGAAATGAATGCACGCTTTTCAGTCTCTACCATTATAAATTAAAATCATCCCTCCCAAAACAAAAAGTACAGTACAGAATTGTACTGAATTAAACATTATCCCCTCAGGTATCAGACAAAGATGGAAGGGAAATCCATAACAGAGACAAAGCCCTACAGTGCAGCAGAGACATGAAGGAAGCCAGAGCAAGCGATGATTCAGATTTTACTCCCATTGTCCATATGGAGGAAACACTGATGCAAAAATATAAGAGAGAATGAAGTACTGAAGAAAAAACACACTCAATCTCAAGAAGAAAGCTCTTCTTCTAGAAGCCCTCAATATAGCCAGAAAAACACAAAATCTTGCACGTATTTTCCTCCAGCTGCCAATTGCGTGAGGTATATAAAAATTGCCCAGGTGCAAATTTACTCTATCTGACTTTGAGAATGCTCCTCATTTTACCATGATGAATGTTCACAAACTACTGTTTTATGCCAAATCTTATTTTCTCCACCATTGTTCTGCCCCTCTTGCACTTTCAGTGATGCCAGGTGTTCACCCTGAATGCTGATGTGCACACAGACTGCACACACACACACCCTGAGAAAGAAAATCCACTAGGCAACACAGAAGGGAAGGAAAAGTATTTCACCTAAAGGAAGGTGAAAAGATGGTAGCAAATTATTTCTTTTTTAATCCACTACAAAAGGCCTAATTCCAAACAGATGTGGACCTTCAGATTAAAATCTCTCCTGTGACCCCTAATTTTACATTCATAAGCCTTACAACGGAAGTAGTTCACAATAATAATGCCTGGTTCTCCCAGTAACACCTCAATCAGTCATATTAGATTTGGGACTAATCCAATATTTCCTAGAAAATCCATGGAAAATTTACTTTTCTGTGACATAAAATCCAGTTGTAACTTCCATTTACCTCTGAGGAGTTCAACCCAGATGACTGATTCAATCAGAATCGCTCAGATTAGAAAGGGATTTATTTGATGAAAGAGTAAAACGAAGAAAATAATTGTAACCATTGGGAGGAAACAAATTGAAGTCTGTTTAGACATATTTTGTGAATATGTGAGCCCCCAGTGTTGAAAGCTGACCATGCCTGCTACAGGGCTGGCTATTATAGGAGGACTAATATTGCATGTTCATCTGTACTGGCTCCTAAGGATACAACACAATTACTGAGAGCCACTGGGAATACAGGTCTCTGGAAAAAAAACCAAAAGGTTCATCTACGTTTTTCTTTGCATGCTGCCAGAGCTTCAACAATAGTCCTAATTCCCCCTAACATGATTCCAGCTGCTTATGTTTTCTGTAGGCTGATGCATAGGATTCATTTCCTCTTCGAGGAAGCAATGCTGATGTAATTTGATGAGCATCTCTCTTAACATCAGTACCTGCTACAGCAGTTCACCCCGTCCCCCTCTTCCCTCTGCATTCATTCCTCTCCTCATGCTGACTTTTAGGCAAAGGCAAAACAGTTCACTGGGAGGTACTGTGAATCAGATGATGAGACCAATCTGGGTTACTGACAGCAACAACCCCTCCTCAGTTATTTTTAACTGAGGTTAGTTTCCTACCCTGCCGTGACAGTATGAACAGTTGCACAGCTGAGAGCCAGAACACGGGCAGGAATGGCAGAGGGAGATGTAGGAGTGTCTTGCTGAGAGATGAGCACATCAAACTCCACCCTTAGTAACCCCAGGTCACTGCAGACTTAATGACAAGCAAGAGAAAATGAAATTCAAGCACAAAGTGAGGCTGAATTTCACTCTGACAGTCACTGTTTCCAGGCAGCACGCTGCTGTGTACAGGGTAACTCACAGCAACCTGCCACTGGAATTCAACTAGGCACAGTGGGCACCCTCGAGAGGCTTTGTACTGCTCAAGGTCTCTTGCTGTCTGCCCCCTTTCTCCCCTAGTGAAACCTCCTCTCACAGCAGGATCAGCTCTGCACTCAGACCAGGTCCCTGAGGGCTGTGTCCAGTTGGGGCTTGAAAAATTCCGGGGAAAGAGACTGCATAACCTCTGTGGTCAACCTGTGGGACTGCCTGTGCTCACGGGGAAACAGATCTACCTTAAATTCAGTCTGAACCTCTAAGTTTCAATTTATGTCAGTTATCTTGTCTTCCCACCCTTCACAGAATCCCAGAATGGCTGCAGTTGGAAGGCACCGCTGGAGGTCAGCTACTCCAACCTCCCTTCCTCCAGGGAAGGAGATTCCACAGCTGCTCTGGGCAACCTCTTCCAGTCCTCATCACCTGCACAGTAAAGAAGTTCTTCCTCATGTTAAGGTGGAAGTTGCTTGTAATGGGCAACAATTTCTGCCCACTGCCTCTTGTCCCATTGCTTAGCACCACCAGGAAGAGCCTGGCTCCATCCTCTGATGCCCTTCCTGCAGACACTGACAGACATTGATGAAGTCCTCTCTCACTTGTCTCTTCTTGAGGCTGAACAGACCCAGCTCCCTCAGCCTGTCCTTGTAAGAGAGATGCTCCTGTCCCTTCATCTTTGTCACCCTCCAATGGACCTGCTCCAGGAGCTCTGTCTCTCTTGTCCTGAGGAGCCCAGGACTGGACACAGCACTCCAGATGTGCCTCACTAGGGCTGAGTAGAGGAGCAGGATCCCCTCCCTCAGCCTGCTGGCAATGCTCTTCCTAATGCCCCCCAGGATACCATTGGCCTTCTTGGCCACAAGGACACTTTTCTGGCTCATGGACAGCTTGTTGTCCAGCAGGACCCCCAGGTCCTTCTCTACAGAGCTGCTTCCCAGCAGGTCAGCACCCAGCCAGGTGCAGGAGGTTGTTCCTCCCCAGGTACATGATCCTTCACTTGCCTTTTCTGAATTTCAGAAGGTTCTTCTGTGCCTATCTTTCCTGTCTCTGCTGAGGTTCTTCTGAGGGGCTCACAGCATTCTGGGGTATCGGCCACTCCTCCCAGCTTTGTGTCAGCAGTGAACTTGCTGAGGAGGCATCTGCCCTTCATCCAAGCCATTGATGAATGAGTTAAACAATACTGGGCCCAGTACCGACCCCTGGGGGACACCACTAGTGACAGGCCTGCAATCAGAGGTAGAGGGCACTGCTGCAAAAAGCCTGGCTCTGTTATCTCAATACTCCTTGTATGTATGGACAGGCTGATGCTGGGTCCCTCACAGCCTTCCTTTCCTGGCTGAACAATCTCAGCCCCCTCAGCCTCCCCTCACAGGGCAAGTGCTTCCGCTCTTGACCATCTTGGTGGTCCTTTGCTGAGTGCAGTCCAGTTTATCCATGTCTTTCTTGTATTAAGGGAGCCCAAACTGGATGCTGTTTTCTAGATGTGGTTTAACAACTGCCAGCTTAAAAGTGATAATCACGTCTCTCAATCTACCAGCCCTGCTTCTGCTACTAAAGGTACAGGATGCTGTTGGAATTTTCAATGTCAAGGCACACCGCTGTCCTACACTCAGCCTACTGCCCTCGAGGATTCCCAAATCCTTTGCCACAGACCTGACCCCCAGTCAGTCAGTCCCCAGCCTGTAATACCTGAAGGTCCTCATCTCTGAGCTGGGTGCTGGGCAGCACGGCCTTTCCGAGGGACACAACGTGAACAGGCACCAAGGACAAAGTGGTGAGATCAGGGTGAGATGCCGAAAATGTTTCACCTCACCCGACACAAGCCCACAGACGCGGTCACTGGAAGGAGGTGTGAAGATATACTGAGATGGAATCAGTTCACAGCTCCCAAGCTCCATATCTGGAACACATTCAGCTTTGGGGGAGAATTTAGAACATCTCAGTGGGATTTATGAGCCGCTTCACACTTTCCTAAGCATCCTGTGATGTAGACAGGTGTGTATAAGAATCCACATTTAAGAGGGCTGTATTTGGGATACTTTTGGGGAGGAGTCTCGCCCTCTTCCAGCCTTTTTGGATCCAGACAAGTCCCACCAAATGTACACTTCAAAGATGGAAGAGGCAGAGGTGATTCAAGTAGCAGGAGGGTGAGAGGTTCTGGAGAACAGCAGGGGAGCTGGAGGGGCAGCATCACTTCAGAAGAGAGGAGAGATGGAGATTGAGTCACCTGAGCTGAAATAGTGTAGGGAAGAGCAGAACAGAAAAGAAGCTGCCAGAGAGACCTTCAGCCCTACTCCTCAAAAAACCCTTTCAGACACAGACCAAGAATTACTTCTGGAAGCCCTATGAGTAAACTGAGTAAGCACTTCATAATCATGGATACAACATTTCTGTGAGGTAAAGAAAACAAACACCTGCCAAGGACAGGGCTACTCACCACTAGCCTGGTTTCCAATCATTTATCACGGATAATTTGGTTTAACGTAAAGCAAACACCAAACTGCCTGGAAATCAGGTAGCCAGTGCCATGTGCAACCCAGCAGAAGAGTTAATCTCCATAGAATGAAAAGCCAAGAAGTCAAGTGAGATATTGCCTAAATTAGTCAGTCAGAGGGAGTCAAGGAGAGGAACAGCTGCAATGTTCATGATTTGATTCCCAAAGAGAAATCTCTGCCAGGATTTCCCCAGCCTAACTCTTGGAGAGTTGGACACCAAAGATGCCTTCCATCCCCATTTCATCACAACTAGAAGTGACTGATATTTCTCTGCTTTAAAAACTTTATGGACCACCAGTGCCCAGTAGGTGATCAGAGAATCACGGAATGGCTGAGGTTGGAAGAGACCCCCATGCTAAAGCAGGGACAGCTACAGCAAACAGCTCAGGCAAGAAGATCAATATGAAGCCATTTCACATTTCCATTAAAAGAAATAGAACTAACAACACATTATTCTGACAGCAAATGCAATGTGAACATGTAAGACCAGATATAATAAAGCCACTGGAAGATGTTTTACATAAAATATGATGGTAATTAAACTCCCAACTCAGCAAGACAAGGAA
This sequence comes from Edolisoma coerulescens, assembly GCA_013397115.1. Classification (NCBI taxonomy): domain Eukaryota; kingdom Metazoa; phylum Chordata; class Aves; order Passeriformes; family Campephagidae; genus Edolisoma; species Edolisoma coerulescens. The sequence goes on from VWZW01001228.1 coordinate 201,272, forward strand.
AACAAGCCACCTTCAATCCCATGACTAATAGCAACAAGTCATAGTCTCTGAATTTTTATGGACTGCGGGTTAAAAAGCACATCTGCTAAAGTAACTTTCTGAACAGGGGGCCTAAAACTAGTGTGTTTTACCAAAGGTCCAAAATTCTACTAGACTGAGATGTAATTGACTGAGGTAGAGAAACATCATTTTAAGACTGAAAAAAACCCCAAACCCTGTGAAAATTAACAAAGTTTTAAATAACAATAGTGGTTTTGCAACATAAATTTATCTCATGGCCCAAAACATCAAAATCCTGAGCTAAAGCAGACACCTCTGAACACAGCAGAAGAAACATCAGAGGTTACTAAAACAATTCATATTGCAGGGTGGATAGCATATATCCTGTACACAAGTATTAATATTTAATGCAATATATTGTAATTTGCTTTGACTTCAACATCCTATAATGGCCTTAGTTTCCCATTTCACTCTCCAATGATGGAAATGACTGTATAGCTGAGGTACTGCCATTTATATGGATAAGGACTCCTGAAGTCCACTGGAGCTTTGGATTGCCAAGGAGGATGGGAGAAGACTTCAGATCCCAGACTGCCAAACCACGGCTGAGTAGTTAAAGATGGGCAGCCCTGTTTGCTGAGCAATACAATGAGGTCCTAACAACAGAACACAAGAAATCAATAATAAAACTGTTAAAAAAATGAAGACTTGCCTCAAAAAAAGTTGACCCTAGTAATCGAACCTGTTCAGAGAAGGTCTGCAGAAGGACAGGTAACAGTTGTAACAACCCTGGCCACCATCTTGCACCTACTATTCCTTGGCAATGGACAAACTATTTATTTTAGCACAAACCTGAGGCCTAATTTCTATGCCCCAATATGGCTTCAAAGAGGATGTAAATGCAGTGAAGCAAGAGCAAAGCACAGATTCCCACTGGGAATTCCTCCCAGCTCCCATCAGTCAGTCAGTCAGTCATGGCATTTGATGTCCTACCATTGGGCAGCACATTCTTGGAAGGGCCTGCTGGAGGAAGGACACAAAAACCCTCCTCCACACATTTTGGATGGTGCTTTAACAAAAAAAAAAAAGTGTCTTTGGACTTCTCTGCCCCCTGAAGAGCTTTCAGACAGAATCCAACAGCCCCACATCTATGCTCCACAGGACAATTTGCCTAAATTACCTGAATTCTGCCTCTGGTGTCATCAGAGGCACCATTTGCTTGTGTCTCACAGTTATAGGGCTGACTTGTTCCAAAGGAACTGTCATAATGGAGGTGCTAACACAGAAGCAGAAAACAGATTACAGCAACAGGAAGGGCTGGGAGAAAATTCTCCTTTGCAGGGTGCATGTGCAGTAAGAATCAGTGTGGTTTCTGCTATGAAGGTTAAAAGCAAGAAAAAAAATCTCTTGCAGCCTAGGTGGGGGATGGAAATGCCCCACCTGCTGCTAAGGAGAGCTCTGGAATTGAGAGCCCTGGGTCTGCATTGGGAACTGGAGAAGCTCCACTCCTGCTTGGCATCAGGCAAGCTACGGGATTCCTCCTGTTCCTCTCTCTGTGGATATCCCCTCAGTCCATGCTGGGGCTGGCACAGCATGAAGGCATGGCCCCACAGGAGACATTCTGGGCTGCAGAGCCTGCAATCCCACTGACTTCAAGGGGAGGTAAACAGGAAGAGAGTTTGTGCCCATCTTTGATTTCAATTAATTGCATTGACTAATCCCTCTAGTTTAATAACTTCAACTCGATTCTTTGCACTATCTCTTCTATCTGTGGCCATGTGCACCCATGTGTCATCCTGGCTTCTGGTCAGTCTTCTTTTGTACATGATTATGGTGGGATAACAGCTAGCTGCAGCTTTGCTTATCTCCTTCATCTTCTTCTTCTTTCTTCCCTAGAAACTGCATTGCACTTTCCCCCCTTAATTCTGTTCCTCTATTACTGTCAGGTCATTTCAAACAGCACTGCCTTCATGCCAGTGCCAAGTTATGAATCTCTATCCCTCACTCTGTGATTACTGGTTTCAAAAGTCCTGAGCCTACTCCATAGGCTCAGGGGGGGAGGGAGGCAGAGATCAAGTTTAAGGAGATCAATAGGTTTTTCTGAAAAACAGCTTTATTCTTCGTATTGAAAATATAATGTTCTCAACTCTTCTGGACACTGAACCAAGTCTGTAGCATACCTCATTTACCTGCAAGTAAAATGAAATCTTTATTTTATTAAAAATACTTCTAAAAGGGCATCAATTAGTATTCTAAAGAATATATCCACATATAATCTAAGTTTTTTAAGTGGCTTCCCTTCACATGGAATATGTTCATGGTTTCTAATGGAAATTTCATTAATTGTAACAGAATTTCTGCACATTCTATATAGCAGTTTTGGGTTTTTTTTCTAGAACAAAAAGATACATTCTAAATTCGGGAGAATATCTGTTTGATGCTTTATCTTCCCTTTACAAAGCCTGGTCAGTTACATTCTGAGATGGTACAAAAACAGCATGAAGTGCAGAGCTGTGAGTGCTGCATACGTGTGCACACACAGCCCTTCCGTAGCTCCCATGTACGTGCACCTTTATCAGTCTCAAGTTACTTCCCCTAAGGATGAACACAGAGAGGGTGATTTTTCGGGGTCATGTTTAGCAGAGCTGAAAGGTAAGGTGTAACACCCAGCTACTTCATACTTTGAGTGTTACAAAAACACATTTGAAAGATAACCCCAAATCACCCCTCCAATCAAGTATTTTAACCTTCCAGCATGACGCAGAAGTTTAATTTCCACTGATGGGTGACCTCGAGACTGTTGTATACCCCCCCTCCCAATGGCAGCGATTCCCCCCACTGGCAGAATAAAGCGGGTCTATAAATAACTTCAAAAGGAATTGTCTCTCTCCTCACGCACTGCAGACAGCTGTTTACAGAGATTCCGGCTCCTTATACACTGCGTTGGCCCAGCTCTCATCCCACTGTTTCATTTCCTCTTCCTAAAAAAGCCTTGGGCGATGCGGTGCAGGTAGGACCGGGGGGACCCTCCGCTGCCGCAAACGCCTGTTCCCAGAAGTTGAGGCTGCCGGCGGCAGGAGCCGGAGCGCGGCCGCGGGGAAATCTCGCAGGGCAAGGGGGTTGCGATCTCGTGTAATCCGTCCTTAAGCTCCACGGTCCCGGCTGATCCTCGGCCCCACGAAACCCCTCCTCCCCACCCCCGGAGTCCGCAGCCGCTCCGGGGCCCGCGCATCGCATCCCCGCTCGCCCACCTGCAGGGGCTGTCGCGGGGTCGGGCAGGACACGCGTGGGGCGCCCCGCACCTGCCCGCAGCCCCCGGCGGCGGGGCGAGACAAAAGCCCGGGCTGCCTCACCTCCTTCAGCTGCTCCAGCTCCTGCTTGAGGCCGTCATACTCCGCCTCCAGCTCATCGTACTGCTGCTTGAGGGTGAGCTTCTCCTCCAGCACCACCAGCCCATACTCCGCCGCCTGGATCTTCTCGTGGGTCGT
>VWZW01001228.1:205114-258000 GCA_013397115.1 Edolisoma coerulescens
GGGGCTGCTCCCGCCCGGGCCCCCTCCCTGCCGGCCCCCTCCCGACCCTCCGCCGCGGTGTCAGCGCCTCTCGGTTCTGCTCAGCCTGCTGCAGCCATGGCCGCAGCGGCGGCGGCGCGGGTAGAAGTGGAGAGGGAGATGCAGCCCAGCGAACTGCGGGAGCGGGGGGGCGGCCCGAGTATTCCCTTGCTATTTCGGGAAAGTGGGAAAGCAGAGTTACCTGCTCTCTTCCCTGCCCCCGGTGAATGAATGCGTTTGGGAATGGTCAAGGCAACCTGAAGGCGAAACAGCGGCGGGGGCGGGGCTTTGGGCTAGGGCCGCTCTTCCATCACCATTAGCACAAGGTCCCGGTGCCACTGATTAGACAGCAGGACACAACTGATTGGGCTCAGATGCCGTCACACCATTGTTTCTCCGTCAAATTAACCGGAGGACCTGATGCATAGATTATGTCAGTTTTATGCTGGCTTTATGCTGGCTGCAGAAAGACATGCTACTTGTCCAGCCTAAAATTAGAGTGGTGCAGACAGACAGTAACTGATCTCATACAAAGCCTGCCAGTAAAAAGTTAACACACCAGATTAGGCTCATTTTACATATTTGAACTGGAAGAGTGAGTTCATCCTGGATCAATGTCATAATGTCCCATTTCACAGCCTTTTTTGTTTGGTACTAGGAGTCTTAAACCCCAATTTACTGTTTCTTCAAACTATGGCATGCAAATAGACCTGAATTGATATTGGTCAAGTCTCGCTCTAAGTACTAGCAGGACCTGTTTTTCACGTTTTACAGACTTTTTTTATTTTTAAATTTGCTCCTTTGAAGGTTGACAATTGAGTTAGAATTTCCAAATGGAGCTGTTTGTTTTTAATAGAAGTTACCTGTAAGAAGACGGATATCCCTGCTCACCGATGCCACACTGTATTGGAAATCAAAGACATAGATTCCCTTTTTTGCTGACCAGATAATGTGGTTTTAAACAAGCCACATCCCCTTTATATCATGGCTTCCCCATGACTAAGAAAGAGGTAAAAATTATTAGACTGCTCAGCAAAGTTCTTTGAGATCTGCAAATGGAAGCACTAACACTAGTTATACAGTATATGCATACAGTATATGGCATATATCAATTTTATAAATGTGTGTGCATGCACACATAACTAATGAATTGTAATCCAGCCTGCACAAACACTTCTCATTGCCTAGAGAACATACATGGAAGAAGCAAGCAGAGTCATAGATGTTCTGTCACGTTTTAGCTTGAAAACTGCTTCCAAAATGCACATTTTTAATAAATTCTACTGTAGAAACAAGTGTGAATATTAATAGGAAAGAAACCAAACAAAAAAAAATAAAGAAAGGTGAGTGAGTGGCTCTCATCAATGCCTGAATGTCAAAAGAGAGGAAAACACCAGTATTCCAGATGTGATTTTCATGGTACAGCTAACATCAACATCCTTTTCTTAAGACAATGAGAGGTTCCACAAATCAGAAGGAAAAAATAAGCCCAAAATCCAAAGGAGAAGCAAAATGCTGTCTCAAGAGCTTTTACAAGTTCTAGTCTAGCTGTCTTTCTCAACTTTGCACCTAGGCCACTGTGCAACGAAATGTTTATTGAGCACAGGAATGGACCAGAAAACAAAAATCTTTGAGACCAAAAGGCTGAAAATGAGTGTTTGGGTCAAGGATAGTGTGGAAACAGGCTGAAGCAACAGGATGCTTGTAGCTAATCAGGCCTCCATTTACCATCATTTGGTTGACAATCTCACTCACAACCCAAGGGCAGCCTCACCACATGTCTGAACATCTGCATCCCAGAGGGGAAATCTGGCATCTTGCAACGTGTCAGTTTTTCTGCAACACCTCAAAAGAAAGTGCTGTGTGAAGGGCAGGTATGTGCACAGTGCAGCAGTGCACAGTGACTGTGAGGTCCTTAAGCTACTCTGAACTGAAAACACCCAGATGCCCATGATTTGCTATGACTAGTGCCCATTTATCCCACTTCTTGCCTCCTAAATATAAGCAATATCAAACCTGGCTTCTTTGTGTTATTTGTCTTTGTTTTAAAAATCTACTTCTTTAAAAGTCTTCTTTTAAAAGTCCCCAGTTGTCAGGGGACTTTTGTTGTCAGTTGTCAGTTTCTCTGCACTGGCTACACCTGGGCTGGGCAGCACAAACATGGGTACATTCAGACATACATATTTAATTGAATGGATCCCATCTTTCATATCTCTATCTTTTCTTAGGCCTTAAAACCAGCACCTACATTCTGTTGTCAAGATCCTCCATCTGTATTTATAATGGACTACTAAGGTCACTGATGGATCTGAAAAATACTCAAGCTCCTTTCCCTTCTATCAGGAGCTCTGGTTTTGCCTCATTCCCGACTCTGTGGAGATGAGAAAAGATGGATGATCTTACAATATAAATGGCATCTAAGTTTTAGCCAAAGTCTTCATTACAGAAGGAGGTGCTGCAGCATGACCCAAAGGTGGTCATTCCCTAGGGATGATCTCATAACAGAGGTGGTGGGACTTCCTTTGATGGAGATCTCTGGCCTTCTGGAGTGCCTATGATAAAGTATGGATTCAAGTTACTGTACAGTGGTGCCAGCAAAGTGCTGGTCTCAGTCACAGTTCTGGTACCTTTAGGAGCTCACTTATCAGTGCAGATAGCCCTAAAACAATGATAGTGGCATTTTAAATAATTTCACTGCCCTGGTGCGATCACCTCACATTGGTTTAAGTCCTGCTACAATGCTCTTATGTTTTCTGCCTTCCCAAGCTCAAAAAGCATGCCCTGGTCTCATTAAAGGTTGGCACATCACCCTGCATTTTTATTTCTCCTTCATTTTGCCCTGTGTACCACTTTCACATTAATATTTTAAACAAGTCTGAAGTAATTTCATCTACCTGTCTTTCCACATGCCTTCATAAAACAAGCTTCCTTCTGACTGCATCCATTTCATGGGCATGAAACTGAATTCCTTTGAATTCCTGGCATGTGATACTGGTGGATTCCTAAACTAAGGATAATAGGTTCCAGTACTGATTACACATTTTTTGAAGCAATCAGATATTCAAGGACGGGGGAAATTGTACAGTTCAAATCTTGCTCAAGAGATTATTTAAATTTCAGATCACTTAAGAAGCATTTCATGACCTATATGAAATGAATTATTGGTTCTATGCCTTAGTGACAATGCAGCTATAAAACACCCTGTATTGCAGAAGGCTGAATCTGCACCTACGGCATGCACAGACATCCCTGTGAGTCCATTTGTGTGGAGCATCTCAAAGGACCAGAGCCCAAATCTAAGCAACTGCTAATTAGCAGTGTTTGGCAGGCTCGCCAGAGCGGCCAAAGGGGAAAAAAAAAAAAACAAACAAAAAAAAATAAAGAAAGGTATGAGGACCAATCTGTCCTTGTTAATGAAAATGGGATTGATTTCCTGAAAGGGAAAAGAAGGGAAAAGCACTGAGGGAAGGCAGTATGGGAGCTGTGCTGGGTCTCGTTTGGGAATGAACAAGTGGCTGTTACGCTGCCAAAGCTTCATCTTTCTCAAGTGCTGAATATAAGCACCACCTCTATAATGAATGGCCAGCCTAGAGATAAAAGGGAGACACTGGGAGGAAAATTAAATTTAAAAAAGATGTTTCAAGATCCTAGTGCAATAGAAATGGTAATAGGTTTTAAGAAAATTAGTTTATGGAGAATGTTAAGAGAAACTAAACACAGGAGCTAATAAACAATAATGCATATAATGAAAAGTAATGATGTTTCTCTGATTAATGAGTGTCAGTATTCAGAAGAAAGGCTTTCAAACAGCAGTGTCCTTAAGTGAGTCCTCTGTGAACTGCCTTTAAAAGATCTGCAAAGGTAAATAATTTTTTTTTTTTAAAGCCTATTATCAGGTGGACTTGAATGTGGTATACAGGAAACCGTAATTCCACCAGAATAATTTTGGGCTCCAAAAAGCTGGAGGCTGAAAACCACTTAGGAAGAACATACGGAACCTGAAAGGAAAATGGAGTAAAACAGAGCACTTCAACAAGGAAATCAGAGAAAAGGGCTGCACAGAAATGGTTGGCAGGATGTTTTGTGTGTAATGAGCAGGGGTTAGAGAATCAAGAATGAGTTTTACAAGAAAACTACAAAAAAATTAAGTGCAAGGACATTTAGAAAATACAGTCAGCAATAACTAAGCAGCAAACTGATACTTGCAGTACAGAAAAACTACAGACTACAGCAAAGAATGTGTTATTAACTGTTATACTGAATAATATCATTTCAGTCTGAAAGGGTGTTGCTTTCAGTGAGTGTCTCACATGGGTCTTGGTTCAGCTCCACAAATGTAAGCTGAGTCTTTTAATTGGCAGCATTGCCCCCAGGCTCAAGATCCAGGACACTGCTCTTCCACTCTATGCAGAGACTCAGAATACAAATAAAAAATGGTTGAAAGGAGCACAGAAAGGATTATTATGCCTATTTAATCTACCGTGCACTTTCCTGTGACACAAGGAAGACCTGCCCACTAAGAATACTTTGTCCAAACAACTTGTCAGCAATTTAGCCTAGATAAATCAGTGTCACAGTGTTCCTTACTGAACAGATGTAAACCTGGGAGGAGAAGGAAGAACATGGTTTATCTCAGATATACAGCAGAAATACTCCAAAAACTGCAAGCACCTGGAGTGCTCCTCGGGGCCACAGTCCCTGGCTCTCCTTGTTTTGAAATGAGCACTCCTTCCCACCACATCTCACAGTTCCCATCAGCCCAGCAACAGCCTGGGGGCTCTGCCCCACTGACAGCCCCCAGACCAGAGCCCTGAGTGCTTGGGGGCTGCCAAATTGCCCATCCCCTGCTCCCCAGCACCCCAGGGAAAGCTGTAGCACTGTGGCCAAGTGGTCAGCAATGACCCTCCTGAGGTGGGTAAAGCACCTGTGGGGATGACCAAGGGAGTTTTCTGTCTGGAACACCTGGTCCCTCCAGGGAGCAGAGGCTTTTTGCTCCAGCAGTGGTGCCCCAAGCCTCCTACTGCTGTTTACACCCCCAGCCAGCTCTGTCCTTAATGCCAAGAGGGACAGGATGATACCCTCTTTTCTTGGCAGTTCTACCCTGGCACTTTTTAAACCCTCTGGTTTGTTGTGTTTTTTCTAGACTCACACAAATCAATTTCTCAGACATCTTTAGTGTGTTTCTGGGAAGTGAAATGAGGTTATACATTATTCCTCCAGTCTCCTTCTTCCTTTTATTATGTCAAGTCACCGCCAACATTTTTGGAGTGAGTGGATGTGCAGAGCTGCTCAGTTGCTGTGCTTCCTCCTACCACCACAGCATGGGCAAAAGCAGCTGGCAAAACCAGAGTAATAGGTAGATCCCACATTTGAAATGTGATCTGACTATGAAATAAGAACCAGATTGCAGGTTATGGTCCCATTTTGACTAGTTTTTCTCTTCAGAAGTGATTAGAGTGGGAGAAGAATGAATTTCTATATAAGAATGTGCCCTGTCTTGAAATTGAAAGCCTAGAATCTCCAGTGCACCTATTAAATATAGCTTCAAAAAGCACTTATTTCTTCTAAAGTTAGCATTTGCCTTGCATTCCTTATCGTGCGTCAATGACTAAAAACATTTACAGACAGTGATCACTGAAAGAGAAATTGAAATTTTTATGTGGAATCTAATTGTAATGCTGTGGTGATAATGTGAAGAAAATTTGATTCAGATAAAAGAAGATAAAGAAAGCATAGGATTTAGTGATTTTTTTTCAAGAGCTCTAAGCTAATATTTCAGCACTCAGCTTCTAAATACACATTACAATGAATGCAGAGCACACAACACGAAGAAAATTACATTACATTTCTCTTAAGTGAGTGTGGCATTTGGGAAAGGTGCCAGGTTTCTGACACTATCCTAGAAACTTGGGTTTTGTTAGGTTTCTATCCAAATACCTAATACAGAATGGGTGGTGTGTATTCAAAACACTAAAACAATGGATTACGAAGGAGGCATCTGGATCAAAGCTACAATTATTTTCCTCAGCTAAGTGAGGAGTCAAAGTCCAATTAGGAGATGAAGATCTTGAACTGGAGACTGACTTCAGTGGGTATTTTCCCACTCGCTTTTCGTACATCTCGGATTAAATGATTGGTCTATCACAGAGCAGAGTACCATAAACTTAACTACTTAAAAATCCCCTCTACAACTTTTTTCAATAATTGCATTTATACTATAAATGCTTCTTTTTATAATAATCACATTATTCAACCTACAGACAAGGATTGCAATAGCTGAAACAAGTACTGCATAAAATTATTTAATGTGAATTCTGTATCATGAAATTTAACCCCTTAAAAAAATTGAAACCCATAAAACTTCCTAAGGGTATTTTCTTAGTGGTTTGTTTTGATGCAATATTTGGGTCTATTTTCATTTGCCTTATGCTTTTTGAGCCAGATCAAGACTGGCTGGTATCTTGTTCCAGGTTTTCTTGAAATCAAGAGCGTTATTCTTACAAAACTAAAAAACAACAACGACAAAAACCAAAAACACCAGCAGATTATGGAATAAATTTTTGAGGTCCAGGAGAGATGGACTCTAACTAAACCTGAAAATTTGAAAAACATAATGAGCATGGAGCAGTTTCCAACCCTGACCTTACAGACCCCAAAACATGGCTGAATTCCTAGAGGTCTCCTGGATGGGAATGTGGTAGGTTGTTTTGGGTGAAACATGTTTCTTTCAAAAGAAAGTCTCGTCAATGCAGATATGTAGAAAGGTGTTGTGTTGTACTTTAACACTAGCTATCTAGCTGGGAAACAGTAATACAAAGAATAAAGAAACCAATCCTATAGCACCAGAGCCTTTCCTGATATGTGCTACCATTTGGGAGGGGGGTAAAGTTAATTGGGAGTTTCTGTGAGGTTGTCTTGCTAAGCTTTTTTTATTCCTTCTCAAATGATTAGGAGTTTTTGAGAGCACAGCAGATGGAGCTTGGCATGGGGAGTATATGAAGTGAGGATATAGCCACCTTTGGGTGCTGAATGCTACCCTTGCTCACAGCAGTTCCTGGTACAACCAGGAGAAAAGGCAAGAGGGATGCTGCTATTTGCCTACCTTTGTTTGCCCAACTGGGCAGCGCAGGATCAAGGGACAATAGGAGAAACAGTCAAATTCTTGCCAGCAGTGCACGAAATTGAGAAGAGAAATAACAGATGGTAGTTCCTTTGATGCAAGGAACCCATCTGCTACTGCTCCCCCTTATGAGCTCCTGGAGATACAGTGTGGAAAAGCTTCACAAACAGGCTGTGAGAGGCAAATGCGAGTGTGGGTTGCATGGGAGAAGATGGAAGAGAGAGTAGCTCTGCTTGAGGAAGGGGACATTGCAAGAAGGGAGCTGTCCTTCTGCTCAGCTCTCAGTGAGTCCCAAAATAGGCTTGCAAAAAGTTGAAGCAACTCAGTTATATAGGACAACGTGCAAAGCAGCTGCTCCCTGATGTCCCACATGGAATACATGAGTGAGAATAGCTTTCGGAAACCTGGCTGCAAGGAAAGTCCACAAGAAGCTCATACAATAGCTGTGGTACCAGGCTGCACAGTCCTGCAGAGCATCTCACTGCTGCTGCTGGCATCATCTCTGATCACCTCTCATTCTTGCCTGCTTTGATGAGCAGAGGTAATATATCTTGATGTTACATAACATTGATGCCTGACGACTACCATTTATTATTCCTTTTAAAATTAATAAGTTCATGAATCTTTCTGCTTTTCAGGCTGTCTGAAAACTCAGGCAGCTGCTATCATCACATTTATCTGTGGGACATGAATGGAACAATGTCTGCAAACAAGGGGACGTCAACTTCCCTGTGAGAAAGATGGTAGTCTGGAGCATTCAGTACAACCATGGAAAAATAAATGTGGGCACGTGATCGCCTTCCTGCATCTTCCTGACTGACAGCTGCTGTGCTGTCAGCTGCACATCACTCAAAGCTGTCACTGACAGGCGACCGAAGAACCAGGAAACACCTTCCATAAGAAAACACCACCATGGAGGAAACAAGTGCCCAGCTAAAAGGAGAAAACCAAATCCTAGCCCTCCTCTCCTCCTTACTTTTCTCTAAGAGCATTCTCTCTCCTGAATATTGTGAGAAAACGGCAGCTGCTACATTTTAAGGGATTTGACAATTTACTGATAGATGCAGAGGGGAAGCTTGATTTGCAAACTTGTCACAGACTCTCTCTGCAAGGGATCTGTCAGAGTAGAAACATGTTTTGAAAGTGAATTAGCAGGATGAGGGAATTGTTTTGAACATAGGAATGGTCAGGGCAGTCAAGTCTCTTGAATGACTTCTGTGGCCCTTATCTGGCATCCTTTGACATGCATCCATGGACAGCCGGAGCAGACATGCACACACTTACACTTCAAGGTTATCCAAAGAAAGCAAGAAGAATATTTTTTTCATCATCTTTTACAAAAAGTTGAGATGTGGTGTTAAGTAAATACAAAACAAGATTTGAACATCCACAGACACACATTTATTTAAACACTTGTTTATAAATAATGGTATTACAGGAGAATCATGACTTTGCCTCCATCAGGGGCTGAGTTACTGAGCATCATGAGCTGTGGGTGATAGGATAATACAAATACAGTGAGATGAGCCTTGGAATGCACCATGGATCAACAAGCCACTGGAGAACAGTGGCTGGGAAAGGCTGAAACTGCTGGGAAGGTGGTATCATTGTAGAGAGATTTGCTGGTGGCTTGTGTTGACATCCAGCCAGAACCCCCTGAGCACCAAAGAGCAATAGAGATTAGGGAGAGGCATTACTCTGAAAACATCCAATATCTCATGGAAGCAGATTTGCCCATCGCCCAACACAGAGACAGATTGGGCAGAGCAATTTCACGTTCCTCCAGGACTGGCTGCACTCCCTGTGCATGGTGAAGATCCCAGGTAACTCTCATGTGTGAGCCCTCTTTGTGCAGCTCTTCCCCATGCAGCCTGTCCCTTGCTTGGGGAGCTAAGTAGCTTGAGCTTGGCAGTAGCACATTGTCTGGTGTTTCTCTTCCACCTGTGATAGATAGGAACTAGAAAAACTGAGGGGGTGGGGGGAAGAGAAAGAGGGATGGAAGGATGTCTTTGTCAATATGACAATAAGACAAAAACAAAATCAGGAAGTGTATGGGAAATGTGTGAAACTTCAGTGACTGGCTGAGAATTGTGGGTGGATCAGAGACAGAACCGAGGGTGGTAGGGATTTGTCCTCAGAGATGGCAATCTGCCATCTGATCCTTGTCACTAATGTCTGGGGATATGACCGCAGAGTGAAACGGGTCCTCCCTTCCTGTCCCTTCGGAAAACACGGCCAGCAGTACCTTGCTGCTGCCATACTCTTGGGAAATGGATGTCACCAAAGGAGCTGCTTGGGATGACAAGCCAGCTGCCTGCTCCCCTGCCCAGCTCTCTCTTCAGTCTGGGTCTGTGTGTGCTCCAGATTCTGCTGTCTTGATAAAGGAGCTTGAACAAAAATATCTGGAGAAAACTTACTTGGGTGACTAAGCACTAAAAAATGAAGTAAAAGACTTATTATAGCCAGCCTGATAGATTAAATGATGTTGAAAAATGAGATTATATACGGGAAAGCTGTTGGCAGCCTAAGGGGAAAAGAAACCTCACTATTAAGCAAAGTTTCTCTTCAATTATTGCTATTAATAAGCTGTGGTTGTAATGATTGGATACAATAAATGTAGGTAGAGGTTACATGAGCTGCTCTGAGACTCCTGATTTTCCCTGTAACCAGTGATCTGCTTAAAGATAAAAGCAAAATGTATTACAGGTGACCAGAATTCCTTGGTGGATTGCTTCCCTGACCCTGTTCAGTGCACAGCATCACCAGCTGCCAGGCTGGCTCGGGGAGCTGGGAGGATGGGGATGCTGGGATGCCGGGATCAGGCAATGCCCGAGGCACAGCTCCCCAGACACCCTCCCACCTAAACTGACAGGCTGTCCCAATTCTGGATTGGTTTGAGCATGGCTAAACCGCTTCCTCTGACTGCAGTTAACCTCTACATGAACAAATGCTTCAGTCTTTGGAGCGTGAGGTACTGACTGTCAGTGTGAATTTAAAAAAAACCCTTTAAAGATAAAGGTCTCTGCAGTCTTTTGTTTCATTTCCTCCACATCACGCAGATCTGATGTTTTTGGTGAACGGCTCTGAACGTTCACCAAAACATTAATGGTGTTTATTCCTTGAGTTAGGAATGAGATCTGAAATAAATGAGTATGTCTCTAAACAATCCTTCATGTGAATGCTGCAGACCTGCCAGTACATGTGAAAAATCACGTTTACATTCTCCACAGACTATTTCATCATCTTAACCACTAACCCAGCTCCACACTCACACTCAGAGACAACAGAACTGTGCAGTGCCCAGGGCGTTTGGTCTCTCAAGTGGCCAGGGCAGCTTTCTGTGGTACATTCCAGATGTGTTCCTGCACTTCCCACTGCATCACTTGCAGACATTTCTGAACAGCAGGGAGCAGCAGAAAGGGCCAGCTCATGCCTACTGCAAGAATTATTTGCCATAGGCATGGATGCTTTACATTTCTGCTCTCTGTTCTTCCTCACAGGTATGTCAGTAGTTCCCAAGAAGCTTCAATTGGTTCCCTGGGAGACAAAAAAATCTTGTTTTTGGTCTTTGAGCAGCTTTGTTTTTCTTAAATCCTCCTCTAACACCATGTAGCACTCTGTTCTGCATATTCCTCTTCTTTTTGTCCTCTCTCTGTTCCCCTTTATACCTCCTGCTTTCTCCTACCACCCTACCACTGATACTATTAAGTTGTACAACAAAAGCTACACTTCTTTACGTGATTTAATTTCATATTTATACTGCATAGAAGACAAGAAGCCCTGCAAAGCCATTAATAAAGTGAAAATTCACAGCATTTCTATATATAAGCTCTAATCTAAATAATACTGTCATTGCTGCTGGGTTCAGCTGCTATGCACTGACAGGGCACTGATAAAATATATATTTGATGTATCTCCATCCTTAAAAACACATATAACAGAGCTATATACCAATGAGACCAATTATTTCTCACTCTGTATAACGAAATGTGCCAAAGCCAGCAAGGACTCGTTGTGAGCTAATCGATCCCATGTCTCAGGCTGCTCTAGTTGCAGCATCAGAGTTCTCAGACAGACTTCTCACTCCCAGCAGTTGTTCTGCCATTCCTTGCAGCTGTCTTTCTGGCCTGCTCTTGAGAATTTTACTCATGGAGGCTCCATGGTCAGGGAACCTACCTGCAGTCTCTGCCTTCAGTTTATGACTGAAGGAAATGGTTTGCCTGACAATTTGGAAGGCTGAGTTGAGAAAAAAAGAATTCTTGCATTTATTTTTGTTTCTTTCACTCTAGGCTGCTGAACAACTGGAAGCAAACAGAAGGGGAAGAAAAAAAACCTTCAAAGAGATGTGGCACATAAACCTCTATCACTTCTTGGTTTGGGTGTTTTATCCAGGGGGGCTAGTGCTTTGGAGAGACAGCATTTAACTTGTTAGCCAGGAGTTACAGGAAGATCTGCCAGGACTGCACAGCTAACAAAGCAGCAAGAGAAAAGCAGCACAGATGAATGCAAAGCAGTGCACACGGTGAAGTGACCTTAATTCTATGTTCCCAACAGCAAGTTCTCATGTCAGCTTTTGTCACCAGGCATTCTCCTACGTCACTACAGACAGCACTTTGGGAGAGGAAGCTTTCTAACCCCCAACCTGCAAAAAGGGAATATAAACTCTCTTTTGGTACTCTATAAGGCTATGGTGTACCCAGCCTTCTGAGAGGCTCTGGCCACTTCAAAAATGAGATTTTACAACTGAAAAGCATACAGGTTATGAGGGTCAGATTGGTCAGAAATAGGAAAAAATCTCTGCTGTAGAAGAGAGCAAGAAATATTTGGTTTCCTCAGTTTGAAAAAAGGGATTAACTGAGGACACGACCAAGGTCTAGAAAAACATAAATGACATGGAGCAGGTAGCGAGGGAATGATTAGTCATTATTTTTCATGAGACTAGGACCACAGGGCACTGCATGAAATCATTAAGCAGCAGGTCAAAGACAAATGAAAAAAAAAAGCACTGCACATGTAGTGCCTAATTGCATTGCAGGACACAACATCCTGTTATTTTATACCGTCCTGATTTGTTTGGATGCCCAAAGTATAAATAAATTCTGAAAGCTACTAGATGGGTTCCTAGAGGAAAGATCTGTCAAGGACAGTTAGACAACATTACATAGATACAATTTCTAGATGAGAAAGTTTCTAAACTAAAACTTGCTGGAAATTGGAAAAGTATCTTGGAAAAAATATGAATCCAAGATTGGTTTTGGCTTTTTCTTTACTACCAGTGGCTATAGTAGAAAGACAACACATCAGATGGGATATATGTATGTAGTACAGCTGTTTGTCTTCTATTTCATCAGAATGACTATTTACAAAAGCTATATAGTCAGAAATGGGAAATCATATTAGAATAATTGATGTTGATTGTTTCCATGAGAACATCAAACATGCAAAAACAACACTACTTTTCCCTTAAAGAAAACCTACATATCTTGAATCATAAAGAGAGTTCAAACTTTTAAAGTTGGAGGAGTGAAGATGTGAGAACAATAGAAATTGTGAGCTTTTCCATTGTTTGCAGCACTGTTTTCATGTGCAGGATTAAATTTTGCAAGGAGTCAGTAGGGCAAAATGATGACATTTTCATATCTGTCATTTTTCTCCCTCATCAGCAGTAGCAGGAAAAATGAAACTTTTTTTTCCAAAAGCTGACTGAACTCCGAATTTGGTGGTCAAATCATATAAATTGAGGAAATGCACAGAAATAAGAAGCAGAATAAAGAATGGAGCACTCATGTACAACCAGTCATTTTCTTCACATTGTTTCTAAAGGTGATGCCAAGCAATTTAAGACAGCCTTAAATCAAAGTATTGCCTTAAGCATCAGCATTTAATTTACCTTCCAGCTCACATCCCAGGCACTGCCAAAGATACATTAGGAATTTGATCAACAAGAGACCTGATTTCCATTTTGTTAAGGAACTGTAATTACTAGAACCATCTTGACAGGTAGGTACTGTACAAAATCAGTATTACTAGAAGAGAAATTTGTTTCTTCAGCTAAAATAATGAACTGGTTTTACTGGTTATAGAGGCACCAGTTACCTCAGAGCCTCTTTAACAGATTTTGAGAAAAGACTCTTCAAATTATACATGCCCAGGAAAGATGATAATGTTCATCTCAATTCACAGAACAACTAGATTAATTATTTCAACCTAAAAATTATTTCAGACTATTCAGGTACATACTAGAGATTCTTTATATCCCCACTGGGTCTTGCAGCTTTAGAAGGTTGTTCTTAAAGATGATGATTATTTGTAAATTTTGTTATTACACATATTACTGAAACTTAAATGACATTACCAAGTATGAAGATCTAAGTAGTGTCTCAATACAATGCAATGTTCAGTTAATTGGCCCAGATACAAAGGAAAGTTTTGCTTCCATTTAATGTCTGTACATCTTTAAATCCTTTCAGAGTCTAAAACTTAGGTGTAGGAGCAGATACTGTATTTTGGTTTCTTTCAGCATATTTCAACTGAAATGTTTCAGCTTTTTTCCTTGTGGGGGTGGGTCATTTATACCTTTTTTTTTTTTTTTAAGGCAATCCTAATAAATTCCATCTGCTTTTTTTCATGGGATTTTCTTGCCCCCAAAGACCTGTATCCCTGGTGTCTGTGCCCACACAGAAGGGTGTATGTATATTCAAAAGACACATTGGAAAAGGAAGAAGTTCTCCTAAAGCAATTTTTTTCAGCTGCATTTTTCTATACTCCTGTGATTTGCATTGTTATCAGACCTCACTTGTGTCAGAAAAGCAGCAGGAATAGCTTTTATTTTCCAGCAGAAATTTCCATATGGGTCAGCCTTTTTGATCTCGTAATATTCTGCAGCACTGGAGAACAAACTCAGACAAATTATCATCAACACATGGAAGCTGGAGATAGATGACTGGAAGTTTTTTGGCCCCATTTTTCCTCTTATTCAGCCCAAACTACTTTATTTTTAGATTATGCTACTTTGTACCCCTTCCATAAATACTCCACTTTTCCCTTTGATTGCAAGTTCATAATTAATTTATATTAACACATTTAAATCCAGAACAGGCACTCATATAATGATTTGCAGATTTTAATACTTCTTTGCCACCTCCTGTCTCTTCCTCTATTTATCATCTACTCCCACTATTTTTTACCAGAATTAATAAACTTCAATCCAATTGGTAAAGCCCTGGATAAGCCTCATGTGCAAAAGCTACAGTGCCGAGCCCAAACTTCCATTTTCTTGTATCTTGTGGTAATAGGGCTGGCTGTTCATGAGTGCTGTGTCCTTCATACCCAGGGCTCTCAGTTCCTAAGCCAAATAAATGCTCTGTAGCCACCAACTTGATGTATTTCATTTACCTGACCTAGAAAGCAACTCCTGGCTCATCCATATCTTACTGCAGCTTCTGCACAGCCCAAGGGTGCCCCAGGCTGCAAACCCAGGCCGGGTCTGGTTTTCTTGTTTGTGGGGGATGTGATAGAGCAAGGTCCTCCCAGAGCCTCCAGAGGAGTATCTAAACACCAGATTTACACTAAAAACTGATCAGGAGATCATGCAAAGCTAAGGCTTGCTAACAGCAAGGCCTGCAAGCATTTTCTTTTCTCAGCATTTTCAACACTCCACCCCTCCAGTCCTCAACTTCCAGGCAGGGAGTTTCAGCTTTGTTCCACCCAGTTCCAGGCCAGATCTCCACCTTCCTACTCTCTCCAGGAAGTGATCATCAAAGAACTCCTTTTTTAAAAATCCCCTGCCTTCTGCTACCAGATGGCTTTCCTTGCGGACTTCCATGCCTTGCCGGTAATGCAAGGCTTGTTACATGCTCCTCAGATAGGAGACAAAGTTATTCAGATTTCTTTAACTGGATCTTTGTTTATTTGCTCTGCAGAAAATATTAAAGCAACACCCAAAGGTCTAAGGTTCCAGTTAAAAGTAATTCATTATAACCCTTTCTGCTTTTGCTGGTATGTATTTTCCATCAAGCACCATCAAAGTAGCAATTAATGCATTTCTGACCTTTTCTTGGCCCATTAGAGCAGCACAGTTACTACATGCTAGTTTCCAAACCCAGATGCATCACTTTGTCATACCAACCTTACTTTGATTTTTCCAGCTCACATGAGGAAGTAGCTTTTGATAACTGGGTCAACAGGAGGACAACGTTTAATTACAGTTCAGAATAGTCTTGATCATGTGTTTCCTTCTTTCTGATGAAACCCAAATAAGATCAAAGGCTACAGGTCTTAAATTCTGCCATATGGACTCTGTACTGAACAGTTGATTAAGTCTTTTTGGCATTAAACAGTTGGCTCCTTTCCTGATGTAAAAACAACTTTTGCAGAATCAAAATTTTCCACTAAGAAAACTTTCTGTTTACAATTAGAATAATTGAAATATTATCTCCTTTGAGTTTAATGCAGAATATACTGAAGTTGAAGTTCAAGATTCTTCCAAGTTACCCAAAATGTTTCATTCTGAAGCACTTCTACAGTTAACTGCAACTGCTGGTTGCATGATACAAATTAGAGCATCAAGCTCCATTCTTTCTTAATGTCTTGGTTTCCCTGACAAAATTCAGTGCATTCTTTACTTAAAAAACATGAATGGTTCATTGTGCGAGCTGTAGGATTTTCATAGTGTTATGGCAAATGTGTCTGACCAGAAAATTCTGCTTTATAGTGAGCATAGGTTATTCAAAAGCAACATCCAAGATGCAATGCACAATATTGGAAAAGCTGCATGTGACAAATCACTCTAAGTTATTTTTTAAATCAAGAACTATTTTTCAGATAATATAACTTGGTCCTATGAAGTTATTCATGTGATTATTAGAGAGTGAAGCAACGTTCATTGGTTATAGAACCAAGTTCTGTTATCAGTCACAGCAAATTGACTCCAAGTGGGGCTGCACTACCTTATTTAAAACCAAAATTTGGTCTGTGTTACTGTAGATTCATGAGAAGTTAGAGCAAAATGTGTTTCCCTTGCTTCGTTTTGATGCAAATTTTTAGCACTTCCAGAACAAAATCTTGAAGGGAAAACACTTCATATTTGCATTTTAATTTAGGTTAAAACTAATACTGCATTATCAAGTTCTCTTATCTCTTTTCACCCAGCTCTAGAAATTACCTCTTACAGTCTCCAAGTTTGCCTATGGGTTCAGCTAGGGGGCTGACAATATTTCGTATTTCCACCTGCATATTTGCCTTGGAGCCCTCACTGATGAGTAAAATCCTTTCCCTGAGATCCTTGGAATAGGTCTCCTCTTCATTAAAGCATTTTTATGGGACTCCTTCTGTTTTATAATGATGCTTTTCTTACCCAGTCTGTGTCATTATTCTCTCTACTGTGGCTTACAAATGAAGTAATTTTCGTAACTAGCAATCCAGTTTTTTATTTCAGCACCAAGGGACTGAAGCATGTGGTTTTACTAACCAAACCTCAACATGCTTCTAAAAACAACAACAACCAAAAAAATACAACCAAACAAAACACACACACACGCACACAAAAAACCACGATAGAAAATTACTAAAACTTGTATAAAGATCCGATGTATATTTAATATGAATTATTTTCTCTGAGAAGTTGCAAAATGAGATATTTCTTTCAAAATCAGGATTTTTCTGGTTACTTTTATTTAACTCTTTGTTCTGCTGGCCAATTACAAATTGTTTTGGCAGCATTCTGCAGCCAGGTATTTGTAAGTTTATACTGCACCACGGTGCAAGGCTTTTTTTTTTGTCCAAGTACACTAATTAAGCATTTGCACGTTCAGGAAGTACTTACTGTGGTAATTCTTAATCCATAAGTACCAAGAGATTTTACATCATGGAATATCCTTTTGTTAAAGGGTCAGATTCCGTCCCTGCCCACAAACCACTGAGATGTGCATGAAACCAAGCCTTGGCCCAGCTGAGCTGCTGTGACTGATGCATTGAAAAATAAAAGCAGATAAATTTGATTGTCAAGGAGATGAGATGTTTGTCTGATCCCTGGGCAGGCGAGCTTTTGCCCTCAACTCTAGGAACAGGCTACCCAAGAAAGTGGCTGGGGTTAAATACCACCCCTGGAGGTATTTAAAAGATGTGTAGATGTGACACCTGGGGACATGGTTTTGTGGTGGGCTGGCGGTGCTGGCTTAACGGTTGGAGTCCATGATCTTAAAGGTCTTTTCCAACCTAAATGATTCCATGATTCTGTGACTTCAGATCTCTTGTGTACAAACCACCCCCAGCTCTGTGCCCAGCACAATTTTAATTGTCTCCTCATGACATCCCTCGATTTCTGCCTCACCAAGGTAAGACCAGGCTAGCTGAGAGAAGACAAATGTTTTTCCTGAAGTATCCATCATAACCTCATCCTCTCCAATGATGTCTCCCATCATCACTTCAACTACGATATCTCATAAAGTGTTTTTTGCTGCTGCGTAGTTTTATATGACAGGCAAGGAGACTCACACGCATTAGCAGTGGCTTTCCTGGGGCCTGACACCTTCTCTGGGCACTCCACTGACAAAACAAATTTGCAGCATAGGCATTTGCAGACATCTCACTGGAAAATTAGGAAGAGGGAGCCAGCCATGTGACAAACCCGTCAGAGAAGCTGCCACAGTCCCAGGCTGTCCATTGCCCCTTCCAGAAGGAAGCAGTGCCACTCCAGAGGACTGTTTTTGGCTTTGTTGGGCTGGCGTCAGAAGCTCCCCACCCTTCTGAGTTTCAGGGTTGCAGAAGCAAAGCCCAAATGTATGACAATTTATAAAAACAAGGTTACTTTGTTTTCCATCCTAATTTTTCATTGCCTCGGCTGCTCTGCTGGCAGGCAATTTCATGAAGATACGGTCTGATAAACTGACTTTGAACACTGAATCAATTGTGTGATTTAAAGTAAGAGCCCAAACTCAGCCAGCAAGTCATAAAGCAAAAAATTCATTAGAAAGGGAGCTGCAGTAAGCCACTCTAATAAGGGGCATCCTAATAGTTTTATGTTCAAAGCAGCCTTTAAGGATAAATAATACTGTGTTTGAGAAGTAAAGAGACTGAAATAATTGTTTATGAAATTGCAATATATGGTTAATTTAGAAGAAAAGGGAGATTCACAGACATGCTGATTTTTAAATCCTTATCCACAGAACTGCCTGATACAAAGGCCATGAAAGACTGGTTGTTATTAAGTGAGATCACTCATGGCATTTCTTTTCCTCTTTCTAGCCACAGAAAAGGCAGTAAGGAAAATTAGACTGGCAAATCTTCCCCTAGATGGAAAGAAAAAGCAGAGCAAAAGAAAATCCATCTGTTCTCACTCGTGGAATTTCATGTTATCCCATATAAGGGCAAGTTTATGCAGCACATGCATCAAAAATCCTAAAACCCCGGGTGTTATAAAATCACCAGGACAACTGCCAAGTGCCAGTTTCAAGGCATCTGTATGAGGCTAAGACAAAATTCAGGGCACTTTGGGATTCCAGTGCACGGTAAAATGCACTAGAATAAATGGCACAACAAATTAATATTTCGTGTCTCTCAAACTAAGGCACCTTTTTTTTAATAGGGGAGAGACAGAGCAGAAGGGAAGGGCTGATCAGCTTAGCCTCACTGCCAGCAATGGGATGGTTTAGTGCCCTCTGACCAGTGTGTGCCCCCCCAACATTCCTGCCCCCGGGAGGCCACCTCACAAAGACCAGGAGACTCAGAGCCCCATCCAACCTGACCTTGAGTGTTTCCAAGGATGGGACATTCATCACCTCTTTGGGCAACCTATGCACGTGTCTCACCACCCTTATCTTTTCCTTTTATCTAGCCTGAATCTACCTTCTTCTACTTTAAACCCATTACCCCTTATCCTGTCCAAACAGGCTCTGCTAAAATGTCTGTCCCCCTCCATGCCCGCTTGCAAGGCACAGCAGAGAGATGGCAGGTGTCCCTCCATCCTTCAGACCACTTTCTATTACCTCTCCCCAAATCCAAGTCCCCAGACCTCTAGGCTTTGGAAAAGACAGCCAGTGCCAGAGAAATGATGCTCAATTCTTTCATGCCAGTGTTACCTTATTGTTAGTACTGACCAAGACAACCTTCTCTTCACTGACAAGGGTGAAGCCCCCGGGCAGGAGCAGAGGCACATTGCAAACTTTGGTTTTCTAGCAGCGAGACGATGGCAACAGGCCCGCAAAGAACAGACAGATGTTGCTGTCACGCTGAATGCAGTCTCCACACTGTCATCTAGTGGATTTAGTGGTGATAGCCAGAGCTCAGTTGAGTACTACACTGTAATTTCACTGAACAGAACTGCAGCTTAAACATTTTTTTTTTTTCTGTACTGTACCTGCCTTTTCTCACCCAGTTCTCTTGGGATTGCTCCTTTCTGAATCCCCCTTTTACAATAATTTTATTATCTTCATTTTAAACCTTTTAGACAAAAATCCCTTTTTCTTTGGGTTACTGTAATTCCCGGGCAGGTTAGTTCCTCACGCTAGCCAGTGACTGCAGAATGTATTTTCCTTTCTTTTAGGAGACTCCATCTTTTCCTTAAATTAAGTTAGAAATAAGTTTCTCATGCATGCAGGACAGAATAAATCCCCTGAGAGATTTATTATGAGTGATGTAGGTGCCCTCTGATACCCCTCAGGCTTCAGAGACAGCTCTACAGGCTGAACACACCGGGTGTCTGTACCTACACGGTGCCTCTGCCTCTCCAGGCTCCAGCCCCACAGTTTCCAGGCTCCTACTCTGAGAAACTGCCAGATAAATTCAAGTACTCCAAACACAAGTAAATTATGACACACAATTATGCCAGTTATGTTTGCCTAAACCTAACAAGCATGGAACTATGACGAACTCAGCAACATGCAGGTATGATAAATATTCGCAAAGTGGAGTTATGAGCATGACAAGCACCCCCAAAATCCTGAGTTCTCCCACTTCAAGAGGGTCTGCAAGATGCAGCTGTTTGGTCCATGCTCATGAGGAGTGTCCCACCTCATGTGTCAAGGTGGCCTGGAGATGTTTGTCTTTGGAGCTGTGGATTCCCAGACAGTGGGATTTTCAATGCTGATCCTATTTTGCTAAGTCTTCCTCTCAGTATTTGATTTTCCCTTTCATCCTCTCAGCTGCAGTGACCTGTGACCCTCTGTACTTCCTCATTTATGGAGCCAGATTGCTCCTCATTCCTGGGAGTCTGCTCTGAGTCTGTCCCAGAGGCAGCCCATCACTCCATCTGCATCCCACAGCTGCCTTCCTGAGGAGTCAGCTCCCCAGGCTCACCCAGAGACTGATCACTTCTTCCTCGCTCTGCAGCTGGTTTAAGCACTGTGATTTTGCAACATCAACCCTATGGTCTTACCAGATGTTAAATCTGCAATTAGCTAAATATATTATTTCCAGGTCAGCAATTCTCTTACTGCTTTGCAGTTACAGTAAGTCTGTGATTTGGCCAGTCTCTGTCCTATCAGAAGAAATGCTAAATATGTTTGTGCTGCTTTGGCAATTTTGACACTGTCCCATCTCATCTCAATGGTCCCTTTTCTGTGACCCTCCACTGCCTGCAGCTTCTCTTACAAAAACTGAGAGAGGAGGGAAAATGACTTGTCAGAAGTAGTAAACAAAGAATCTGAGGCCATTGACATGCAGCAGAAAGGAGAAATGCAACTTTAAACATTTAGTCTAACAGTTCACATACAAACCACACTCCAGACCAGCTTTTCTTCTCTACATCCATGCTTCTGCATTCATGCCAGAGGCTCTAAAAAACCCCTTGGATGAGTGCAGAGGTTATTTTTAATAAAAATTTCCAGTTTAATAATCATTTTAATGAGCCTCTGGGAAAAAAAAAAAAACCAGAAGTATCTTCCACACGCCACAGTATTGATCTATATGGGAAAGAAACCCATTGCCACATTCATGGCTGATTCCTAAATAAAAGCTGGGACTGCAGAAACCTCCTCTAGGGAAAACTGGGTTGGCTTCTTCAGCAACTAATTTTCAAGAATTTAGATCTACTCTAACGATGATAAGCAAAAGAAGAAGGATATGACACAAAAAGAACAAAGAATTAGGAGCTAACAAAAACTGCTGGAAATCAAGAGTGTGTTAGGCCTTGCTAGCAGGCAGCCAGTCTTGGAGATGACAGCTAATCCACCCTGTCACCAAGCTTTTACAGAAAGCCGTCCCTGTTGAAAGGGCCACGGGAGGAACAGAAGGCAGGACAGGAGAAGAGTCATTTCAGAACAGAATTCTCCTCCTGTATCTTATCACGGATGCACAGACCAAGTCTCCCAAGTAAGTAATACTTGCTTTGGTACTTGTGGTTAAGCTCATTTTTGGGGGGAAGCAGAATGACACCCTGTTCTGCATGCACCACTGAGAGCTCTCCAAACAGGTTTGAGGTGTTTTACCCCCCAGTCCAGGCAGAGCATCCTGCTACAGGCAGAACAGACTTGCCTCAGGGAATTTAACTTAATTAATTTCCAATTAACAAAAACATTTGAGTAGTGATTTGGATTTTTCTTTCAAAAAAAGAGAGACAAACATTTATACACAGGTAAACCCTTTCCCTCCCCCATTCCAGGCCTGGCTTCACTCCACCACCCCGGGCACTTCTCCTCCCCCTCTTGCAATCGCTGCAGGGTGCAATACACTCAGTTCTTTCATTGAAGCAATGGGCAGAGCAGGGCTACAAAAAGACAACAGGGATTTCTTCTGCTGGAATCCCAGGAAGACCTCTGACCAGCTCCATACAGGAAACAGCACTTGCAGCCACAGCATCCATTAACTCTGCATTTGAACCTTCTCCTGTTCCCAACACACAGAACAATGGATAAGCAAGGTCCTCATCAACACACTGCGGAACAGCTCTCTGCAGTTTCTTATCTCCCTTGCCACAAAGCCTCCCAGGAGTACAGAAAAGCTGAAAGCCCCTTGCACTAACCCAGCAGAGTGCCTCCCCACCAGGCAGCAGTGGGGCTTCTCATCTTACTGCACTCTCCAGTCCCTGAGAGCTTTTCTTTACACTGTGTATGGAAACTTATCATCACAGTACTAAATGAATACAAGTCCACAAAATCAGTGAAGTTTACAGAGCCCTTAAACCCTTAGAACTTATCTTATTTATTGATTAGTCACCTCCAAATATTAAGCTTGTCAATTTTGTCCTTTATTCGAGCTCTCTTTCCCATACTATAAAAAGAATCTTTTTGTCATAACAATGTTTTAAATTTAAAGTTTAGGGACTCATGCATGTTTAAGTCTTGTCTGTAGCTGCTTAAGGTCTTATCAGGGAAGAAATTTGCATTGGATGTACTTGTACATCAGAACAGAACCATAGCTAGCCGCGTGAGGTGCAGAGCAGAAATTACGAGAAGCATCAGGCTTCCCTATTGTTATAAAAGAATGCACCTAATTCGAGAATAAAACAAACATAAATTTATTTCGTGTCCGAGAGATCGCACACGCAAAGCCACGATCGAAAAGGAGACAGAACCAAGCCNATGTAGATTTCCAGGAACTCGCTGGATGCCTTCTTGATGGGCCATCTGCTCTCTGTGGCCCTGTTTTTGGGAAGCAAACACCTTCCCAGTAAGAGCTGCATTCTTCTCGGAACCAGCTCTGGCCGTTTTTAAAACTGGTTACAACTTAACTTTATACATACATTTTGATATTACATATTTGAGCACGAATTACCCAATTTATTTATAACACTCTGGAAAGTTTTTCTTGTTGGCTCCTGTGACTGCCCATTTATATTGCAGTTGCTGGAGATGCCCAGAGGTGAAAGAGGCAGCGCTAGAGACAGTTGCATCTGTTCTGTATCTGTCTGTCAAGCCAGCATGACCACAATAAGGTGTGATGTTTACATGTGACATTTATGCACATATCCACAGTGCTCATTCTGTGGAGCAGATGGTCTCCAGGCTTTTCCCTGCAGGTACTCCTCGCAGCCCTAACACCGTTCCTTACAGGTATTTTCCTTGCAGCAGCTGTCTGAATGGATAGTGGCCAATTTATGAGCCGCAGCAATTTATCAGAGAGATTCCAATATTGGTAAAAATTGCTATAATGTGACAACACTGGAGACTGGAACTGCACAGGGCAGTTTAAAGTAACAGCAGCCAGCTGAAAATGGCGTCATTGAACCCAATGAGCCCCTTGAACCCAGATTATGTTAAAGGACATTTAATATAGGGCTTGACAAATTACAGGTCCATGACAACCCTGACACATCTCGAGGATAACTGCCACTGAACTAATTCTTCCCTGTTGATAAGTTCAGAAAATTTTCCCTTTGTCAATATGCCTCAGAAAGTCAGTTGTGACAACGAACAGGAAAAAACTGCCTTCTTTTTCCCACCTGTATGATTTTTGCTTTCATCATTTTCTTAGCGTGTTGGTATTTGGTCATACTTAAAGAGAAAATCTTTGCTGTTTTACTGACACAGGGATTCCTAATGTTGGCATGAGCTGTCCATTTGTCTTTTCTCCTGCACAAAGAACTGTATACAGCAAGGAACATTAATCTCTTGCATTATGTTTATGGACAGTTTTGCAGATTTTTCCTGTAAAACACACTGCCAGATCCAGTAGGATTCTGCAGGTAAAGGAAAACCCCTGCTTCACCAGCTGATCATCTGATGTTCTGGTCCTGCTGGTTTATATTAGGAAAACTTCCATCCACCTGCAGAATATGTCTATGTCCATCAAATATTTATGACTTCGTTTTTTTTGTTGTAATTAAATATCCCAGAACATTAATTTGAATGGTGGGCCAGAATCTATCTCCTACTGGTGTCTAAAAGGAGCATTCTTTTTTCTTGTTACTTGCATGGACAGGTGGAGTATCTTGGTCTTCATTCTTATCCCTGGTATTTATAGCCTGTTATTTCCAATCCATATCGTTTTTTTGGTTCCTTGAAGCCCTTCTGAGAGAACACTATGAATTAAACACCTTTCAGGTTTGTATTTGTACTGTTCTTTCTAATTTTGAGCATAAGCAATCACCTTTCTATGCAAAACTTAATTTTGGTTTAGTTTAAAGGTGAATCCTGCAATTGATTCTCTTTGCCTAGGCTGCTTCTATTGCTTGTGACAATACTGCAGCTTGTCTCTGCAGTGCCTGAGGTTAGGGACAGTTTCTATGTTTTCAAAGCATAAGAAAAATGGTGGGTTTTTTTAACCAATG
This sequence comes from Edolisoma coerulescens, assembly GCA_013397115.1. Taxonomy (NCBI): domain Eukaryota; kingdom Metazoa; phylum Chordata; class Aves; order Passeriformes; family Campephagidae; genus Edolisoma; species Edolisoma coerulescens. Next base: position 229,456 of record VWZW01001228.1, read on the forward strand.
TAATTAAATCATTAAAGAACAAGACATGTTTCTAAATGCCTCCTTACAGAGGTGTCTGGGAGCAGCTGGATCAAATCCTAGCCCCAGACTGAGTCAACAGCTTATGTCTAAAGGATTATACCAGTGTAATTGAACTCTTACACAACTTTCTCCCTCAGGATTAGGAATGGCAAACCAAATATATTTATAATGATAAATCACTTATATAAATTATTATAATGATTAGGCTAAAAGATCTTCATCATTATTGTTTAGTACACAGTAAAGGGAACTAAAACTACTAGCATTACAGCACATTAGTTTTGAAGCAGCATTGAAGCAATTATATTACAGCTAGCAAAAAACAATTATTACGTAGAGATTGCTGCTACTTACTGACAGGTGAAGTCAGTGTTAGCCTTGAGGAGTAACTTTGAGGAGTGTCAACACTCAAGGTAGGAATCTCCACGCACTGAAAAGAACTAACTGTATTGGAAAAACCTACCCTTAAAAAGTGGAACTGGGCCTTTATAGATAAAGGTCAGGTGTGTCAGGGCCAGCTATGTCAGCTGAGAGGCTTTAGGTAAGTTATCAGTAGTGTCAGCTGTTAGTTCCTTTATGAGGTATTTTATCAGGTGTGCCACATCTTCACCTGTGCCAGTTTCTATCCAGAGACATTGTTCCTCCTCAGGATGTTTAACTTTGGGGTTGATGAGTCAGGCTGGTTTCAGCCTTCTTGAAGAAGCACCAAAAGCATTCACCACTGACAGCTCTGCAAACAGAGTATTGCTCAAGCTGTCTTAGCCCCACTCCAGGCAGAGCATCCTGCTACAGGTACAAGTCAGCATCTCCTGTGTCTTTCTGGGAACCACACGTAATTTGTGTGAGGGCTGAGGGGGCCTTGCCTTTACCAGTGTTGGGAGAAGGAAGGACTCAGTTTCTCTTGTATCAAATCAGCCATCAATGTTATCTTCAATGGGTTTTGCTGGTGTTGATCAACAGAGTCCAAAGTGGAGTGAGACCACAGTTATTGTCCTAAAAGTGGGATTCATCATCAGTAAGCAACTGATAAGGCAGGCCCTGTTCCACAATCCCCTTCTCTTCCTCTATAACTCTCTGAGGGAATTGTTAACTATTTGTGATCCTTGAGATATCACAGTGCCAGGCTAATTTCTTCCTGAAAAATATCTAATGGGATGGAAGGGAAAGACACTTTGAGACTATTAACATACAGAGTCTTTTCTTACTCATCAGCTGTATCTCCATATTTTGGTCTAAAGATCACTTCTATGTTGATTTACTGTGGGATTATTTTGTTGCACATCTTATTGTTTCTAGATTTCAGTTTGTAGACTATTGAACAAGTGTTTCATGGCAGAGGGACATATTTTTTTATTTTATTTTTCAGGAGAATGCTACTTACGACTTTTTTAATAGCATTGATGGCTAGAGGAAAGAGGATAGTCCCCCAGGGATCCAAGAAGCAACACTCATCAGTTATCACTGCACCATGACAAGCACAGGGAGCGATATGAACTAATCTGTACTGAAAATGTGTGCATGGAATCATAGAAAGCACCATTACAGAAAACAGTCACCTTGGCAAAGTCTATGAATCTTTCACTTTATGGCCCAATTACCACAAAAGCAGAACTCTTCCTCTTCCTACTATTCCTTAAATGAAAACACTGAGGTGAATTTTACCTTTAATACTGAAGACTGCAAAGGCTGCATTCATTTGAACTTCAACAAACAGCATCATCGTCACAGCCTTCATGAGAAGAAGGTGTCCCCCTCACAAAGTCTCAGCACTGGGACTGAGGTGCTGGCAGAGAGCCCAGGAAAGGAGTGTGAGCTTTGCTGGGATGAAACCAGGCTGGAGGCCTGTAGGCAGCAGAAGACAAGCCAGAGCCAAGGAAGATGAGAAAAATATTTTAAAAAAGAAGGTGGCAATGGCAACCTTGCAAATTAAACAAGAAGCACCAGAGGGAAAAAAACAAGTGAGGAAGAAGGCAAGGTTTTCAAAACGTAGGGCAAAATATTTAGGTCTAGGATGGCAGAGAGACAAGGACTGAGACAGGGAGGCAAGTGTAGCCACTAAAGCCAGGTTTAAAGGAGGATTTAGCTTGAAGGATCAGGTTTCTAGAAAAAAGGCTGATTTGCAGATTACAACTCACCTGTCTGCCACCAAGAAAATCACTCTTGATTAGAAAGCAGAGCACACACCTTTCTAGCACTCATGTTAATGCCTCATTAACTCACCCATAGGAAAATGAATTATTAAGGATACCTGGGAAAGCAAGTTGATACCAAATGCAGTGGTAACTTGTTTCCAAGCCCAGTACTTTGCAATGCATGTTTTCCTCACTGTTTTGTTTGTTTTTTCCTGGTGCCTGGCTCTATTCTTGGTTTACAAGGTCCAGATCACTGCACAACTGGACACGTGGCAAACCAGTGGGTGTGATTTACAACATGTCATGGCAATTATGTGAAACCAATGGCCACTGTTACACAGCCTTCCACCCTACTGACCTTCTTGAGTATCACATCACTGGATAGTTAGGGCAGGGGGTCCTTATCAGGCTCTGGAGCAGATGTGGTTTTACACAGGCCTTGCTGCCTTAAGTCAAAGATAGGGACATGCTGGACAGGCCATGGCCTCATCACACCATTAGGAACCAGCTCGTGTGAGTATCCCTACTTTTACCTGTTGGAAGTGAGCAAGAGGAAGCAAATGTTCTTGGGAGACACTGTGTCCCTCTCCTCACAACTCCCACAGTAAGTTACCCTTGAGTTTCTGAGGACCTGCATTTCTCCACGCAAACCTGCAAAAGTTCATTACATCCCATTCTCCAATTCATTAATGAAGATGGTGAATAATGACAGCCGCAGTATCAATTGCTGAAGGATGCAGCAGTGATCCAATGCCAGCTGGACTTTGCACCACTCATCACAAATGGTGTCACTCCAAAACCCAGCTGGTCAACTAATTTTTCACCTACAGCATGGGTCACTTCCCCAAACCATCTCTCTCCAATTTGGCTACAAGAATACTCTGAGGAACCATATAGAGAGTCTTGTTAAACAACATTTTGTACAGTCCACTTGTCCACAGAATCCCTCATCTCATCACAGAAGGCCATCAGAGTGAGCAGGTGTGATTTACCCTGTGCAAATTCAATTTGACTGTTCCAAATTTTTTCCTTACTGTACTTTGGTAGTCATGGCTACAAGGAGGATTGTTCTATAAAATTCCCAAAGAGGTCAGACCAGCTCACCAGTCTCCCATAGTTCTGTGGGTCATCTTCTTGTCTTTGAAAATGGGTGGCAAAGTATATATATATCTTTTTCACACTTATCTGGAATCTCATCCATGACTCTCTTGACCGTACAACAACCAACCAACACAAGAACCAAGCAGAAGGCACGTGGCCAGTCTATCCCAAAGATCCCAGCCATACCAAATCAGTGTAGGCACAAGTCACCACGTAAACATTGTCACAGAGCAAAGATTCACTTCTTGGTATGAGAAAGGAAGAAGACACAGCTGTATCCAGTGGGACTCAAAACCGGCATTCTCACTTATTGGATGCACAAGGTCAGTGAGAAGACTTCTCCAAACACTTAGAACATAAACATCATGGGTCAATGGATGGAATAATTTCCTATTGAAAAGAATTCACTCAAGCATTTATGTCAGCTTCACATATCATTGTGCAGAACAAAACCCAGACTAAATTCCTGACAGCAACTCTGTGGTGTTTGTACTGGGTACACTTAAGGCTGCAATAAATCTTCCTTAATACAGGCAATATAATACAGGTAAACTAAACTCCCAAGAAAATGAAAAACCTTCTCAGAGTTGACAACATTATTACACAATCCTCCAGTGGCAACATTCCCCACAGACTAATAGCTTGGCATCCAGAGAGAAAAACAAACTAACAAACTTGCAACTACTTCCTTTTAACAAGGAAGATCCATCACTCATTTTGAAGCTGCATTTCACCTATAGGAATATCTTCAATGCCTATTTAACTAACTGCAATAAACACAACTTTATACTTTTAGGAGAAAAAAAAAAGACAAGGTATAGTCCTCAAAAGTTTATTTCAAGTATAAAAATCATTCCGTGAAGTATCTACAGGTTTTTCTTTCAGCATAAAGGTTTAATAAGATAAAAAGAATCAAGTACCAAATCTCTGTAAAAATACAATTTGTTTTCAGATTTTGAATAACAGTGAAAAGGCACTTAAACAAAAGATAGCCAACGACAAACACAACAGTTAACATCACAGTGAATGTGTAATAAACATAATCTAACACTTTATAAACAAAGAAATTAATTACAGTCTAGTTAAACTGAGCAACATAATCCAGACAAGGGTGAATTCGAACTCCCCGCACTTCAACAACAGCACTTTTCTTTCAAGTGCAAAGAAAGCGGAGGGGAAGAAAAACAAGAGAAGTCTTCAGTAAACTAACAGTTTGCAGCACTGTGTTCAAACTAAGAACTCAGAGTTCAGTCCATACAAGCTCCACAAAAAGAAATGTAACAAAACTGGGTAGCAGCATAAATACTTCATAAATGCCCCTGATCTGTATGCTTGAACTGAGGGTTTTATATTTCTATTCCCAGTTTAAAAAATAGAAGTTTCTACAAAAACAGAAAGCCTTTCTAGAAACAAAACAAGCAGACTAGCATAAGAGGGAAATAAAGGTGTAATGCTTGGGATTCCACTGCAATCCCTTTGCAGCAGAAATATTTTTCCACTGCCAGCAATGGAAAGTATAACAAGCAGAAGTTTTAGAGAATCAGGAAAGAAAACAGGCTATGACAATTTAAATGAGTTTGTTATTTTTTGGTCAAGATTCAATGAGCTACTCTATCTTAAAAAAAATAAAATCAAATATGCCGAAAGAAACAATACACTTGAAACAGCATTTACAGCACCAAAGCATATTTGCACAATAAATACAGAATAAGATGTTAATTATTCACAAATATGAGGAAAATAGGGAGGGAAATTTTTAACACCCACCAGAAAACTGTGGGTTTTTACAATTATTCAGCAATATGAAGCAAACAGAAAAAAATTATCTTAGTGTTGGCATTTTTTTTTCTCAGTGATAGTAAGACCTTTGATAAAGGAGTGCTATCAAGACTTTTGCATGTTTTTTTCCAGATACATTTTCCTGTAGGTCTGAAACATCTCTTTTGAGTCTTTGACAGGAATGTGAAGAGTGTCTCCATCTCCATCCAGGATCTGTATAGCTGTATCAAGGGGAATACTGTCCTCAGCTGCAAGACAGACAAGCACATTAAAGCAAGAGTCTCAAAGGACTCTACTCCTTATGCATGTGGTACTTAAGAACTTCCAGTGTCAAAAAGGATGCCACAAACTTCCTTCCTAAAGCACCAGGCATCTCAGATTTAAAACAATCTCCAGTGCATCTTTAAGCACACGTGGCTATTTGGGTGTCTTCACAAGAGAGATTTCTGGAGAGTATTAAGAAAGGTGACAGAAAACGTGCCTTTGTGAAAGTAAGAGAAGAAGCAAGAGGAAGGGCTAAAAAGATGGCACACACCAAAGCCCAAGGACACAGGCAACAGCAACGGAAGATGCAAAGGTTGCAAACTATGTTACTTGCAACACCACAACACAGGCATCAGCATGCAAGCCCTCCGCTCTAAAGTTAAGAAGCAGATGGCAACAAGGCTACAGCACACATTTTGTTTCCTGTTAGACCAGTAGAAAAAGGAGACTAAAGCTAAAAAGGTACTTAAAGCAAAGAAACAAGGACAGCTGGGAGCAACCTCACCCAAGATTTACAAAGGATGGAACAAACAAGATCCCGAGATGAAAGTTGCCACTGTTGTGACAGTTGACTCCTAAAGGGTACAGAAGACCATCCAAAAAGCAATTTGCCAATCAAGAGAAATGAGGAAGATGTAATAGTGGCCCCACTTTTCCTCTGGGTATCATACAGATAATCTTGTCCAGACTACTGGGACACACAGGCCCTGGAACTTGTGAGCACATGTGTTATGTGTGAACAGCACCAACATACTGCGAAAGCCAGATTTTTTTTAAAAATCACTTTCTGTTTTTAAAGCCTTGCACTAGATTCTGTTACATCACTTCCTACATTTGAAAGTGCAAAAGAGTCTTTATATACCATTTAAAACTGTTACCAGTGCTACATCCATGTTAACAGCACAGAAAAACATCAACATTTCCAACAACATATTCATAAAGCAACAAAAAGCTACACAAATCTTTGAGACTTGTATGTCTATTCTACATTTAATCAGCAGAACTAGTAAATAATAATTTAAAATGCTTTATTAAGGATTCCTACGGTAAAGGAACATTTAAAACCAAGCAAAGAGGATTTAACTTGTATTTGAAATGGGACACTCAGAAGTCACTTCACCTGTAGAGATCTCTTCCAGTTTCTTTTGCTTCACTGGTTCACATTTTAACCAATCTTCTTTTTTACTCTTGACACCTAAAAAGAAAATTTCAAAAAATGTTTCTGAGTTTCTATATCACAAGTTTTGGCCTCTATTCAGCATCAAATCCTAACACATATACTAGCACATGCAAAAGGAAATTTCCTTTGGGTATGAAAATGACTCCAAAGGCTGATATAGACAGCTTAAGATTTGGGTTTATTTAAAAATCAAATTCAACATTTGACATAAATATGCTTCAGAATGCACCATGTAAAATAGGGTAGGGAAGAAGAGAGGGGAAAAGGGATGCTTAAAGCAAAGACAGCAAAGGTTATGGGGACTATGTGCAGGATATGTCTGGCCTAAGCCCTCTGTCTTCCTCAATGTCACAAAAGATCTCTCCCTCCTCTGCCCAGCCAGACTTAAGCACAACCAGGTGAACAGTGATTAAAGATCAGATCACCTTGGTAACTACGCCAAGGGAATCTACTTTCTACAACCAAGCCAAGCTATCTTCTACAAGTACTTTAGGAAGCCTTCTCCCAAAGTTATTTGAAACTGCCATGCTCTTAAAGTACTCTAATTTCATTCTCTAAGACTTACAGAAAACTGAAGGAAAAGTCCCTCGTTCTTTTTCAGCTTAACACACAGCTGTGGTCTGTCAGAGAGCAAGTTAGGATATCTCAGCCTTCAGCCTCTACAGTCCCATGTTTTCACTGTCTGTAGTTTTGTGCAACATGAATTTAAAAACGAATACAGACTTTTGACTTACAAATGAATAACCAAGATAACGTCATACCTGCTACAATGACTTTATCTCTTTCCGGAGAATTCTTTGCAGCTAAGCTTTCTTCATCAGGGGCTGGATTTCTGAACAGTATCTCTGGACACAGCTTGAACTCAAGTACTTCCTGTTTGCATGATTTCTCAGCTGTGGAGACTGACACATCTCTTTTCGAGTCACTGTTTTGTGACACTTGGCTGGTTCTATGCCAGACGGGTCTGACAGGTGATGTCTCTAATTTTGTCAGATAGATGCGCTCCTGTGCTGTACGTTTAAATGCCACTCTGTTCAGGTAGTGTTTTTTGGGTTCCTTTTGAAGGTGCAGCTTTAGTCTGTTATTTCTTCTGTTTAAGTACAGAAGATTTTTATCAGGAAACATTTTGTCAGAGCACTTGTCTTTGTTTTGACCATCGAGACGTCTTTCTTTGTTAGCAAAGTAGTTTTTAGACATGCTAGAAGATCGAGCCCTTTTCCTCTGCAGTTTAAGCACAGAGCAATCTGCTAAGGAACTCCTTGGTTTCCAACCATTTTCTCCATTCAGTTTTTTAGCTTTGTCAGCATTTAGCATGCAATTATGTACAAGCTGCTTAGAACTCTTTGCTTCAGAGTGTTTCAGTCTTTCCTCTTCTAGCTTTGCTTTCTTAAGTTCTCTCTTCCCAACCATATTTTCCTTCATCTTCCGTTTGTATGGCTGCTCCTGCAAAGGATGAACTTTCACAGATTTATGCTGAGAATATTTTGTGTTTCTTGATTTGAAGTCTACAGTGCTACTATCTGAGAACTTTACAGCATCAGCTCGGTAACTACTCAATTTTTTATGTTTTATTTCTGCTGGTAATTTCGCTTGCTCTTTGACACTAATTTCTGCATCTTGCCTAAGCATCTCCTTTTGTTTCTTACTGTTTTGTCCTTCAGCTGAGTTCTCTTCACAAGTTTTAATTTTTTGTCCTTGACTGACTTCAGAGTGCTTAATTTCAGCAGTTTCTGACTTCACAAATTGGTGACTGTCCAATATGGATTTCATGGCCAAACCTGGTTTACTTATATCGTTTGAAAGAGGCTCGGTTTTGAAAACTCTCTCCTTCTTTATGGACAACTTTGCCATGTTGTCGGCATGTATATGATCAGTTTTCTCTGGTAACTCTTGCAATGCTGTCTGGTGCTCTTTTTTGTCAAAATAAAATTCTTTATTTGAGAATTGGGTTCCTTTGTCAACTAGCCGACTTTCCTTCCAACTGCTGCTTTTGTATTTATCAGCATCCTGGTTTTCAAAGGAATTAAGTGGCCCAATTTTTTCCTGCTGTGTTGTAGGCAGTTTGTATTCATTATCTACCTTCAGCCCAGCATTTTTGTTCATTGCAGAAGTGCATTTGCAAATATCTTTATTTTTGCTAATACTCTCTGGGATTTTTTCAGAAATTGTCAGGCTTCCCACTGCACAGTTTTTCAAGGCATCAGATTGACTGTTGTTTCCTTCTCTCTCTGCAGAGCTAGTATTTTCAGCTTTTGAAAGCTGACAATCACTTTTCTCTGAACCAGATGTTTCTAATGGAGAGGGACAATGTGGTGTTTTATTTGCTACAGATACGCAACCTGTTAAAGAGCAATCTTCAGTTTTTTCACTGGGGTTAGAAGTTTCTTGTGGGTCTTTTTCCTTCTCACATAGATTCTGACTAGGCAGGACACTGCCTTCAAGGTTGTCCTTGTCAGCTGAAGCCTTTTCTGATTGTTGACTCACTGCTTTCTTGCTGTCACTAGAGGGACACTGGTTGTGTCCAGGAGACAGTTCTTGAACCTGATCAGAGCTTAATACTGCAATTTTTGTCTGATTTACTGGATCCTTCAAATGAGAATTCTTGTGACAAATTTTAACCTCTTTTTGAGATTGATTCTCCATGCCTTCAGCCACAGAACGATTTTGTGCTGCTTCTTTTGTTAGCATATCAGCACCTTCAATGCCAAATGGAAACTCTTTCACTAGATCAAACAGCTGATCTTTTAGATATTTACTAGGTTCTGTTCCAAAAAGGTTCACCTCCTTTTCTGTGCTATTTTTATTGGGCATGGAATTTTGTTTACTGTGGTCTCCTGGAACAGCGGGTGAATTTGTTTTAGCAGCTATGCTGATAGAGGAATCTAGTGAATTTAGAGCTACCTTCTGGTTTATATTAGCAAGACTTTCTAAGTCATTTTCAGGATGCTTGAAAGATGCCTTGAATGACACGTTTTGTTCAGAGGTAGAAACTGCTTTACAAGGATTGCCACTGCTTTCCTTCTCCAAATGACTTGATGAGTCTTCCAACATCTTTAGCAGCAAGCTCTCTCTTTGGGAAGTGTTATTGCTCAGCTGAGTTTTATGCAAGTCCAGATGTTGTTCCTTTTGCCTTGCACCAGATGCATTTCCTTCTGATGCATATGTCTCATAAACTGACCTGAAGATGCCCGCTATTTGTGGATTATAAAATTTATCACCTTCAACAAGAGAGCATACACTAGAAATACAAAACATCTCATTTTCCACCACAGTTGTGGATGTATCTCCTGCCTCTAACACAGCTTGCTTGCCTTCATGGTCTCTTATACCTTCTTGAGAGATTTGACTACAAAAATTTATGTCTGATTCAGGAAGAGAAGCCTTGTTTTGTAATCCAAGATGCAGATTTTTTCTGGCATCTTGTGCAGATTGACTAACTTTCTTTTGGTTTTCATCACCTGATTGGATCTGTTGCAAATCTGAGTCCGCTTTTTGTTCCAGAAAATAATCACTGGGTGATGACCAAGCATGTTCTGTTGTTCCTTTGGCAGTATTTGCCACACTTAAACCATTTTCCCCTTCTTCTTGCAAACTACATGTGCTCCCCGGGTCAATCACTGGATAGGTTTTACCTTCAGGTGTTGGAATCTTGCCTGCCTGCTCACTTAGTGTTCTCTGTTCACAAAGTACTAAAGGAGAGACAACTGCAACTTGGGGTTCAAAATTTTTTATCATATTGGAAGTCAATGTATCGAGTTTTTGTGCCACAGAGGTAGTTGTTGCTGGCAAAACTGCCTCATCCATGCTAGCCAGAACATTTTTTTCCCCTGTCATCTTTGTGTTTTGGCTGGGGGGTGAAATCTGATTTGCTGTGGGGCTTTCATTTGACTGTTTACTTTGCCCACTTACAGATTCTGATGGATACTTCCCCCACAAGCGCAGGCATGCAGCCAGCTCTTCCACAGAGTAACTACAATTGCTTGGGTTACAGGATGCGTTTTCAGTAAATGGTGGTTTTTTCTGAGCTACTTCACTCTGGAATTTAGCACCACCAGATGCAGTTGTTTCTGACACAGGAGAGTTTGTGTGAGCCACAGATGCCTGCTCATCTTTCAAACTTCCTACATTCTTCTCACTAGTGTCTTTTAGCAAGCTTCCACCCGAGACAGATGTATCAAGCAGTGGTTTTTCACTGCACAGGAGACTCGTCAGTATTTTATCAGCAGTAGCACCAGCTGTCTTCTCTTTCAATACATTTGTGCTGCTCAATACAAACTGAAGAAATGATGAGTTCTCGGGGCCAATTTGCACACTCTTTGATGCAGTCTTGACAGAGCTCCCTGCTTGAGTAAAATGTGAAGCGTTGTTCGAGGAAGTCACGGTTCCTTGAGAAGAGACCAAGGCATACACATCCCTTTGTTCCATGGTGCTCTCAGGATAATTAAAATGAGCTGGAACTTTGTTCTGAGAGGGAACAGGAGTGACGCTTGATGAAAGGCTTCCCTGCTCCATCTGAGGGTTACTTTGAGTCACCTCCAACCTTCTGTTATCAGCACTGGCTAGATTTTTGTCTTTTCTTTCTTCATGTGAAACTTTGAGCGTGGGCCTCTCTGTCCTCACTGCTTCAGATGGGGAAGGTGGTACATTTTGTTTGGGCGCACATGGAAGACAATTAGCAGGAGGACACGGATAACTAGGAGGAGGAGGGAGGGCGTTTTTGTCATGATAGATTTTCTTTTTATAATTATGAACCGTTTCAAGCAGGACAACCCTTTTTTTAAGACATTTCAGCTTTTCAGCTTCCCAAGCCAGTCTCTCCTTTGTAATTGCTATTCCACGTGTTGCTGCCGATGAAGAAATCTGAGCATTAACAGGCCCATTCATCAAACTACTAGTCTGGCTCTCTGGAACTGAAGCAGGATCACCCAGTGGCTTTGAAGTAAGAGCTTCTATTTCTTTCACAACATCAAGCAGTTCTTTGGGAATGCCAGGGGATGACACAGAGCTTTCATTAAAAGACCGATTTGCTGTCACACTTCCACTTGGATTACAGACATTCCTGATTGATTGACTGACTTCTCCAGATTGCTGCTTCTGACAGTTCTGCTGGATACTGTTAAACCCAGGAGAATTTTTTGGATCCAGTGGGCACCTCTGCTGGCTAATGTTGTATCCACTAGGTACATTTTGCACTTCCTGTGGTACACCCATTGAAGATTGTGCTGCGGGTCTTGAAACACAGTTGGCAGGCAACAAAGAAGGTGCAGAACACCCTCTAGGAGCTTCTGATCCCATCTGACTCGGCTGAAATTGTGGCAACTGTACATTTGTTCCAGTATTTTGATTCACTGAGTACAAAATGTTACACTGAGTATTGGAATTAAATATTTGGGGTTGGACATGTTGCCCGGAAGTACCAAGAGGAAGAGAATTATTCTGGGGATGAATGCCACCTTGATGTAGTGTTGCAAGTCTCACAGAATTATGCTGCAGCATTTCTGGCTGCACAGCGTAAGCGTTGGTAGTGGTGTACTGAGGCTCCCCGAGTACATTCCTTACGTTATTCCCTGCGTTCATTTGAGAGGACAGGGGAGGTAAATTTCTGCAGGGATAACTGTAGGGACTGGAGACTGGCCAAGAAGTCTGAGTCATCTGTGCCTGCAAAGGTGAATTCTGAATGGCAGGTTTTGGAGCTGTTACGTACATCTGTGAATGTTGTTTAACTGAGTATTTTGACATAAAAAAATTATTACCAGTTACAGATGCTCCTGGTGAGGTTTGATCTGAAGTTTTGAATCCTTCAGCATTTACAACAGGAAAGGTAGCAGTGATAGTTGGCATATACATGATTTGGTTACTTTCAGCATAAGTGCATGCATTTTTAGAGGAGTTGGCATTTGTCTGAGGAAAGGTATGTCCATTAGGAAGTAACTGAGTGAAACATGCTCCTTTGCTTTGCAGGTTTGTATTTGTATCAGCATTCTGGACTGGCCTTACATTCCAGTCCATCTTTTCTTGTTTTCTTTTTCTTCAGGCAAAACCAAAATGCTAAAAAAAAATTTTACAAAAATTACAACCTTTTGATCAAGACCTATTTCACTTACTAAGAAGTGATTTAGAATGCATCGTGAACAGAACTGTTGAACTTAAATTGCTAGGTAGGAGAGCAACCCCATTAGCACAACCTGTGGACATGAATGCTGTCAATGTCAAGTTGCATAACTTGTTTCCCAGAACACAGCTGAAGTATAAAAAGAGAAGCAACTAACAATTCAATTGACTATCTAATGACTAAGAAAATCTTCACATTATTCTGCTAATGCTATCATCATTCAACCTTTCAATTTAAGAATAGATTGCTATATTTACCTTTCTCATCCAAAAACAATGGAAAAAACCCCCAAGGTATGTGTATAACATGACACAATAAACAATACTTAATAGCTGAACATAAGAAACACCTACATAATAAAATACAGGCCAGGGTTTTCAGGCAATAAGACTCAATTTCAATTATACCTTCAAATACAACAAAAGAAATGAAAAAATGAATTTGGGTTTAGGAAAAATCTCTAATAATAATGTGGCCCACTAGTTTAATTTTGAGATATATGACTGTCCCTCTAGTGAGCTGCAAGCAAGGCACCCCTAATTCTGTTGATAGCATTAACTTACTCAGCTGGGAGAAGGCATGAAGCATAGAGATGACAGCAACACTTCTGCTACTGCAGTATTTACACCTTCGGGAGGTCATGAAGTCACATATCTCTAAGTCTTCATGTGTTATATTCCAGAATGCACATGGATTACCAACAAACCCAACTGGGTGAGCATGTTACTCTGTAAAGTTGTTAGAGACAATGCCTTCAAAGCCAAACACTATTTCAGCCTTCAAAAATGCACGAAAAGCACAAAAAACCCCATGCCAACCTACAAGAATGAATGCTTGTCTGCATCTCAACAAGCTCCTCTCAGTATGGTCAAACCCAGCTAGGATAGAACTTTAAACACCTGGCTTTGTGCAGGGTGTTAGACAGTTTCTCAACAAAATGTTTCATGCCATTTCTCCCAGATCACCCAAGGCTCCTGACTTTCCTTCACGGGCTCTTTTAGATTTTAAGACTCTTCTGATTTCAAATTTGAGAATCAGAAGTATCACTTTTATCTAGCCTATAAGAAATAAAAGACCCAGTGTTATAATTTTCTGGATGTTATTTTCAAGATTCAAAGACAGCTCTATCTTTCTTCACTCTTTTACCTTCTCTGCTCTCATAAGACACCAATAACAAAAAAACCCAGGAAAACAAAGTAGCATATGAAATTCATAAAAAAACATCAACAGCAGTGTTAAGGCAATACTTACAATGATACAGGAATCTTAGAGGAGAAAACAGGCTTTTGCATCCAAGGTGAAGCTTTCAGGCTGCTAATGTTACACTGAGTATTTCCTGAAAAATGATTGGGGATAAAACAATCACATCCTTGAATTAGACAAATGCTGAGGAAATGTAAGACATCTACATTTTCTGGGAACATAACTGTGAGAGAGGCAAACAGAACTAGGATGCCAACCACTAGTAACTGTAAAATCCTTGCTAGAGGAGGAACTTTGACTACACGCAGCACACAACTTCACCACAGGTAAAATCCAATTATTGTCGCCACCAAGACCAAAAAAAAATTAGGAACCCCTTGTTGCAGCCAGGCTGGGGACAAGGGGAGGGATTCATTGCAATGTTAAACCCTCCCACCACTTCAGCAACCGGAAACCCCCCAACCCTTGGTTACCCAGACTTATCAGACATACAATTAGCACCCCAGAGAGAACCTGATAATTCTTCTCAGGTGCCATGGAGGGCGCACTATACAGAGACTTCCCATTTGGAGGTAGATGCCACCATCAATGGCATCATCATCTGTGTGTCCTCATGGGCAGTCAAAATTCTGCCTTCAGTTGATCACAACAGAGGGGGACCACTTCTCTCACCCTCTGCAGTAGTCCACAGGTTCCAGGAGCCCCTTCAGCCCTTCCCAAGGTCAGTCAAGTGCGACTTCCCTAAGAGCCAGCCAGCCTGAGGATCTGCAGTTTTTGGGAGGTGCTAACCTCCACTGTTGAGTAGCTCTTACACAATTCTAGTCAGGTCTGCACAGCAGCAGTTGATCACTGCATGTAGCTGCAGAGCTATGCACCACAAAGAGCAGCCAAGTAACAGCCTCTGCTTAGTTGAACCTTGCCCAGCTAGGGCAGTGACAGAGTTTTTATTTCTACACCTCTGGGTTACATGCCTTGTTTTTCACAGGACTACAGGTACACGTCAGATAAGCAAGATACAGTAAGTTACCAGAAAGAATGGTAACATACAGATTACTTCAGATAAGCTCCAGACAGTACATCCTTTTACAAGTATTTCACTCCAATAATTTGGCCACTCTTGCTCAGTGAGGCCATTAGGCAACACTGCAGATATTTCTAACCAGAAAGGCCTACCAAGGCCTACAAGGCATTAGCTTTTTTACTTCCACAGACAGAACCACTCATCAGACTTTCCATGATGCTCCAGGGAAGGTACAATTTCCTGGTACTTCTGAATCAAACTCCCCCTACTTTGGGGACTCTGAGAAGCACCTTTGTTACCTCCAGTGACCCATGCTGTTAATACCATGTGATCCTGCAAGCCCCAAAATTCATCATGTCTCTTCTCAGAGAACTGAAAAAACAGTGAGTATTCACTTGCACCCACTTCCCCTTTTAACAGCCCCAGCCAGTCAGCTCACAAGTCCAATGGCTCCTGGCATCTGACCAGGGCTACTGGAGCAGGACACTCCACCTCCGTGGGGGTAAAGCAGCTCGAATAATACCCTGATTGTAAAAGTTATCAGTGACAGATGGAGAAGGGGGATCATGCTGCATTTGGTGTAGAACAATGCTGAGACCAGCCTGATTCAATAATCCCAAAGTTAAACACTTTGAGGAAGTGAAGAACAATGTTTCCTGGCAGGAACTGGAACAGGTGAGGATGTAACAAAGTTCCTGATAAAGCAACCAAGAAGTGATAGTATTGATAATTTACCTGACACTGCTGAGCTAAAGGCTACTGAGCTAAAATAGCTGGCCCAGGAACATCTGACTGACAGTCAATCACTATAAAAGCCCAGTCCCAGTTTTTAACAGCAGGAATTCGTTACGAAAACATAACTAAAGGCCTGGCACTGGGTGCTCCAATAGTCTATTAACTATAAGTCCAGTGGCATTCAAAAGAACCAGTCATGTTCACAAATACTATGGTTTATTAAATGCAACATACGTGGGTCTTTTGGATTGCCAGTGGTATCTGCATAAACTGCAGAGCAGCTAAATATAGCCCTAACAATACAATGGCAATCACAAACTCAGTTTCTCAAGTCAAAACACTCAGCATAGCCGAGGACACAAGTCTTACCAAAAGGTGCCCCTTCTGCAGAGGGCAAGGAAGATGTCCCCCTACAATTTTCATTTCAAATTCTCATCCCCCGGCTAAACACAAAATCAGGGTCCTTTTATACCTTATTATATACCTTATATACCTTATACACCTTATACCTCATATAGCCATTATTGTGCAAAGTGCTGTGGGTGGTCAAATTTTCTGTTCTTTGTGGTTGTTGTGTTGTATGCAGTATTTCTTGGTAGGAGGTATACCTGGTAGCAGTTGTACAAAACATTTCCTGGTATTGAGACTGCACTGCTCCTTTCCCACTTCACATTCCTCCCTGATGCCATGGCAACAAAAACCTCCATCAGCTTTCCATATCTGCTTTGATCACCGATGCTCTGATGTGTGAGCCCCATCTCATATTGAGCTCTGCTATTTTCTCCACTGTTTTATGCTTCCAACACTCTTAACATACCCTCTTCTAGAACTGTGTGTGGAGATTCCTCCTTTGAATGGGGACAACTCCAAGGTTATTTCTTGAAGCTGAGTTAAAGAGATATGCCCACAGACATGGTATGAGTGAGCAACATCAATCTGTGCTTAATTATTTTGTCAGCTTTAAAATTGTCACTGTAATTACAGTTAACTATCTATACTGTGTAGTAACTTATTCTGATTAAGGTCCTTTAGTCTAACCAGTATTATGATCAATATTATCATCAGTATTTACACCATTAAAATAACTGATTTTTCCATATTGGTCTGCCTTCCTTTATCCTGTGAGATGAAGTTGTACAAAGATTCAAATACACCTGTATAATTCTTTGGACACAAACCTTTGACTAAGTCTGGGGCTAGAACTGGATCCAGCTACAGCAAGACTGCTCTCTGAGGAGGAGTTTAGAAAGCAATGGGATCCTTTCTGCACCCTGTGACTGAACAGGAGGGTCACCCTGATAAACCTTGTGTGAAGCTTCCATTCTGCCTGTGACAGCTACCTAGGCATAAATTTTGCCCTGTCTCTGCCTCATACTGCAGTCTCAAAAGCTGCCAAAATAATCGATGTCATTTACCTTTCCTCTTATCTATGCATAACAGGTTTGGACATTAAAAACATTCCTCCAGTGTCCCACCCACTAGGCCTACCAAGCTCATTTTGCTTGTACTTGGAATGGCATTAATAATACCTTTACTCCTCTACCTCCAGGCTATGGCTATAGTCCTACCATTGATGCTAAGATAGCTCGAGCAGTATTAGCTGAAATTTCTCCCACTCCTGATGTCTCTCATCACCAGTATATTGCTGACTTTCCTAGCACATAGAGATGGGAATCTTACACAAGATATGATCCCAAATTTCAGCCCTCAAAGAACACCAGGAACTTTTTTTCTCCCTGGTAAATGCCAGGGTCCTGCCCAGAATGTAAAGTGTTTGGGTTATTTTAAAGAAGTCTTTTTGTATGCCAGTACCAAAGGTATTTCTGGAAGCGTCTGGCAGTCTGATTTTTTTACTCAATCTACTCCCTCTCCCAAATGCAAATATCAAGTCTCCTAGGCTCTAAACTTTTGTCGTGATAAGGTCCTGGTCAGTTAGGCCACCCTCTCTACTCCTTGCTGTGCAGACATTGCACCTGGGACTGGAATATGAGCCACAAACACTTCCAACCTGTCTCCTAAATCAGTACCTGTTTGTGCAATGGTATATAACAAGAATTAATGATAATGCTTAAGCTAAGCAAGTCATCAAGTAACTGTACCTTCACCACTTATGTGCAATACAACAGACATTGATGACGGAGGCAAGAGGTAACTGTACTACCACTCTTTGGCTCAATAAAGTGGATTGACTGTAGTCATAAGGGTGCGCTCAACGCCTTGACCAAATTATTGAGTTTGGTGCAGGCTCACAAGGAAGTAAAAGTCTAGGCCACGACCAGGTGAAGAACATCTCAAGCTCCACCCTGTTCTTTGAAAACCCACACAGGAACAGGGTGACACAGAGAGCTTTGATGCATAAGAGCTGGGAAACCGGAACACCAGTCATGCGAATAAGACGTTAATAGCAGGTAGTTCTTCCAGGACTAATTAGTAAGGAACAAATGAAGCTGTGGGTGCAAGGAATTTTATGCCTACCTTTTCCATGGTATTCAATTTGACTACGAGCCAAGCACTTTATTCCACAAATATGAAAGCCCAAGGGAGACTTTTTTTGCTCTCTCCCTGCTAAGCAGCCAGCTGCATGGTTGTAACCTCCCCTTGTTGAGTTGGGTCACCTTTAAGTTACTCCTTGAGGCTGAAAGACCCTGTAACAACTGCAGATCTTTGGTGATTGATATTGTGCATAACTTTGTATCATAGGGCATTAAGATAATGTATGAATACTTTTGAATTATTACTATTATTCTAGCTGTACAGTAAGATTAAACCTTGCCAGGGCACTTTCTTAAGCCTCGCTTTTACATCATTTTACCTCAATAAAACCACTTTTCCAGCTGCCTGTGCCAGCGGTTCTCCAAGTAGTCTAAATCTCCTCCGCAACAAGTGTAACTGAGGCACTCACAATAGCTCTAAAATATTCTGATTCATTGCTAAAAGCTCCCTTTAACAGAACCAAAACTCTATAAACATACGTATTTCAATGCCAGCCACTGTGATCACAGCTATTTTGCACTTCTGCAGAACGTAGTTCAGCAAACAGAAGATTCCAAAGGACAAAAGTTCAGCTGCAGGCCAGCAAAACTTTGCTCTCCTGTTTCTGCTTCTGGACTTGTAGCAGCATGTCTCATTTAACCCAAAGCATTTAAATCGAATTCAGCATGTTTGACTTATGGTGTCATAGAAAGACAGCCTGAATCAAGTAAATATGCCCAAAGAAAAGAGTACATAAACACCCATAATTCTCATTTTCCTCTCTATATAACTGTATTTTAGATGTCACAACAGCACCAGCACACAGGAGTTTTCTTGCCCCAAAATTCCTAGCAGTTACATAGGAGATTATTTGTTGGAAATTACCTAAATCTCATTGCCAGCCAATCACAGAGTATTTACAGTAACATTAAGCATATGAAGACTAGTAGTCACTTCTCTTTGCAGATTCCCATTCCACCATTTCCAATAGTGTATTTCCCTTTTTTACCTACCGAATTCTGACAAATCCTGATGGGATTCATCCAATAATCCTCAAAGAGCTGCTGATGTCATCACAAAGTCTCTCTCGACGGTTTTTGAGTGATCTTGGGAATCCAGAGAAGTCCCAGCTGACTGGAAGCTGGTGAACGTTGTCCCAGTTTTCAAGAACAGCAAGAAGGAGGACCCTGGAAATAGAGGCCTGTCAGTGTCTCTTCAGTGTCTGGTAAAATCATGGAAAACATTTTTCTGGGAGATATTGAAAAACACTTGGAGGACAACAGTCATTAGTCAGCACCAGCATGGCTTCATGAGGGGAAAGTCAGTTTGTCACACCTGATTTCCTTCTACAACAGGGAGGACCCTGGAAATAGAGGCCTGTCAGTGTCTCTTCAGTGTCTGGTAAAATCATGGAAAACATTTTTCTGGGAGATATTGAAAAACACTTGGAGGACAACAGTCATTAGTCAGCACCAGCATGGCTTCATGAGGGGAAAGTCAGTTTGTCACACCTGATTTCCTTCTACAACAGGGCAACCCCCCTAGTTGATCTAGGAAAGCCAGTACGTGAATCTTTTTGGACTTCAGTAAAGCTTTCAATACTGTCTCTTACAGTGTCCTTCTGGCAAAATGTCCAGCACACAGCTGGATAAACACATCATGTGATGGGTGAGCTGCTGGCTCACGGGTCAGGAACAAAGCATTGTAGTGACTTGGGTGACATCAGACTGGTGACCTGTCACCTACTGGGGTTCCACAGGGTTGCATCCTCAGCCCTGTGCTCTTCAACATTTTCATTAACAACCTGGATGCAGGACCCAGAGGAATATTAAGTAAGTTTGTCCAGGACACTAAAGTAGAAGGAGCTGATGACCCTCTTGAAGGCAGGGAGACCCTGCAGGGAGACCTGGACAGATCAGAGAGATGGGCAATCACCAACTGTATCAAGTTTAACAAGGGCAAGTGCTGGGATGGGGCAACCCTGGATGTACGGACAGACTGGGGAATGAGATGCTGGAAAGCAGTGCCACAGAAAGTGACCTGGGGGTCCTGGTCAGTGGCAAGTTGAGTATGAGTCAGCAGTGCCCTGGCAGCCAGGAGGGCCAACCCTGCCCCGGGGTGCATCAGGCACAGCATCAGCCAGGCAAGGGAGGGGATTGTCCCACTCTGCTCTGCACTGGGGCAGCCTCACCTCGAGTGCTGGGGGCAGGTCTGGGTGCCACAATATAGAAAAGACAATAAGCTATTAAAGAGTGTCCAAAGGAAGGCAACAAAGATGGTGAAGAGACTCAAGGGGAAGCCGTGTGAGGAACAGCTGAGGGCACTTGGTCTGTTCAGCCTGGAGAAGAATGAGGGGAGATCTCACGCAGTTACAACTTCCTCACAAGAGGAAGAGGAGAGGCAGGTACCAATCTCTTCACTTTTCTGACCAGTAAAAAGACTCCAGGAAACAGCATGAAGCTGAGTCAGGGGAGGTTTAGGTTGGGTATCAGGAAAAGGTTTTTCACCTAGAGGGTGGCTGGGCACTGGAACAGGGTCCCCAGGGCAGTGGTCACAGCACCAGCCTGACAGAGCTCAAGAAGTGTTTGGACAATGCTCTCAGGCACATGATGCAATTCTTGGGGTGTCCTGCATAGGGCCAGGAGTTGGACTCAATGATCCTGACAGGTCCCTTCCAACTCAGCATATTCTATGATTCTATGACTTTGCTGTCCTAATGCCATCTGCTGCTACAGATGTGTTACAAAAATGTTCATAGGATGGTTATGTTTTACTCCTGCAGCTTTCATGTTCCATCAGGCTCTCCTTCCCAGCCTTCCTGTTTGTTTTTAGCATTGTCTCCTCCAAACACCAGGACTCTTAATGTGATTTTATTCAGTGCTACCTGACACTGAATTAACAGTATTTCTCAGTTTGTTAGTGGGCTTTTTTTGTTTGAAGATGAAGTGAACACACTTCATTCTCAAAGTCTTAATTTAAAAGTCGAGGCACTCAGGTAGAGCTCTTCTCTTAACTCTCTCATGGCTTTTGGCTCTACTGGCAAAAGTAGCAATTCGAGAAGCTGCATTTCCCAATCAAAAACTATTTCAGAGTGAATTTTGCAACACCTGTCTGCAGCCACTGTGTTGCGCCCAGAGAAGCGGAGCGGCCCCGCTCCGCGTGGTGACCCCAGCCCGCCAACAGCACCCGGCCGAGGCCAGAAGGCACCGAGTCACACCAGCCCAGAGGCTTTGCCTTGCTGCTTCTGCCGAGGAGGAGGCAAAGTCCCACCCCCAGTTCTAGCCCTTGACCGAGTACCAGCCACCAGAGTTGCCACCACTAGAGATAAAGGGAGAGGAGGAGGGCTGCCCCCATTTTCCCTTTGTCTCCCCACACGCAGCCACCCGTGGCAGGCGCCATCTTGGGGAAGGGGTCATTTTGCCATTTTGAGTTTCTCCTTGTTCCCAGGGAGTCCAGGGGATTTCAGCAACTTTGTAAGTAACTGGTGACTATTACTGTCATTTTTTGCCTGTTGCTATTTTGGTTTTTTTAGTAAACTGTTACTTTTTCACTTAGATCTCCTCTACTTGTTTCTCCTTGTTGGTGAAAAGGGATTGGTTAACATTAAAGGAGGTAACCCATTTTAGAGTGTTCCCCTTAAATTTTCCTAAACCAAGGCTGGTCAAGCAGGACCTGCCTTTCATAAGCTCATGCTGGCTGGGCCTGATTCCCTAATTGTCCTACAAGTGCTATGTTATGTCATTCAAGCTGATCTGCTCCATGACCTCCCTCAGTATAGAAGGCTATAACTGCTATTATAGCGCACTATTCATTAAATCAGTATTTTCAAAACTTGCTTATCAATCGTCGAGAAGAGACTGGTTTTGGTCACCCATACTCATGACCATGGGCAAATCTCTTTCACCCAGCCCCAAGGAGTAATCACAATAAGGACCCCCACTTAAGGGAAGAATCTCCATGCACACTCCTAGAAGGGGTGTGCTAGAAATCTCTACCATAAAAAAGAAAGCTTGGGCTTTTATAGGATAACATGATTGACTGTCAGTCCTACATTGCTAGGCTAGCTCAGCAGAACATAATTCATTTAAAATACATGATTAGTACTACCTCTCATTGGTTCCTTTTACCAGGAAACATCTGTCTCCCACATCCCTGCCAGCGTCAGTTCCTGTCAGGAAAGACCAGTTTCTTCACATCCTCTTATTGTTTAATTTTGAGGTGTTTCAGTCAGGCTGATATCAGCATTCTTCAACACCAAAAGCAACATGACCACCCTCCCTCGATCACTGGTGACTTTTGCAAGTAGGGTCAAGGTTCAAGCTGTTTCAGCCCCACTTACACAGAAAGAACATCCTGCTGCATTCACAAGTTTCCAATTTCAGTATTTGTGTTAAAAAAATTTGAAAATTGGTTTCAATAAAGATGTTTGATGCTGGACTATAGCTGCAGGTTTCTACTTATCACACTTCATGGTAACACCAGCGAAATGTTGAAGTACTAAGGCCTGAACAACAGACCTTGGGCCAAAGTTGACCTCTAGATGAACCTTCCAATCAAATGTTATAAGTATCTGCTCATTAACAAATAATTAACAATTTGATACATGTTTCCACTCATTGGCAAAACATGGTTTCAGTATTTAGAAACCAGGCAAGGCCAAATATAGCCTTGTTTGGGAGTACAGGATCAAAGACAACTCCCTTGGTTCCTCCTTGAGGCCTGGCCAGGCATTGGAAGAAACCCAGTAGGAGAAAGAAACCAGATGCTCCCGCACTAGAACTATGGTAGCTTATTTATTCAACAGAATAAAAACAGGACCCTCTCACAGCTAAGCTGGAAGCCTCACTTCCTGTGGGTGGAAACACCTGCAGGATTTCCCAGTTACCAGGAGTGGTTCTCCAGTCCTTCGCTGTGACAGTGGCTTCCCCCAGCTGATGCTTATCCTTTGCTTATCTCATCCTTTCGCAATTCTTTGCAGTTTCATCTCATAGTAAATTACACTTACCCCTTAAGTTGGTGCCTGTGTCTTTTCTGACCCTGCCCACCAGCAAAACAAACATAGGAAAACAGTGAAACAAGCTTCAATCTCTGAATGTGCCTTACATCCTGGAGGGAACGTGGAAATTCTGCAGTTGAGAAATTACACTTATGTAACTCCATGTAAAGAATTATTCAGGGATAGTACAAAAATCAAGGAAAAAACATTCCATGGCATCTGGCAATGGTCCCAATCCACTGTCCTACAGCTAATAATTGTACCCAGCAACACTGTCACAAGTGTCATGGGAAATGTGGTCATGGTCAACGGGTCAAGAATAAAGAAGTCATTCTTCTCACCACAAATGAGCTAATACAGATAAACACCATTCCAAATACCAACAACCAGAAGCACTAGACACAGAAAAATCTGAATTTCTCATAAGCAGCATCTAAACTGAGCTCCAAGAGGTTATTCTGAAGGGTAGAAGTGAATCTTCTGCAAGTACTATGGACTCCTGGCATTTGGAGGAGCCATGCTTTACAAGGAATTTTAACATTCTAGCTCTCCATGACACCAAGCAACACACCAACACCAGTAAAAGCAATGTCACTGTTCAGAACAAAATGAAATATTCAAGATTGTATCTGATTCCCTGATTGTATCAACCAAGTATTTGTTGCTTATACTCCTCAGAGGAAAAAAAAAAGTTCACTTTTGACTAATAGCTGTAAGACTAAGAAAGCAATTTTTTACAGAAAAGATTTGCAGGGAAAAGGCATTAATAACTGGGACTGGATTCAACAGACAAATTGACATCACCAAATATTCTATTCAGAATCCTACAGATGAAAGCTTTTCTACTAGTAGCATCAGACTCCTTTATACAGGAATATCCTTGCCTCTGTAGAACAAAGTTCATATATATAACTGAAACACATATCTGTAACTATTATCCATAGCTCACGCTTTTCTAGTTGTGAGTATTACCATGATGGAAGAGGGTCAGCTAAAGATGAAGCGGAGTCCAAAGCTGCCTTTTCTTGGGTGGAACAACATTTTTTAGAAAATACCTACACACCTCTGCTTCAACTGCAAATTTCTGTTTACCATCACACTGTTTTGCCAGTTGGCATGGTCAGCACAAAAAGACACGGACAACAACTTTAAGGAGTAAGTGTAATTTACTGCAGCTCAAAACAGCAAAGAATTACAAAAGGATAAGCTAAAAAATGCACCTAATCATTACTACAGCAGATTGCCTGCAGTGATTAATGAAGGTACATCACCAGTTACCTTAACATTTTATTATCATCCAGATCTGCACTTCAGCTGGGGAGCTCCAGCCACAGCGAAGGACTGGAGAGCCACTCCTGGTAACTGAGAAATTCTTCAGGTGCGTCCACCCGCAGGTGAGGTCTCCATCTTTGCTGTGAAAGCTTTTATGTTGTTGAATAACCAAGCTTCCATGCCTTCTAGTGGAGGAACACCTGGTTTCATTGTTGTGGCAGGACATGTCTCCCCATCTCTACCACAGATGGCTGGTGCATATGGAAGAGGTAACCCGGGCCAGGTCAAAGGCCCAGCAAGGGGTCATCTCTGGCACCAGAAGGGCTGAGACCCCCCGACTAAGAATCAACATCTTGGTCTGGAGAGCAGATGTGTGAAGAGATTAAAAAAAATAAACATCATTGACCTAGACACACTGCTCTTTACAACTATAACAGCCATACTAATTATCATGGAGATAGAAGCCTCTTACACACTCCGTGGAAACATGTAGAGCATCTCCTACAAAGCTTGGACGCATCTTCATACATACTTTTCCAGAAATTGAGAAGAAGGATTTGACGTATGCCCCATCAGGAATAGGATGGTAAGATACATTGAATCCTAATCTATACTATGTCTTCGCTAGCTGTAAAATTTGGTACCTTAATTGTGCACTGTATGTTTTCTACTTGTAATGTTTCTTTGTTTATCCTGTGCAGTAAGAAGTCTGGTTAAAGTCTTCTGTCTGTTTTTCTTGTTCTATTTAATAAATAATCCATGTTGTAATAAGCCTGATAGGTCATTATTAAGACCTTGCAATGAGAGTGGGTTTTGGGGTGCTGGCCGCTTCAGTAAAGTTACTGTCTATTGCCAGAGGCCTGGGTGAAGGCAGAAACTTGTTCACAACTCCCCTCTCTATTTGTAACAACTGTCCTCTTGGGTTCCACACAAAGCCTGGCCAGGGCCCAAGGAGCAACTAAGGCAGTTGTCTTTGACCATGTACCTCCGAACAAGGCCAGATACTTGATTTCATGGCCCTGACTGGCCTCTAAACACAGAAAGAAATACATTCTTATCACACTACATGTTTCACTAATGATCATGCATCATTCGCTAATAAGAGGATACAAATATTAAAGAGTGTTTGGTTGGAAGGTTCACTGAGAGTCAACTTCCGCTCAGGGCTTATTGTTCAGGCCTCACAGGGCTTATTGTTCACGCACTTCACAGAAACAAGTGAAATCCAGAGAAACCATGAACATGCTTCAACCTCTGAAGAATTTCCAGTTCCTTTCAAGTTTAAGGCACATTTCAAGAACTCTCTTAGGTCCCCAGCAGTTGTAGACATCCCCTTTTAGAAGTATTGTTCTCTACTCATTCAATGCCTAATGACTACTCATTGGAGACAACCTTGCAATCTATGTACAGGATATTGACTGAAGTGCAAATTAAGAAGTTAATTGAATTTCGGTCAAGGGAATCTTTCACAAGCACATACTAGAAGAGCTCTTTGACATATCTGCATTTTATGGAGACCATTTATACCTAGCATGAAGGCATAGTGCCACCTTCAAGATCACAGGAGTATTTTTAAAAAGTATAGCTTCTCTTCTGACTGGTGAAGTTTCCTGCCTACTATAAGTTACAGCATCAATCCTTCCAGTAAATTAGCTTCCTTGAAATTCCTCCAAGTATAAAATCCTACAGCTTTTTTCCTCTACGTTTCCACTGCCCTATGCAGTTTTGAAACTCCTGAGAACTTGAATTGCTTATGTTTATCAGAAACACAAATGTTAGTTAGAAACATCCTAGTAGCGTCTAGCAATGAAATATGTGAACAAATAAAAATCCATTCCCTATCAGCAATAGAAAAGTACTACAATTCTTTGAAAAACTGGCTGTAATAGTATTGAATATAGCTTAGAAATGCTTTGAGTAACAAAGACAGGTCGGTAAGTTTATATTTTCCCCAACCCTATTTTCTTCCCCATTTCTACCTCTTCAGTTGCACTGATGCTGCTACTCGTGGTGCTTCAGGATGAACCAAACTAGACAATAAAATGGCTCCCACAATTTCACTTCAAAAAGAAAAAAAAGATCACTCACTTCAGCAATCTTGTGTGTCTCTTCAGAGAGAGGTGGAGCACTCACTGGAGGAGCAGGAGCTCCTCACTGGTCTTGGCTCCTAGAAGGGACATCAGTCAATAAGCTTCAAGTGCTGCTTTTACCAAAGGAGCAACGACCCATCCCAACAACACCACCAGAGTCTCCTATGTCCTGATTACCAGTAACATATCAAAAGATTCCCCTGGCAGATTCTGAATTCCAATTTGCTGTGAAGCAACAGTCTCCTTTCATTAGTGCCCAGTAACAGTTTATAAAGGCAAAGATTAGCATTACCTAATGCTAACAACCATAATGGGTGTTTTCACCATTTTTCCGTGCCTTTTCTTTTTTCTTTCCTCTTCTTAAGAGTCACCAGCAGGCTCTAAGGTTTTTCACAAGCTCCCATAGCTATGCTTAGCAAAGCAGGAGCTGCTCTAGGAATTAAGAGAGTTGAATTGCACCTTCTTGGCTTTCTGCTCCCTCCTTTACTCCTTTTGCTGTCTTCAGCCATGCCTTTTAAATTATGGGATGAGGAGAACTGCTCTCCCTCTGACAATCGTTAGTCTTTAACACAGAGAAGAAAGGCTCAACATCAAACCGACAGGTTAATTATTATCAGAAAGACCACAAATGCTATGACATAGTGTCACATCTCCAACCCACTGTAATGTTGCTCATGGCTGCAGCAAATGAAACCGAACAAAAAAATGCAAATAAAATAGTTGGGAAAGACTGTTTTGTGTAATTTTTAGAAACATATAAAAATATTCTCCTACCAAAACACCTTAACCTGCAGAAAACAATATAAGTCAGCAATTCGTTGGCTTTTAAAGAGCCAGTGTTTGAGGGACAGTCTCCTGCAAATCAGAGTATTTTACTGATTTTACAACTATTTTTTTTTTTAAGATTAGCAGGAAGGGGGGGGAAACAAAAAAGCTGTGTTTTAAATAGAAAACAGAACCAAAATGACAAAATAAAACTTCTTCTAAAAATCTGGCAGACCAATGAACTAGAGAAAGTTTTAGCTTCTATTTAGAAGGAAACCAAAACACTCCATAACAGACTTGATATAAAGCATGCTGTAATGTTTTTTTCGTTCTGCCAAAACATCAGACAATATATTATTTCCTGGGAAAAAAATACTGTTTAAGCTTGAACTACAAAGGGGGCTGGATTCTTGAACTCTGCCTCCCAACTCACTGCAGTGAGCCACACAAACACTGAACTAATAGTTCCTGGTAAACATCTTGGGAACTACCTCAGTACATTTTCCAAGACTTTGCACCCTGAGACTCAGGGGAACTTTTATACTGGCATAGGCATCAAGAGTAATGGATTTAATTTTGCGGACAGTAATATAAAAGCAATCTTTATCACAAGTCTGTTTTCTCTGCCAGGAATATTTAAATGTTTTGGGACATCAGTTGGCTAGTTCAAGGGAACAGGGCGATAAGAGCCCAGGTAGGAGTTTTTGATGTTAATAGCAAGTTTTACTCCCATCATTCTCAGATGCAAGAGGGAGAAAATATTTACCAGGAGTCAGGATGAGCTGGGTTTGTTTTGTTCTATTTTTAAGTCCTCCCAGGAGGCTAGTTAAGAGCAGGGAAATGCCCAAAGTTATCATAGAGCTCCTAGAAAGAGTTGAGTCAACCTCCTAACAACTTCTAGGAAAACAACCACCAGCATTCCTATGGGCTTCTCAAACACATCCATTGCTCCAGGGGAAAATCTACTCATGTTCTACCTGATGCCTCTGGTTTTCATTGATGCCAAGGGCATACAAAACACATCTCCCACAGCAGAGGAACAAAGTTGCTACACGTTGATGGGGTACTTGCATTTTTTTCCCACATTTCCATCTGCCTCTGCAGATGGAATAAGCGAGTTAATTCTATCAACTACACTACTCAGACAACCCAAAGCAGCATCAGCGAGCCTACACCTCTTTAAAAACATTTTTTTTTCTTTAGTAATATAAACAGTTTCATCAGTTCAACCACAATACACGACTGCAGGTGTCCCTCTTACACAAAGCAGAGGACCGGCTCCTTACCGCACACCTTGTGATGCCTGTCTGAGAGTCTGAAGCAAAAAAATCACTCACTAACGCTGGACTTTCATCGCAGAATTTAAACACAGGACGCTCGAAACACCCGGTCTTCAACCCTG
>VWZW01001228.1:258361-318048 GCA_013397115.1 Edolisoma coerulescens
ACACAAGACTCTCGAAACATCCTGTCTTCATCCCTGACATTGATTACTTTTTTGTCTGTTTTGCTTTGGGGGAAGGGGGATTTCCTCGTTGTTTCGGGTTTTTAAAATATCTTTCAACTGCATCTCCCCGGATTGCCAAACCCTATGGAGAAATACAGCAAACAAACCTCTGCGTCCTTAAGGTGATCGGGGTGGGGGATGTTTCCGGAGCCTGCGCATCGCATTGTCCTTGTTCAGGCACTCGCAGGACACTTATTAACTGATGCTAATTGATTCTGCGAGACGAGCAGCGGACTAGCTGCCGGGCCCCGNCGGGGCCGGCGGGGAAGGCGAGCGCAGCGCCTGCAGGTTTACCCGCGGACAGCGGCGATAGACTGAGCCTCCCGCTCCTCGGATCCCTCCAGGCTGAGCCCCTCCTCCTTGCCTTTTTCCCTGCCTCCCTTCCAGCCTTCTCAGCTCTCCAAGGAACTCTCACAGCTCCCTGCTTCCAGCGCGTCACATCTTTCAAGAAGAAAGTAGAGTGGTTTTTTCACACTTCCCCATGAGCTGAGGACCAGTTGAGACTTCAGTTAGAAGAAATGTTGTAAATATTCTGATAAGATAATCGATTTAATCATACAAAGGAGTTAGTTACGATTACAACTAGAAAATTGTGAAGTATAAGGTGTAGGAATGTCACAACTGCTGTGTTTAAAATATGCAACCACAAAAACCTCACCGAGAAGCTACTGGATGTTTTACGTTTTGTTCAAGAAACCCTGGAGACCATCGTGCACACCAGTTATGCTGCTTGGAAACCCCCTACCCTTCCCATCTTGATTGGAATATCAAGGATTCTCAGAGCTCAGTAGAGATGCCCAGTGATTGTCTTAGCGTAGGAATATTGATGAAGTTATTTAAGTAGCAAAACCAATTATGGTAAAGGTTAAATTTAGGAGCAGGCATACTATGTATAGTGTGTAAAAGAACTTATGTAACAGTGACTCAGCAGAAAAAATATTTAAAATGGATGGATTTTGTTTACTAAGCGGAACACGCTTGGAGGAGTAATCCCCTGTGTTCCTGGCACCGAAATAAAGAAGTGTCTGCTTATTAATATTGTGCAGAAAAGCCATGCTGTGAAAAGCCAGTAGCCATAAAGGAGACAGAGGAGCCCTGCAAATTTATTCGAATAAAGGGAGAGAGTCCACTAGGCCATACCCCCGTGGAGTGTCTCTCAAGGTTTTGGAGGACACAGCCTCCTTTTATCCTAAACTCCTGACCGCGTGTTGCCCTCTTCCTTTCCCCATTGGCTGAGGTACTAGGAAGGCACAGACTTCCTGAACTGCCTACTACATATTTCCTCTTGATCATGTATGGTCATTTTCCCCTAAAGTTCAGAAGTTCAGGCTCTCTGGGTTCTGCAACAGACTTTGTGCGGACCCATT
Organism: Edolisoma coerulescens; assembly: GCA_013397115.1. NCBI lineage: Eukaryota > Metazoa > Chordata > Aves > Passeriformes > Campephagidae > Edolisoma > Edolisoma coerulescens. The sequence continues at coordinate 259,789 of VWZW01001228.1, forward strand.
TCTCCTATTACCCTAAAGCTCAGAAAATCGAACTGTCTGGGTCAAACTGTCTGGGTTCTGTAACTTGCTTGATGTTCATAGAGACATTAAGACCCATTTCCAAGACATTAAGACCCATTTCTCCTAAAGGCCTCCACAGCCATTCTTCCCTTTTCTGGTCCGTGGAGGTCACACAACACGAAAGACAGTGCAAGTGCTGAGATGAGGTCAAGAAGAGGGTGTGAACTGTTGACCTAAGGACTGAGACCACCAAAGACCCTGAACATCCCACGACCCATTTCTAGAGAGGTCCTGCAGAGAGATCTAGATTGACTGCAGAGCTTTGGCAATCAACACTATGAAATATAACAAGAGCAAGTGCTGGATTCATCACCTGGGATAGAGTAATCCTGGCTATATGTGCAAATTGGGTCGGTAATGAGTTAAAAAGCACAGTTGCCTATCTGAAACACTGTTAAGGCTAGAGAAGGACTTGCAATAAGATAAACACAGAAAGGAAGAATTTGCAACAGGAAGATGCTAATTCCAGGCCTGGTGGAGGCTATATCTGGTTATCACATCCTGGTTAATGCATCCGGTCAAAAATTTCTGCCATGGCAAGCTGTGTGAAAGGAAGCAACTATTCATATGCATATCACTGGTCAAACAACGGTCACCCCACATTATGGGACAGACAGTATCTGCAACCAACAAAAGCCCCTCAAAACCTTGGAGGAAGCATGCTCAGAAAGAGGACCTCGCCTACCTTCCCTTTGCATGCCATGAAGGCACGCCCATCCTCACTTCACATGTAAATTAGGAACATGCCTCCATCGGTACTCAGAACCTGGACTGGATAAAGGTGGTACCACCAAAAGAACAACCTGGGACCCCCATCACTGAGAAGCCAAGGGTGAGGAAGGACCAATGGGACTCCCCTGGATCCATGGATGGTGGATTTTCTGCTTGATCTCTCTCTCTCTCGCTCCCTCTTCTCTCTTCTCTAGTTCTCTTTCTATCTCTCTACCTCCTGTTAGTTGTTAAATAAAATCAATATAGTTGACTCCAGCATATGGTCTCGTTTGCACCTTAATTCAGGCAGAGGCATCTCTCACTAATAACAGGGATGAGAGGCTGAAGAACAGCCCCATGAAAAGAGATCTGGGGGCTTTGATTTATGGCAAGTTGAGTATGAGTCAGAGTATTCCCGGGCAGCCAAAAGGGCCAACCGTGTCCTGGGGTGGCTGTCAGGCACAGCACTTTGAGCTGTTTGAGAGAGGTTATTGTCCTGCTCCACTCTGTATTGGTGCAACCTCATCTCTGTAGGGAGAGTTTTGTGTGTAGTTTTGGGCACTCCAATATAAGAATGACATCAAATTATTAGAGAGTGACCAAGATGGTGAATGGCCTCAAGTGCAACCTTTACGAAGAGTGGCAGAGGCCACTTGATTTCTTCAGCTTGGAGAAGAGAAGACTGAATGGGTGACCCCATTGCAGCCTACAACTTCCTTGAGGGGGATGTCATGAATGAGTATTTTGGCTGCTTAAAGAATCACCATCAAAGTTATTAGAAAATGAGGTTTTAACATATATTTATGAAAGCGTGACTTAACAGAATTCAGTGGCAAAGTTTACTCTATTACCATGTAAGATAAAGCATATGAAGAAAAACTGGATCAAAACGTATTCAAAATAATTTTCACAGACTCTGGGTTACAAAAGGATGAGAGTGCCAAAGGGTAAGGGAGACACTCCCATTGGGTCACGATATTCAGAATGGATTCCCTTGCCAAACTTAGCCTCAGGCTTGCTCAAGGGTTTTATGTCAAAGGATTTAGAAGCACTTAATCATTAACTAATGTAACACTTACAAAATTATTCAATAGAGTTTACTATAAGCAAAGTAACTGAACTATAAATCTAAGTTGGCAATATTCATACTGTACTTGTTCTAGGGTATTTAAAGCCATTCAGATGCTCATACGCACAGGCACAAGGCAATAGGTACAAAGGTACCTAGTGAAAATTCCCCCCACACCAAGGGCAGTGAAATACTCATGTGGAATACCTTTGCATCTCTCAGCAGGCTGAGCCTTGAGGAGTGGGGTATCAACCCAGGCCCCATTGTCAGCTTTCAGTGACAGTCCTCCAAATATCAGTGTGAGAGTTGGCAGGCTCTGAGAGGTGTCCTACCTGAACTGAGAGCCTGGGACGTGCAGTCCATTGCGGTCCAGGAGAGCTCCAAGGGTCTCATTTAAGACCGCTGCTTATAGGGTTGCAAAATGCTTGGCTTCAGTCATCTGTCAGTCTCCAGGATGATTCAGGCAAGTAATGTTCCAGGGCTGTCAGGGCATGGCTGACTATCTCTTGTCCTTTGTTCGGCAACAAAAGCTTCTGCTAAGGACAGTGCCTTCCCACCTTAGTCATGCCTGAGTTTCTGATAAGATTGAGGGAAGCTTCATTGCCTAAGTCATTCCTCAAGGCTTAATCCTAATGAGAATTCCTCAGATTGTAGAGTAGCCTGAGGAGGGGAGGAATGCACCACCCAAGGGAGCAGTGGAGGAGGAGAAGGTGCTGATCTCCTCTCTGGTGACCAGTGATAGGAAATGGAATGAAGGCGTGTGAGGGGAAGTTCAGACTGGACATTAGGAAAAAGTTCTTCACTGAGAGGATGGTCAGTCAATGGAACAAGCTTCCCAAGGAATTGCTGATGGCTGCAAGTCTGTCAGAATTCAAGGAGCGTCTGAACAACACTCTTTGTCATATGGTTTGGTTTTAGAAAGTCCTGTGAGGAGCAGGGAGTTGGATTTGAGGATCCTTATGAGTTCCTTCCAACTTGAGATATACTATGATTCTGTGATCTGAAAATCAGTTGCTACAGAGTTGAATATCCTCAACATACCAGACGGGTTTTAAGAGCCTGTGCAAATGAGAAATTAAAACTTGTTTCTGTATTAAAACAAACTCAATATCATTCTACATTTCTAATTACCCTTGCACACATACCCACACCTTCACAGGCACTTCACAACTTCCCATTACAGCAGAGATATCAGGAGTCTGTTGCAGCTGATGCACTTGGGGTGCTTAGTGTGTATTGGTTTACTTGTTGCACAAGGCTTTGTGGTTTCCTTGCCAGTCAGTGCTTAATCTTTTGGGGATCCTAGACCTTTGTATTCTCCAGATTCCAAGCTATCAGAGCATGCCTCCCAGCCTAGTGCTGTTGGTGTGGCACCTCTGCCCCTTCCTCCACTGTCAGGCACGGCCTCTCTTTGGTAAAGAATGTATACTTGCACAGTATACTGTGCAAACAGGAGCTGCCTACAATGAGGTGTGACCAGCACACTGTGAGTCAAGTTATCTGCCCCCCAGGCTGAATTTTCTCACCTTTTGTAAACATAACTGATGTTGTCAGACAACTTCTACAATAGAATTTGTTTAATGAAGAATGTTGTTTTTCTTAACTGGTAAGATTCACCCAAATCACTCAAGCATTGTGTAAGATTATACCCCCTAATAAATATGTAATAAATCAATAGGTAGGCAGAGACTATGTACTAGATGGGTTCATGTGAATTTTACTACAAAAAAGAGATAACTTTTTGCCCCTCAGTGTGCTTGATTTGTGGAAACCTACACGTTGTACTCTGCAGGAATCGGGTGTACTGAGCCCTGGTGTGTGCCATGGCTGAACTGTGGACAGGAGAGCACTCTGAAAAAGTAAGGGAGTCCATGAAACATTACCACCATGAATTAATTATTGGAAGGTGGTGTCAGGATGCTCTACTTGAAGGCTGATGCAGTCCAGCAATTATATGCGTTACACTGCATTGGGCCAAATTGCCAGGTAACAGTGTTGGAAACACCAGGCTGAGAAGGAACATGAGGAGTAGCAGAATTAAGACAAATTAGAAAGAATTAGTATGGAGAGTATTGGGTTTTTTGGGAGGAATCTGGGCAGAGACAAGTAGGTATGTGCAGGGACAGTGAAAAGGTGGGCTCAGGGAAAGAGAAAATGGGTAATTAGACATGAGGTAAAGACAAAGAAGGGTGAGATCTTTTGACACTAGGACTGGGAGTGATTATGAATGGTGGCATTCAAAAATGAAGGTACTGTGGACTAAACACTTCCTGGTTTCAGTTTCCATTCTGTCTTGAGTTCACATGCAGTCCATGGCATGTCTTATTTGTGTGTTCCAGCTCATCTAGGTACCCAGATTCCATTTATAATTGCTCTACATTATGTTGATTTTTGACAAGATTGGGTCTCAATAAACTGGTCAGGTTACTATCATTTGTAGGCCACACAAAGTTAATTTTATTCCAATCAAAACCCACCATCAGTAACAGCATTGTTCCCTGCATCTTGAAACACAAAAAACATTACTGATCCATTGCACTTGTTAGCGTAGAAACACATAACCACGGACAGGTTATATGCCAGGTGCTTTTATTGAGGCGCTGGGGGAGAGGGGTACAAACCCAAATCAATCCCCGCTCATGGATTTCCAGTGCCCACATTATATACCCTTCTCATCATATATTAATCATTTACCCAAGCATGATTCTCCCCCTCCAAGTAATCATTCCATTCATTATTGTTTCCACTCAAGCATAAGTTTCAGCCCCCCTTTTCCCAGGTGCAGCTACACAATTAACTCATCTATCCTAGTCTTCTACACAGGTTTAGACTTGCCCCTTATCATCTTAGGCAGATACACAGGTTCAGGCTTGCCTGAACAGAATGTCCACCTTGCTCTCAGGGCCTGTTCTGGCTACTACAATTTAGAAACATTTTAACCCTATGCTATCACACTGACTTTCCATAATTCCCAGAATAATGAAGGCACTCATGAATTCTCAGAATAATGAAGCTCCCAGACATACACCCACACTTGTTATTTCCGTCATTTTTCGCTAATAATAGGAGGAAAGTCTGTTTTCACTGAAAGAAACAGTGTTTCACTTGTTATGGAGATCCTGTCAAACTGGATCCATTTTTTATTACCTAGATCCACATCGTGGCCTTACTTGTGTCCATCCCCTGGCCCTTGCTGAGACATCCTGGGGCTGTGTCCAACCCACCTGCCAGCCCTGCCCCACTGCCCATGGCAAAAGCAGGCAGTCGCGGAAGGCATCCAGTTGAGGTTCAGCTCAGGGTTGTCCCTACCCCCAGTTACACGCTCCTTCCTTTTTGACAGCAGATTATCACACCCACACAGTTGCATGTCAAACAATTCAATGTTGCAGTAATTAGAGGCTGGGGTCACTGTGAACTGATGGTTGTCAGCAGGCGCAGGATGTTCCCTTTGTGAACTGGGTCTGGATCGTGCACACCGAGCCCTGTCCTTGACTCCTCGCCAGTATTACAAGTCCTCCCCTCGCAGTGAATAACATGGCTATCAAAGGGATATAAACCCGCAGAATATTTTTAGTAGTCTACCCGTTTTAACTGTAGTGCAAGTACTCATTTTTCAGTATGGCATTTCATTGATTTTATATGACAGGTGACCCATCCTATTTATAGTCACAGCAGGACCTTCACCTTTATCCTGAAAATTGTGTTCTGTCAACAACTTCAAACACTAAGCTGCATATACACATATTCCAGAGGGCACCTTCACTTCCATCATTTCTACTCTTGCATTTTCCTATTTTATTTTGTATCTCTGACCATTCCTGATGCAACTCAGTTATCCAGGTTAAAATAGCTCACTCTGAAGGAGTTTCTAGTGAAGTTACGGGCGTAATGAACAGCATCTTCATTGCAGAAAAGGGTTTCGAGAAACTAAATCCCCGATGCCAATCAACCTGAGTTTCTTGAAACTGTCAAGATCGGGAATAACTGATAATTTCAAGTCTTCCCACTCTTGTCTACTGTCTTCTGTAACAACTCTGTAACAGTTTTCGTGCACTACTTATGAGTCAGGATGGCTGAAGGTCACCCCACACTTGCAACTCTTGCTTCATCCTCAGACCTTGGAGGCTGGTCATGGTCACTAAAGCCTTGAAGCAAAGGCCTCCAGCTGAGTCAGTAACTTGTAGAGTCACACACGTGGGGTGTATTTCCAGTTTCCAGTTTCCTGTTTTCTTAATCTTCGTGTTTCTATTGGGCACCGATATTTGCTGTTACTGACTGTATCACGTGCCTCAGGCTGGCAGTCTCTCTAACAGGCATATCCACCATTTTTTCATGCAGTTTCCTAATCCTGTTTCTCTGATGAGCTTTCATGTCTGATCCACAAATGGTTCGTAGACTGATTCATCCATTTATCAATCTCTTTACAGGGATCCTTACTGAAATAATCTTCCCATCTCCCATCTCTCCACCACATTTTGTCTCAGGCAAATATCCAGAATCATAATCCCTGCGCTCAATAATCTGAATCTCAAACCACTCATCCCTTTATCACTTCATGACCTCTAAAATCACTGCCAGGCCTGCATACTGGGATTATCTGCCCAGAATTTCATCCCCATGGATGTTCACAGCTGCACACCCAATGCACTTAGCGCTGAACTTCCAGTAGTCAGCCACATTTTGCTTGTGCTGAAATTATACATTCATGCCCCAAAGCCTGCTACCCACATGGTATTCTTTTACAGTGGTTGGGCATTCTTGTTTTGGTCCTTCATTACTAAGGGCATGGAATCATAACCTGAACGGAATAATATTTAAACTCATACCAGTAATATGCCACAATGAGACAGATATTAAGGAGAAGCAGTTGAAAAAAGTGGTGTTTTATGCATGTATTATATTACCATTAATATATAAAGGGAACTTTGAAGGTTGAATGTGCTAAGACTATTAGAACTCTACACCCAGGCAAAACTATCAAGATACAATATATTAAAGTACATCAAGTTACATCAGAGAAAACATGAGCCATGCTTCCAGGGCACTGTATCTTGAGAGATGTAAAACCCGTGGAGTCATGAATGGAAATGCTGTCAGGACACCACATTTTGACGGTGTAGCCTTGAAGCCCATGTAAATTGGTGTTGCCTTTGCTGGTGCAGAGGCAGGAGGCTGCGCTTTACTTCTGTACTGCTTCAAGGCTGAGATTTGCCAACAGTTGCTTTGTCTGAGCTTGTTTTGGCCTGCAAGGGGCTTTGCATTTGTTTGTTTAGCTATAACAGCAGTTGCCTAACAATCAGATCACATATAATATTATCTAAATGATTTTGACATTAGTTAACTTTGTGCAATTGTATGCTATACTGTTATAGAAGTTTTTTATGCAACTATGGTTAGCACAAATAGGTCATTATTCTGTGTCTGTGACCTAGAACTGCCTAGAAGAGTAGGAGTGCAGGGTGATAGCAGAGGCCTTGAAAGTCCAGGCACATGATGATACCAGAGACACCCAGGGTCATAAACATATTACCGGTACTCAATTACTGGTCACTAAAGGAATGTAGCCTTGGGAGCTGGATAAAACCAGTTTTAAGGGAAGAAAAAAAGGAGAGAGAACAAAGAGCAAGTATCTAACATAATATAAACTGAACCACAGACAGTGAATTTTGTTGTAATAAGGAATTGTGAAGCAATAAAGAAAGAGGAAGATGTGGTGCGTGTTACAAAATATATAAAAATAAATACAAGTACAGACCCTAGAGTGAGGAAGTTTCTACCATCAGCATCAAATTTCTCCCAAAGAAGAAAAAGAGACACAAACAAATCTCCTATTTCACAGTTGACCTTTGGGGCTAGACGGGTAGTGGGAGGGTGATCCTAACACCAGAGAACAGGGATAGGTACTAGGAAGTTTCCATACAGCTCTTTTAACTGCAAATTAATGTGGCTGTTCCTGTAAAAATTATATTATTTAGACTATTAACGTTGCTACCATTGTCACCAGACTGATAGCAATGCTTTGCTGTTAAGATTTCAGTTACTTTAGGCACAAACTGTACTGGTAAAACATTATTTCTTTAGCCCACACAAATGGTACATGTTGAAGCCCAATGTTGAAGAAAACCAAAACCCTGTAATTCAAACATTGCACAAGGGACCTGTAACATGACCATGTGTAGGATCTGTTGAGGATGTTTATGACAGGTGTCAGAACTGGAAGCATCTTTAGGTGTACATCTAAGACTGCAGCAAAGCCCATATACCACAAGCAGGGTAACAGTTATAACTCCAATATAATAATGAATACAGATGGCACATGCACCATTGCTTCAGAATCAGGTGTGCAGAATCAACCACTACCATTCTATAATCATACTGTCGATTTCAGTTTTACCTTAGTAAGGGCAAATACACCTCTGAGGTTTGTGTTGCCTTTCATTACTTCCACTTGAAGCCTGTTGTAACATGGGTGCAACCATTTGGGCCAAGAGATGAATTTTCAGGAGTATTTGCTTGCTCAAGCAATACAAATCTGAGAAACTTTTTCCTCCCAGTCAATCTGATAAGATATGCCCTGAAGGGGATTTCAGGATCTCTGACCATATATTCCCAGAATATTTGTTTTATCTAAACATTTCCAAACATGGACTGTATCACCTGATTTGTGGCTGATTGGTTTTTTGGGGATTGTAGCTAGGAGCAGCTTACCTTTCTGATGGTTTTTTTGTGGCAAGACTATCACCTTTGGCAATGAAGTTGGCATGGTGGCTAAGAAGGACGTGTTGAACGTGGCATTTTTAGTCTTGCAGCTTGAAAAGTTGCCAATTTCAATTGTCTTACAGCCTCTTCCTGCCTTGGACCTGTCACAAAATGAGTGGTTTTGGTTGCTTAAAGAATCACTGTCAAAGGTATTGGTGAAAACAGACTTTAATATGAATTTGCAAAAGCACAACAAAGTTTGACGGCAAGGTTCACCCTACTACTTATTACATGGATAATACATACCAAGGAAAAGCAAAATAGAACCAATTTAGAGTGATTTATGTGGAGGGCAGGCATGAAAAAGGGGTAAGGCAGAAAAGGGTAAGGGCGACCTCTAAACTCCTTCTCAGAGAGGAGTCTGGGTGCAGCTAGATACAAACTCAGGCTCAAACTTGGTCAATGGTTTATGTCTAAAGGATTTAGCAGCCCTTAAATGTTAAATTAACCAATAATCAACTACAATCATCAGAATAACAATAGTTATGGAGTCAAGATAATAACATGTATAGGGTGTTCAAGTCAATACACACACACAAAGATATGTATATGTACAAATGTACACCTATTAAAAATTCCTCTTGAGAATGAGTGAAATACCCACATCTAATGCCTTTTGGTGTTTCTCAGTGGCAGGGAGCTACTGAGCCTCAAGTACCTGGGATATTAGCCCAGGTCCCATTACCAGCCAAAGGTCCTCCAGGTTTTGCAGACGTGCGAGTTCACACACTCTGAGAGGTCCCACTCAGAGGGAGATGCTGCTACAGCCTGCTGCAGTTCAGAAGAGCTCAAAGGGTCTTGCTTAAGAATGCTGTTTGTAGGGTCATGAGATGATTTGCTTCAGTCACCAGTAAATTTCCTGGCTGCAGTCCAGGACTGGCAATTACTGAAATTTTCAAAATTCCAGTAAGGGTGGTACTGTTCCACCCAGGCTACAATTCAGATAAGGGATGTTTCTGGGCTGTCAGGGTGTGACAGATTATTCCCACTCTCCTTTCCCACCTTGGCCAGGCAGCAGGAGTTCTTGGTTGGGTCAGTGCTGCCCCCACCTCAGCTTTGCAGGAGTTCCCAGTACGGTCAAGGGGCGCTTCACTGCTCAGCTCTTACACAAAGGCCAAGGCCACAATTATTGAGATCATAAAGCAGGTGCAAGTAGAGGAGAGGGGGTGAGGATGCACCCCCAGAGGACCCCATTCCCACTCATTAAATGCACCTGTTAGGGTTGAGCAATGGTCACATGGTATTCATGAGCCTAACATGTAATTCAAAGATAGTTTAATTAATCAATGTGTTTAATCATAAGCACGTGTGCAGTATATTTTCCTGTCCATGGGAAACACTGTCTTTGATCACCAATTGCATTTATTCTTCCTAGGAACTGTATGATTATTAATGTAATAAGGATATTAGGATGTATTGCCAACGGAGTTTCCAAAGCTAAGTCCACATCCCGAATCTGATTGCTATTGGGATTGATGAATCTGTATTGTGAACAAAGCACTCACTATAGGAGTGCAGGTGACCCCAGAGCTGGCCACCCTGACCATGGATAGGGTCTGTGCAGCGTGCCATGCCATCATCAGACCAATGACTAGGCCCCTGCTCTTCAGTTATATTCAGGTGGGTGTTCCACCACACAACTTCTATTTTCTTTATTTCTAAACCTATTTATAATCAGCCAACACCTCCAGCTCGTCTGCCCAGAGCTTTTATTTTCCTTATTCAATAAGCTACCCTTCAGTCTGTGTTGCTTCTAATGTAGTAAAATGAGAAAGAGACAGTGCTTTTTGTTTTAAACAATACTGATTTAACTCACATTCATGGTCTTACAGCATCAAACACACAACCACTAAGAATGCCTGTCATATTCAAATTGTCTTGGCCAGGTCACTAAGAGAGTCTGTGGTCTGGCCAAGATACTCTGATATGACAAAAAAGACAAGGAATATCAGCTGAGGAGTGGTCATCATGTCTCTTTTGACTGGGGAAAAACCTGTGGTTTTTGAATGTGCCTTTCACTCTTCAAGGTACTTCTGGAGTTGGCAGGGATTGTAATCTAATTTTTTCATCCTGTGCAACCTTCCTGAACTGATTTTGCTGATATAGTCCTCCATGTGTCTCCCTCAGGAGATTTTATGGATCAGATCCTGTTCTTTATCTTCCTGCCATTCTCCTTCTCTTCAGTTCTGTTGTTCATTTTCCCAGTATGCTCACTGATGTCCTGGGGTCTTGGTAACAATCTGGTCTCTATGCCACCAACACTCACAGTTCTTTTAACCTTGTTTTAACTGTTTCTGCTGATGCTTTCAGATACATTTTGTATTTGCCCACCTTAGTGCTCCTACCACAAATCTCTGCATCAATAGACCCAGCCACTGTATAGAAATTGGCTTTTTTTTTTGTTCTGAATTATCGATCGCTGTGTGTGGTTCCTACCTTTTTTTTCTTTTCCAATGAATGGGTCTAACCACTTCCTTCCAGTATGAAGAGGCAGTGGTGGAAAGATCTCTTCTTGCCTTCTCACTTTGGATTCTCTGCCAACTTATGTGGCAGTAAATGAAACAAAACTCACTTCAAGGCCCTACAGATAAGGAAAGTGATTTCTACTTTGTAAATCAGCTGACTCTGTGTACTCATATTTTCACCAGCAGAAGTATCAGTGTGTGTGTGTCCAGGTATTCTGGCCAGGACAGTTTGTGCAGAGCATGTTGGACAGGACATGCCAGTACTGAATCCTGTCTACATTTCCTAAGTTCCTCTTCATTGTTTTTGGATAGCCTTTGAGAGTCAACAGTTACTGCGATCTTGGTATTTAGTTTCACTGCGCATGAGTCTCAGACAATGCTGCTGGGTCATTGTTTTGCTTTTGTTTTCCTTTTCTAGTTCGATTCTGGCTCCAGCCCAGTTCCTTTATCCTCCTGTCATCTTATCTCATGGTTTCATTTTCCTGTTCTCTGGTTATTGAATGAAACCATTCACAGGTTGCACTGTGATCCAGGTGAACTTCTGACCTTAGATAACAATATATGCCATTATTTTAGTTCTTGTTCTACTGTTTCATCTCATGTTTCTACTTGCCCAAGCACATTTCTACTCTCACTTCCAGAACAACCTGAGTATTCATTACGCAAATGTCTGCATAAGTTCCCAATAAAAGTTTGGGGTTCATTTGCAGATTAGGATTCCAAGTTGCTTTCTATTTGAATGCTGTCAATCACTAACATAAGGTATACAAGTTAAATTGCTAGTCCTGTTTGTCTATTCTGTTGTCAAACAAGTTCTAGCTGGACTCACCATAGGAAAGCTCTTTGCTTCTGAGGTGTTTTATCTGTTAGGCTTTCCAGTTCTTCTGGATCTTTTTAGTAAGAATGCTTTCAGTATGGGTTAATACAGTTTTAAAAGTTGCTAAGGCATATTCAGTATCTGTGGACTTAGCAACCCAGGATTGTGTAGTGTCTTAAATACAGAAGCTTATCAAATGCCCTAAAAGTAGCCCTACTGTTTTCTTGGCTCACCTCTCTGGAGAACACGTGTGTCATGCACAACACTGCAGAGAACTTGAGACCTTACAGAGCGTTTTGTGACAAAACAAGAACAAAACCAGATAGTGACTGTCAGCTACAACAGTCCCAATGCCGCCCCAAATATGAGTTCTATCCAGCGTGCAAGAAGCCAGTTCACACAGAGTTGAGATATTTATTTCATGTCTGCTCAGAGATGGGTGCAACATGGTAAATCCAGAGCTAGCACCTACTCAGTATGCCAGCTACCCGCTTTAATGCACTTCAGATTGTGAAAGAGAAATATTTCCCCTACACAGAACAGTCTAAACCCACATTCATTGTGAGTGTATCTTCCTGCCTTCATGTAAAGGCACAGCATCCATTTTAGCATGCATGCTCTATAGGGAAGGGGCCTATTTGAGTTAGGGGATACTGCAGCCTATGGGTGTGTATTTTACTATGCAAATAACTAAAGGTTAGCACAAAAGTGCAACCAAAATTCTTCTTTGGTCTTATCAACAGCTTGTTGCAGTGTTATCTCCTTGTTTGGCAGATTTACGGTGTCATCGTGTTCTCACTTCTCCGCAGTGGGGCCTTGATTCTTGGTTTCTGATTGTTATCTTGCAGAGATAGGGTTTATTACAACACCAGTCACCATTTGTTCAGTTCCTCTCTTGGCCTTCCATAATTTTCACAAGAAAGAGTCCCAGTGACAACATAGTCTGATGGAAATATTTCATCCCAAAGCTAGACTGGTAATGTCTGGCCTGTGCCAGGCGAGGTTCAGAGCTAATTTAGAGGTTTGTCCCTTTGCTGAGTAAAAACCCTCTTTAAACACATGTGCTTTCTACCTAAATGCTAAACAGAACACTGCCTTTCAAGGACCAGCTTGCAGCCCAGTTTACTGGGAAACTGGTCTCTTGAGAGAAGGGTCTGAGGTTGTCTGGAGTATCCCAGCTCAGAAGAGGGGTACCTTTGCCATTTAGTCATTGATTCAGACAGGCTCAGCTTGGCTGAAGCTTTTGTAGAGGATCAGCCTCTGGGATCTGTGGTAATTTAATGTTGTAGTTACTGTTTCCTTTCAGGTTTTTCTAAAGGTGAAACACAGAGTTTTAAAAATTAAGATTTTAGTTAAAAGTTAGCTTTGTTGAAATTAGTTAAAATAGATTGAATAAGTAAACCCAGCTGGAGTTAATTAAAGAGTTAATGATTAGGTAGAGAGTTAGGCCTGAAATAAGCTTTTAAGATGTAAGTAACTGATTGCTTGTCATCTTATATTTGTTTAGCTGTGCCTATAACGAGAAACAGAAAACACTGATTAATAGATCTAAAGAAATGTAGACAATTACTAATTTTTCCATTTGAAAACCTGTTCAGAAGTAATGAAGGGAGGAACTGGAGGTCCTCCAAGGGTAATAAGTATTGTCAAAAACCAAAAATATAGAAAGGTCAAAGCGAGGGAGGTGAGTTTTACTTCATCATCCACGACCTCTCCCCAAATAATGGGACCACCGACTCAATTCAAGGAACAAACCATGCATGCTTAACGACTTTTCAGCTAATTACCATACGAAGAGGAGAATGGGAGGTGTCAATGTTATCAATATGCATTTGTATTTTGAATATTTAGAACTTTTGTAGATAAATAGACTCTGTATTGTTCTGTGATTCTGCACTGCATGTTAGGGAGTTACCCCATGCAGCTGCCCAGCGCTGGAATAACCATACACTTTCTAACCCTAAGTGGTTAGACAGTTCTTGTCCGTCTTAGTTGGGTGTCGATATTAGATCAATGCCCTTATTTTGGTAAATCAAAGGTTTGATTTGATTTCTCTGCATCCCCATCAACTTGAGGATTTTCTAGTGCCATACAAGTGTGTTTTATAACCTCTTTTTTACAAACCAGTTGAACTAATTCTTCTCTGAAGTATGACTGGATTTTATGAAAGGGCCTCCTATGAAAAGCATGTATTCTGCCAGGTATGGAAGGGCATAAACCTCCATGCTATCCTTTCTTAGGAGAGTTTCAATCTAGTTGGTTAATGATATCAACAAAGACAAGTAAATAGTTATTTCTCCATGCTGTAGTTTGCAGGAACCTTGCATGAGTTGATGCAAAAGTCATCATGCAAAACCCTGGGTCTTGTGGTACTGAATTTTTATTCTCCTTTGGCTCATTAAAGCTGTGGCTTATCTGATTAATTAAGCCTTGGGGCATTGGAGTATTTTGTGGGATTTTTTTCCTTTAGCATAGGTATTTAGTGCTGGTTTGTTTTTGGGGTTTTTTCCTGAGTGTAGGTATTTAGTGCTTGTTTGGAGGATTTTCAGGACTATTGCATTAACTCCTATCTGCCATGACCAGTACAACCAGCTTTCTGTTTCTGTAAATTTCCTGCACTTCTGTGGGATTTTAGAACCACGGGGTCATACATTACGTCATTCAGCACATTTATGACAAGTTCTTCTACATAATTTGACTAATCTTATAGTGTTTGTCACAGGCAAATTTAGCCACAAAGCACCTGTTTTAACCACATAACTTGAACAGATTTAGGCACAAAAAGATGAGCAAGTGGAGATGTGTGTGGAGGGTGTGGAAAGGTATTTTATGTCTCTTGCAAGTTTGCATCAGAGAACCCATGTGGTAGTGACTACAATCTTTCTCTGTCCCTCTCCCTTTCTCCCCTCCTTCTCTTCCTATTTCTCTCTCTTTCTCTACCTCATATTTACTGTTAAGTAAAAATTTGTACCATTGACTTTGGCATATGATCTTGATTGCATCTTAATTCAGGCAGAAGCATCTTTTAATGATTGAACCCTAACATGATTCCAGAAGTGGGACCCTAACATCATTCTGGTGGATCTTAACACTTTTGTTCCTGAATCAAAAGCAAATCCACCACTTACAAGAAAATACCCTCATTCTCACAAATCTGTTAATTGCTAAGAAGCAGCGTAAATTTTGAGCTCAATCTCCCTTGAACATCATCATTGTTCTAATTTTCTAGACACCTTAGAAAAACGTCTTTATTGTGGGGCACATTTCTTTTGCAGTTCAAATGCCCTTGGTGTGGATTTCAGCTGTGTCCCAGCTGTCTCAGGTCCACACTGTCATGGATGGAGTGATGCACTTCACTTGTAAGGGAGAAGCAACAACATAATTCATCGATATAAAGCAGTGAGTTAACAAAGAACATGTGACATGGTTTAACAAGATTCAGTGGTAAAGTACGTTTGGTTACTTATTCCGTGGAGAACAGGGTCAAACAGAGAGATCCTCCCACCATGTCACAAGTTGGAGAAAGGACCCCATTGCTTTCTAAACTTCTCAGGGAGGAGTCTGAGTGCAGCTGGATCCAGACTTAGTACCAGACTTGGTCAAGGTTTGTGTCTAAAGGATTTTATGTGCACAATCAATCCTTTATATCATTTAGCTAAGATTTCAAAGTTCAGCATGCTATCAATCACCCACCAAGAACCTGATGTGGCAAGGAATCTCTCAGCCCTGGAGAATAACCTTGAGAGGCATCCTTGTTCCATGGGTACAGTGTGCAGCCTGCTGACTTGCAGGAATGCTCAGTGGGCCCTGGGCTGCACAGTACTTATGCAGCAGGGTGTTTGACTTATAGTCACATTTGCAGATCATAGAGACATCTGGGTCATTGTTTCAGAGAGAACTTGGTTGCCATGTTGCCATCCATCCCCAAAGTCCAGAGCAAGCTGGATGCATCGTGGTGATGGCTATGCCTTAGGGGGTGTGTGGGTGTGTGAAACCACACCTCCACTATACTGATTGTTGCCATTCACATTGTAGTTTCCACTTTAAAATCCTCTGTAGGAAATTGGTTTAATACAGGGGAGTATTTACACTGACAAAAAATAACATGCCACACACAGGTTAGGTCGCTATTTTCATCAGCTCTCACTGAAATCAGAAGTGGCAGTGCAAGGGTGAGGTTGGCACCACGCTGATAAGCGGCAAGGTGAGGTCTGGGGAAGTGAGACCTAATCCTGACCCATCTGCTTGTGAAACCACAGCAAGGTAAAGTTGCATGATAGGGCTGAGCCAACCTCATGACTCATCATCACCTTTTATTTTAGGTTCATTTTTCTGTAAGAACATAGATTTCATCTTTGGGCCAGATTCTTAGTTGTAGGGAACATGAACTCATGGCTGCCAGCAGTTTTGCTTATTAGTTACATGAGTGAAGGACAGTGAGAATACTTTTCATATTTCTGTAGGTCTCACTGGCTGTATGCATCTGCCTGCCGCTTCACAGTAGTGCAGGCATCTCAACAGAGCCAACCATAAGGTCTTGAGAGTAAAAAGTGAATCTAAACACATCAGGTGAATACTATACTTGGGCTACACAGACCAGGTGATAAATGTTTATCTCTAAATAAAGAACTAAGAAATTATGAAAAGGCTGAGAAGACTGTTCTGGAGAGGCACCTGATTGGAGGGGAAATGAACACTCTCCAAAAACCTTGGATGAAAACAACTGTTGTGTAACACAAAGCTCCAGCTGGCTTCCTGGGTAATCCACTGACTCCCAGAAGGTCAGCAAGGGTTAAGCAAGAAGGTTGCCCAGCGTGCCGGAGGGTGAGTGGGCAGGAGCCTTTGGCAAGAAAGAAAGGGAAATGAGCTGGATGAGCAGTCAGGCTCAAGAGCTTCTGAAGCAATTGGCCCCTCTTCCCTGGAAGCTCAGGAATCCCACTGCCTTTGATGGGCATGCGCTGGGGATGCATCATGGTGCAGTTCCCCTTCCAGGCAAGGTACCACAAGTGCCTGGAAGCCAGAAAAAGCTTTTAGCATGCTGAAAGAGCTGTTAGCTGCTAATGCCTCTGCCCTGAGTGGCCTTTCAAGGAAATGATTCTCCCTTTTGTTCCCAGGAGAAGCAGCCAGCTACTACTCCTGACTCAGCCCTGGACTTGCATTCTCTGCTGGAGCTACCCCAAACACTGCTTCCAAGTGAAGAGCCCCTTTCTGTTAAAGCAGGTTAGCCTAAAAAGGCTTCACAGCAGAAGGCAGCAGAACAGGCCTGTCCAAGTCCCACACAATGGACCTTGACTCCACTTCTAAGAAATGAGGAGCTAAGAGTGAGGTTAACCACATCAGCGGTCTGGGTGCATGGGCTTGCTCATCAAGCCCTTATCGAGGGGGAACCAGGGGTCTCAGTTGTGTGGCTGAAGACAAACAGGTCTATATCAAAGAGGAGCAGGAGTGTCAGTTACATGACTGAAGACTCAAAGACCGGTGCTAGGAGGTAATTCCACAAAGCTAGCACACCATCTGAAGAATATATGCATAATTATATGCTTTGGATCTGCCTCTCTGTCTCTAATACTATTCATTGTTTGCTGACTAGTCCTGCAGGCAACACAACTACTACTCCTCTTTAGAGTCAGGGGGTTTCTTGAGTTGGTGGGCTGTGAGTTGGTGGTCACAATCTCCCACTGCTGGAATTACATTTCCTTTAAGGACACTGGTTTTGAGCCAAAGAAGTTAATTATGTAGTTCACATTCTTGAATTAAGATGGGCCTTGAAGCCAAGATCTATAGGCTGGCCTTCAAAGTCATTGTTCCTTGGTATGCTTTTGAATCCTTTACTGATTCTTTAGGTCATCTTGACCTTCTGGCATAACCCAGCAATTTTGCACGTACACTGAGCAGCAACTCTTAATCCATACAACGAGCGACGATTTTTAACAAGACCTGTAGCAAAATGTGTACACTTGTACATTCATGTTCCTGTTCTTTATTCTGTCAAGTAAGACTCTGATTTTGACCATCATGGTTTGTGTGTCTCACTGGGAATTTGGACATTAAACCTATATGCTTGCTACCCAGGACCTTGGAGATCCCAAGTGTGTAGGTACCACTTGAACAAGTTTTCTCAATCTACTTTTATTTTTTCACTCTCTGAATATTCTCATGGCTCACAGTCCAAGATCATCTGCTGGGGAATGACAGGGCTTCAGAGGATTTGGTGGGACCACTCTGTGTCAGAGGTGGCTCTTTCAGTGAGCTTATGTCTCTTGTAGTGCCAAAGACAACTGTGGTCTTGACTGTGATCTCTCATGAGTGAAGAAAAGAAATAGCTTTTCTTTTGCCAGAATATAACCAGCTCATTAAAGGACAACTAAGCTAATTCATACATAAATGCTATCTCAAAGCACGCTGTAAACCCTCCTGCCTTGATAAATGAAAAGCAAGGTGGGGAGGCAAGGTCACACAGAGAAGCTGTGATTTACTTGAATCTCATGGGAACAAACAGATAAAATCCCATGGTTTTCCTGGATACATATTATCACTGAATGTATTTAGGGAGGCACTCCTATCAAAATAATACAGATCAGTAGCAGGACATTTTTCTCCTGAAAACAGCATTTAGTCCTATCAGGTGTAAAGGAGAAGCAGCCCAAGAATTTAAACATAGATTAAGTAGCCAATTATTCCACGGTAAACTGTGTTTTCTCCTCCATCCACGTACCTATAGCTTTTGCTTTTTAACCCTGTTAAATCAAACGTCATACATTGCCAGAATGCCTGGCATATATGCTGAAATCACAGACTCACGGAGTGGGTTGGAAGGGACCTTTAAAGATTGACTAGCCCAACCAAAATATATATAGAGCAAGGATTCTCAGTCCTTTCTCTCTCTTCACTAATAAGAAAAATTACTGGTGGCATACAGTCATGTTCTCTATGCCAAATGAAGAGCCTTTCCCAAAAATGCATTACGTGTTCTCACAGTGACACAAGCACTAAATAAAAAGCAGATTAATAAGACTTCCTTTCTCAAGGCTGAACTTTCAAAACATGGAAAAGCTGTGGTATGTTTCATGGATTTATACAGGTTCATGCCTTAAGAGAAGTAGTACCAGCAAGTTCAGCTATTTATATATAATTTTAAGGAGGGAAAAAGTGCCATTAATTTCTATTAGATGTTTGACTTTTTGATAATTCCCGAAGATCTTCCCTTCTACCTGGATTACACAAATGACAGGCTTGAGGACCTCCATCCCCCACGCACTTTGATCACTTTCTGAAAGGAACAATAATCCTCAGGAAGGCACATGCCAGACTCATTCAGCCTTTTATCCACTGTGGCCCCAAGAGGAAATCTGGATACTCTCTACTCTTTTGTAAGAAGACTCAGTTCAGAAAGGGTTTACTGGAAATTCCCCAAAAGTGCAGCTACTTATTGCATCTTAGAGTGGGAATATAGAAAAGGTTATACCGAGGGCTGCATTAGCACAGTCTGTTGCAAATGTTTCACCCTGTGGGCACAAGAAAGCAGCAGACCCTGGCAGTTGTTTTGAGGCTGGGTGGGACACATGCTCCCACACTGAGCAGTGAGGCTGTGCCAGGTTCAGCTGTAGCAGCAGAGCCTCACAGACAAGCAGCATCTCAGGGTACCCTCCTCCAAGGACAGATGCACTCACCATACAGGAATGGAGCTGATGGACATGGCACCAGCATACTTCTGTCCCTCAGATCCCTACAGAGGTCAAGGGACTTTTCTGTAAAGGGCTGAGTCTCTTTTTGCTGCCAAAAGTCTGAGGGGCCTTCCCCCGTGGAGGACAGGTAAACAAGCACTGTCTCTGGAGAGCTGTGATTACCCACCAAATACCGCTTCATAAACCTCAGTAATCACCTCTGCCTGGCCTTGTGCCTGGGCTTTTCCCATCACATGGTCAGCCTGTTTCTGTAGGATATGAGCCTACATCGTGTCATGAGTTGTTCCCATTCAATTATTTTCAAGTTACCGACTGAAAAAAATTGTGTGGGCTGACTCACCTCTGGAGCTGTCATTGATCAGTCTTCCCACTGAACTTCTGCTCTCAGGCTACCTGTACCTTTTCCTCTGCTTTAAGGACAAACACTGTATGTTGCTTCAGTGCACCGCAGAAGTGCAACAGCAGGCAGCAACACACGAATTTTTGCTAGGAAAAAAGAAACAAACTTTTAAACACAAGTTTATTGAATTTTCATCAGCAAAGCTCATTCGTTTATTATTTCTGAAGGGAAAGGCTGGATGACCAGGATGGAGTAGGTTTGGAAGAAAAGCCAGACAAACAGGTTTTTAGACAATTTAATTTTCCTTGGCTTTCACAGTTTTGTTTGATGAACTTAAAAAGTAAAGGGCAGGTAAGTCTGTTCAGAAGGCAGGGAAGGAGAAGGAACATTTGGATTTGCCAGCCATTTGCAGTTCAGTTTGTAAACTAAATAATAAAGGGTATGTAATAGGAATGTTCAGGAATTCTGAGAAATTTAGGAACTCTAAACTGCTATACAAGACAAAGAAGGTGTTAGGGCTATCTGGAATCACCCTTAGGAAAACGTGACACCTACAGCAACATCTGAAAGACTCTTAGTCTGCATCTGAAGTAAACAAACTTATCTTGATTAGCAAGAATGCATGAAGACTCTTAGCTACAGTCTTCTCCTGCGATCTAGAGATAAACAGGATACCAAGCTAAAGAAAACCCCAACCTCTCAGAGAAAAATCAACCATTCTCACTGCTGAGGTGGAAGTGCTTCTACAGTGTGGGTGTGAGACTGCAGGAAACATTGCTTGGATTCCTGTGTTCTTCAGGACTGGGTGTGCAGAACTCTGGATCAGCATCGCTACATATACAAAGTGTCCTGTTATCATTGGAAGGAACAAATGCTGACATCCTTCCCACAACTGCTGCGGTGAAGCATTTCCTACCTCAATTTTTGGGCAATAAGGGGCATCACACCTTGCAGCCACACATATCTCAGGCTGGCAGTGGAACAAGAAGCCACTAGTCCTTTATGGACTGTAACTACACAGTAACTATCTACAGATATATATACACACACACATGTATATATGTGTACATATATTCATACACACACATATATATACTACAGGGTAATCATAATAAAAGCAGGGCACGCCTATAACAAAAATAAGAGAAAGATGAAGAAAAGCTGAAGACTGTGTAGTTCATATAGGTTTCCTCAAGTGGCCTAAGTATGGTGGCAGGATCACTCTTTTATTAGTATAGCTGAGGTTTCCTAGTTTCTATCAATACAGCTGTGTCACTACAAAATAAATAAAAGCACCCTGGTGATGAACAGTGCTCTGGGTCAAAGTAAAGGAATGTAAGCCTGGCCTGGCCTTACCTTTGCAACATAAGTAGTTGACAACAGCTATGTCCATGAGTTTAACCGTGAGAACAGTGATAAAAAGGCTAAAATTGGTGTGAATGGAACATAAATGGGAATGTCTGGGTGTGGAGACAGCCAAGTACACCCATCGGGGAGAGGAGCCTGTGTTAACAGCACCAACTAGCAGGTCATCAAGAACCATCCAGTTTCGCAGGACAGACAGGGAGACAAAGAACTGTAATGACTCCTGATGATGCGCAGAGATAGAAACACAACTGATCACTGAGAAGATAGTAAACTACTGAAACTATGTATCCAAACCCTGCCCATGGTCATCAACCCAAGAACCATCCAGGAGCTGAGGAGCACTTAGTACTTAGCGTCACTTGTCCTCCTTGTCACAACAGATCTTGGGAACAACACCTGGATGGTGTCATGGTGCCTGCCTGGTGGTTGCACAGGTTGAACTCCCAGGCCCTGGTATCTGGAATCTGGGTAGCCTCCTTGGACACCAAACACCTCTGGTGCATGTGAGGAGTACTGAAAGTAGGTTTGTTTCAGTTTGTTCCAAACAAAGTCACGCCGTGTAAGTTCTCACCAGGGTATTTCCTACGCAGTTCATACAATACTGCACTAGTATTTGCTATGGCCAAACCCTCTTCAGGTCAACCCAATCTTTTAGCCATCTCCAACTTAATTGACTTCAGAGGAGCCCTTTTCCATCCTCACGAGACCATCATTACTCCTACAAATGAAGCTTTACATTTACCCACCTCAATATTAGTTTAACATTTTTTTTTGTGTCCTCATTGTGCTTTTATTGTCCCAAATGCAGGGTCATTGCCCAGTGGGCAACTCAAATTCACATGCCAAGGGGAGATATTTCTATTTCTTTATTGTAGTTTGCACAAAGTAGGGAGCTGTGTAGTAGCCCCCAAAGGGCTGACTCCCCAGTCATCAAAACTTTACACTATACATTTTAACAAACAAAGCTGTCAGCATGAATTGGTTACAAATTACATAGCATTTTCATTATTTAGTACTCAAACCTGTATTTGCTAATTTGTATCTCTCACTTCTGATGCTAATTAGCCCACGTGGACAGTTCTTCCCTCCATTTGCATGGGGGGCCCATTTTGAGGAGGCAGTCAATGGGTCAGTGGTCGCAATTCCCCTGCCAGAACTACGTTTCCCCCAGTTACTGCTCAGTCCTGCTGACTTCACTATTGGTGGCTCTCATCCAGACAGCCCATTCATCTCGGGATTGTGCTCCCTTTTCCTTAAAACAAAGGATTAGCCAGGCCTACAAGTTTCTGTAAGTTTCACAATGCAGCTGCTTAATCCTAACTGCCTAGATATAGCTACTGATTAACAACAAAAAAAACCTGCAAAGTTTGGTTCAGATTGTGAGACATTCTCCATCATTATCTCACAACTTTAAGGTAAAAGAGCAAGGTTAAAAAAACCCAAACCAACACATTTGGTAAGACATTGAAATCTTTTATATTAAAAAAAGAAACAATTAAAGAACACAAGGACTCTTTTTTTCCTTTTTTTTTTCTTTTTTTTTTTTTGAATACAGGTAATCTTTAACACATTACACAAAACATTAATATTAGAGCAACTGTATCATTTTGTTATGACCTGCCATGATTCTAAAATATTTGTAATAATTTGACAATTGGCCTTGTCAAAGATTAATAGCGTAATTATCCCTGTGACCTTTTTCACTGAAACCCATTGCAAGCTGATCTCTTCTCAGGGACTCTGTTGATTCCAATGGTATTCAATATACCAAAACGTCAACATTAAATTTTTAAGAGATGAAAATGGGCTAGGAAACCATACTACTGTGCTGTGTGCCAGAGTGGCATTTCAAAAACATACCCATGCAGGTTCATTTGTGTTGTGGATGGAAAAGGAATGGGAGTACATCAAGTCCCTAAAATGTTCACAACAGTTCTAAACACTCACATCCACACTTCTGATTTGCTCTTTAGGTGATACTTGTGGAAAACTGCCAGGCTTGCTATGTCAGGATTCATAATTGCCGTGATTTGCCAGCCAAAATTCTCATGAAGTATTGAGGATGGTTGAGCAAACACATGAGCTAAGCCATGCTTATCTTGCACCTGGCTGGAGCAAGGCTCAACAACAGAACACTGTCTGTGAGGAATCGGAGGCCTCACAGCCCAGTGTTGTCTCTGTGAAGCACAGAACAACAACAGGGTCTCTGTACCAGCCTCACTCCCCCTCATCCATGGGAGCCTTGTTGTAACTCTGGCCCTTTGAGGAGATGAGGATGTAAAGACTCTCTGGAGAAGGTCAGATGGCCTTTGCTGCTGCCTCAGCTGGAGGAGGAGGGTACTGAAGCATCATGGTTCTGTTCCGTCTTTGTTTCTCTGTAAGTCACGGAACTCTGTTTGACCAAAGGCGACCAAAGACCCTCATTGTCCCTCATTTGCATATTAAAAAATATCCCCACCAATAACAGCATGAGGAAACAGCTGTTCCCAAATCAAATCATGCATTTGCAGGATATGATATTCCTGAACCAATCATATTTGACTACAGTCACATCTCTGTTTTTCCAAAAGTATGCTATTTATATTTCAAATCCTCTACTTTCGGAGAACAAGAATATGACCCCACTTTGCAGACAAGCTTGTGGGCTGGCTCCTCTGTCCTCCCCAGAGCAGCAACACCTCTTTGTTAAGATCTGCACCTCCCACTGCATTGGAGTATACCGGGGAACACCTATACATAATACTACACACTTATATTTTGCAGACCTAGTGCATTTATCGCCGGTAATCTTACAAGAATCTATAACCTGCTGCTTGAATAAATTACACTTTTCATTAATCTGTGATCGTGAAAGTTCCTTTTGAACACGACCTATAGTGCCAAATCGGTTATAATCAGAAATTAAAACATGCCTCACCCAACCCCTCTGATCTGAGGACAAGCTGGAATGCCAGAGGGGTAACTGTCTGCCTAATTTCATACACTTATCACAATATCTGACATAGCCCAGTTTTGTATTACTTTAAATATCTTTCAATGTGTTATCCCTTGCTGATTTATTCTACACCACACAAAACCAGTAACTTCAATCCTTTCTGTTTGTGGTTATCTGGATGAAGTTAATACTCTGCTAATGGAACTGACCTGCTCTCAGGCTTGTGCTGCATCTTAACTCTCACCATACGGGACTGTGACCTGAATGCCGAGTCACAGGGCCTGCCAAGGGGGGACAGCTGCAGGCAACAAACTGAATGCATACATTTTTATAGTCAGGTCTGATGAAAATTATGATGAGGGAGAATGGGACCCTGATGAGACAAATTTTTAATTTGCCTTATTTATAATAATTATTATTTTGTTTTACTAATACTTGCTACAGTGAAAAGCAGTTAATAGGGATGCCCATTGTACAACCTTTCATTCTAGCAGTGTGATCAAATAAAGTCCTTCTCAGGCAGAGAAAGAGGCTGAGCCCAGAAGAATCCACCCCTGAACTTGCAGTGAACTCAGTATGTCAGGAGGTGGGTTCTTAGCACTAAATCAGTTCTGTGTGCTCATATGATGAAGTTCAGACACAATCAATAAAACTGATAGTTCTTCCCCACATTACAAGGTGTCAGCTCTTTGATTTAAGGTGACCCAGGCCCTACAGATCATGACTGAAAAGCAACTCCCCATTTTGAGCCATTGTTACTATATGTAATAACTGTTAAAAAGCAATTAAGAAACTTGGAATAATAAAAGTACTAATTATAACCCCCAATAAACTCTGCTCTACTAACTCAGTGATTACAGCTCTATTGATTAATCTTGCAGAACTTCTTTCAGTGAAGGAGAATAATTTTACTTTAGTGGGTGAATAAAATGTCTAACTTCACCTACAACTTTTATTGTGCTCATAATAAGTGTGAAGTACATCCATTGAGAGACAAGCTGGCTAGCAAATCAGATCCACTGTCTAAAATTAAGTTAAATATTTGAAGATTCCATCATGCAAGAAGGAAGCACCTCACTCAAAAGAGAGAAGCAGTAATAGGTTTTATTGAGGTAGAACCATGATTTTTGATGAAATTCAATGGCAAAGTTCACTTTATTAATTACTGCATGGAGGAGACATACAAAGAAAAATTGAGTTAGAATGGGTCATACAGGGACTGGAGGTATGAAGAGTAAGAAGGACCCTTTTGTTGAGCCATGAGGTGCAGAGTAGACCCCTTAGCTCCTTTCCAGAACCTAGGTGCAGCTGGATCCTATCTTGGTCTCAGACTCAGTCAATGGTTCACTTCTAATGGAATGACCCACACCATAACACCTGAGCAGCTACATAGGTCAGTAATCCTTCACAGTATGAATTCAGCATACTCTCAGTCCCTTTGTGAGAACCTGTCATGGGGAAGGGATCTCTCAAGGTCAAGGAGTAACCTCGGGGAGGTGTCATCGCCATGCAGCCTCTGCTTCAGCAAAGGGAGCTCAAAGCTTTGCACAGGCTGTCCGTGCTTGTACAGTGAAGTAGTTGGCTGCAAGTCAACAGCAATAACAAGACAAATATCTTGTTTTAGCTCTGATATCTTGTTCTGTACTTTTGGTTATCTTGAACCTTTGGGTTTTGAAACCATCTTTTGAAACATATTTTCAAAATGCCTTCACTCCCCTGTAGGTGAGACAGGGGCTTTAGGGCTTGCAAGTGCACCCCAAGGACATGAGGCCTGTTGTTTCTTGGTGAGTCTGGAACAAAGGACAGGTAGGGGTCAAGTGTGTCCATCACATTACCCCATCCCTGTAGGGTAAACCTCAGAATATACAAGTGTACTACATCACTGACAAAATTTTCCTGTCTGACCATGCAGGAGCCACTCTTGCAGTCACACTCCCACCACCAGAGGCTTTCACTGCTGGGACTGAGGCCCCTTCGCAGCAGCAGCTCCAGTGACCCCACGGGTCCCCACCTGACTCCCCACACACCCCACACTCACACAGTCAGACAAGTCTTCCTTACTGGTTCAACTCCGGGTTTCCCACAGCAGAGCCTCAGATGTCCGGTTCCTTTAAGTAACTTAACTGTGGTGCAGCAACAATTGAGTAAGAACTCGAGCTGGAGCCTCCGAGAAGGGACCCCAAACAAAAGAATCCCTGGGCCTTTATACTCTCACTGTCTATGCCTGTGATAGTCTGGGGATTTGAGTCCTGGGCTCCTGGTGTGTCTCTAGGTGTCCATTTACCCGGCTGTCCCACAGGTCCCCGTGGTGGCCTTTGTTGTGCAAAGGGTTGGAGACAGGTCACTTCTCATTGCCTGGGGCTCCCAGCACGCAGAGCTCAACCTGAAGCTTGCACACTGACCCACGGGCTCTGCGTGTATTCTTCAACAGTCATGCTCTTGTAACTTAACAGTACAATATTTCTGGTAAGTTTTAGACACAAAGCATTGTAACAGGTAACGTGGCTTTGCATAAGACAAAACTAGGCAGTAGAGAAAGCAAAGTGTGAGCATGTCTGTGGTTGGTTAAGAGTCATAAGACTAGAGTTTTCTAAAATGAGGTTTACTCAATCTGTGTTCAAGGAGAAGTAGCCTTTTTCCTTTGTTTTTGGGGTTTTTTTGTGGTTAGTTTTTGTAAAATACATTTAGTTCTTTATTTTTCTTTCTTTCCCCCCCGCCACCACAAAGAGGAAGACACTTGAAAAAAAAACCAAGTTTCACTATTATGTAACTATGCAGTTATCAGGAAGCTTCTCCTTATTTAAGCTAAAATAGGTTAGGTAGTTCTTACAGCTCCCACAGATGTCTAAGAAGCCAAAAGCATATGTTCTCTGACCTTCATCCTCAAATCTCTATCCTGTGCTTTCTTCCCATGACACACTTTCCTGTTGTCTCCTACCTGTAATGAGCGATTTTTGTTTGTTAATCAAATCTTGCTTAAGTTAACAGAAAAAGTAGATAGTTGAGGCATTGCCAGGAAACTGGCCTATGCAAGGAAACCATAAGCATCCGGTAACGAAAACAATGTATAACTTAAACAATGTATGAGCCCCCACCCGATTGTGTGAGACAGCTAGCGGAGTCACGAACAACACATCTGAGGAAGACTGCAGACGCAGGGTACATCACAGAGGCACACGTATACCGGAATAAGAGGAGTATATAACCAGTGACTTTTGGGAAGTGAGTTGCGCGCCGTTGGTGGAGCGGAGACTCCCCGGCCGCCCAGCACTGTTTTGTCTGCTGTCGCTTGCTCAATAAACCAATTTGATTAAATTGGCTTGGTTCATGTCAGTTTATTTGAACCTAACTTATTACACTACCTAGTGCATGATTATTGACAACCACATTCCAACTGCTTTTCCTACAGCAACCATTAATTAAACATTCCATGAAGCTCTTTCTGCAAGCTTTTCTTTTGCTTTAAACAGTGTACCCCAGAAATGTTTGTATTAACATCTGGCACAGAACACACATTTCTGTCTGGCATGAACAGGCAGCACCATCCACCTTTCCCTGTCTTGCTGGTATTTCTTCAGCAGCAAGTGTTACAAGTTTGGTACCAATTTAACAAAAACAAATCAGTCTGGAAGTATGATTGATATGGAATTTCTCTCAATTTCACAACATATGTCAGCTAATTGGATTTAAAAGGGGAAGGGCAAGGACACAGATAGACAGGCTGACAGTTTCAAAGTGTTAAGCTTAAGCTAAAGAAATGCAAAGCAGAGACCAGGGGAGTGGAGACAAGTGCAGAAATTCCTGATGGATGCCATCCTCAGAGAAGCAGTGAAGTTGAATAGTGTTTCTTTCCTTCACATGTGCACCCAGTATTTGTCCATCCATACTGCTTGGTCAGCCAACAGAATTTGCCAGACATTTCCCTGCAATCACTTGTAAACTCTAGGGTGTTTGGTGAAAGTTCCGTTTATGTTAATTTTAATTAAAGAACAGAACTTTATTTGTGGGAATTTTCAAGCTTTGTCATCTTTGACAGTTTCCAAGCTAAGCAGAAAGAGCAGAGCAAAAATATTACTTGTTGCAATGATTTTGATTAAAATAACTCACCTACAACCACTATCAAGTCCTCAAATTACTCTTAGACACACTTTTTCCTGTTGCTCTATACCTGCATCTCTTAAAAGACCTTCATTACTTCAATTACTCTCCACTTCCCTCACATACATACATGGCATGCCCTTTAAGTTTTACTTCATTTGAGAGCCTTTGCCAAATATTCAATCACCTTTAACTTCTGCTTGAATAGTTCCTAGCAGTAGCCCATGTTCTTTCCCAAAAGATGTTTATTTTGCACACAATGTGGGCAGCATTGCCTTGCTTCTGTTTGAGACTTATAAACCGGGCAGTAGATCTACATTTGCCTCACAAATAGTTTCTTTATTGCTGCCTTTTGTCATCCACAAACACCTGAGCAGCAGGGGCATCTTGTTCAGCTTAAGTTACCAGCCTCATAAACAACCACAAGCACTTACAGATTGCAACACGCCTGGAAAAATTAGGAAATGCACATCTAGACCACAGTTTAGCACACAAAGCTTTGTTTACTGCTCAGTACTGGGAACTTAAGTCCACCAGCTGGGCCCATGACCCAAGCCACTTCCTGCAGCCAGGGAGAAGAGTATTTTGGGTAGCTGCTCCCCTTAAACACTCCTGGTGACATGCAGTTGATAAAAGGAACGGAATATAACGATGCCTTACTTGTCCAAGCAAGGGAACAACGAGTTTCAAAGAAGTAGATAACAGAATGTGAAAAGTAGACACACAGGATGCTAAATGCAGCTGGAACCAGCAGATAAACAGATAATGAGGAATATAGTGGCTTTTGTGGCAGAGCCATGAAATGAGAAACAACAACGCTAACAGAAATTTATGGCAAAATCATCTATAACATTGGGGGCACTCAGTGACCACCCGAGACCCCTTCAGATGACCCTCTAAGGACCATTAAAGGACTTCCAGTAAGAGGCAGATGCACGCAAATTAGTTCTAGGGAAAGTGATGTGTATGTATTAGCCAGGAAATACACTATAATCAATATGTATAACCATGATGGAATAAAAACTCTGTTGTAAAGTTTAATGACACACCAGATTAGAGGAAATATCCTCCAGGTGTCCAGCATGGTGCAACAAAGAATGCCTGCTTTCTAATACTTCAAAATTGTGTTAGAAAGCCTCTTCCCTAGCTAATTTAAGAATCACACTGCAGCCCCAGCATTCTCATCACCACACAGAGGGAAGGAGAAATGTCAACCAGCTCCAAGCCCTCACTGGACACCACAAATTTTCTTTAGTTCATAGATATTTATCTTCCCGTGATATCCCTTCTCATGCTTGTCCCATTTACACAATTTTGCTTTAAATTTGTTCTCCTTTTACATTACAGTCAAATTCATTATTATTCTCAGTGGTACAGCCCTATTTCCTACCCTCCTTGTTAGAATTCATAAGATTTGTGAGTGGTTGTAGAGATCAACTCACAACAGAGAGGTCCAAAGTAAATCTAAGCATTCACAATTCAGACCACCACTGAGATAATTATAGTTGCCATCTTACCATCATTTCAGAGATAGCGTCATTGACAAGACACAAAACAATCAATGGGCTTGTGAATTAGTGGGGGCTCATGGAAATGAAGTTAATTACTTATTCCTGCCAGGACAGAGCAATTGAACACTTCTAGCTATTTTTTGTGAATTAACCTAACATAAGCGCTTAAGGGAGACTGAGCATTTTAAGCAAGGGCTGCAGCATGAGCCAGTCAAACAGCTGCAAAATAAAAGGAAACAAAAATGGCTGGAAAATGTCTGTTAAGAAGATGCACAAGGTGGATAAATGTTGATTGGACCATTATAAGGAGATTATGCAAAATACAGCATTCGTATTGGGGTGACCACCAGGGTGAGCAGAAAGGAGTTCAAGTGAAGCCCACCTCCCAAATAGCAATGGGAAAATGAGTGAAAAGGAGCAAGAGAAGAGCTACTCCAAGAGACTCAGCTCCACCTCCTTTTCACTGCAGTGACACCACTCACTGCCTTAGGATGGCTGATCAGCTTCTGCCCCAGCAAAGCCTTCCCTAATGAGCCCTGCCCAGGATCCATCTCAGTGCCACATTTCTCTGTGCTGCTGGGCTTCTCCAGGCCAGCTTCAGCTCTTTGGCTTCCTGAACTATTCTTGCCTTAACTTGTCCATACCTGAACTCTCAATGCTAAGCAGTCCAGGGTTAAATAACTCATTAGATTTCTTTATCTCTTTTGGTTAGGCCATTTCTGGAATTGTTGGAGACAAAACCTGGTTTTACTTCACCCACTATAGAATTCACTATACCCCAACACTGCTTGTGGTCTCCTAGACCAATATCACCTCAGCTCCAGCTCTGAAATGAGGGCTGTACAAACTACCTCCCCCTCACCTGCCCATTACCTGTGATTTGGGCCACCATCACTGACTTACAGTCACCCTTTGAAGGGACAAAAACAGGACACAAGTCTGCTCTCTTACTACTATGCAGCAAGGCCAGTTTCAAGTGACAGGGTCCACTGGTCAGACACAAATTACACTGGCTAAGAACATGAGAGACTTTTTTCTAAGAAAAATGCTATTCTTGTTAGCATGGAAAGAGCATCTTACAATTCATACAGGCCAGTGAACCAGAAAGCAGTAACAGTTAGTGACTGCCAGGCAAAGAAACCTTCAAACCTTCTGGCATCCGAGATAAGGTACATGCTGTACCCTTGAACAGTGTGTTCCTTGGTGCTTACCAGTTTTACTGCTCTTAGTCATCTTCCTACTTAGAGACCAACACAAGGCATTCTTTTAACCTTTCCTCTATTGTTTTTCCTCCTCCTTTCACATACAAATGTTACATTCGTAATCCATTCAGAATAATTGCAATACTCTTACTACAAATCTCAGTTGGGAAGCCAAAGCAATAAACCTCTATGTGTGTTTAGCTTCTCTAAATTAATCTAAAATGGAGGATCTTTCAAAATGCCCATGAACTGTCATTGCCTCTGGTAAATTGTTCTAGCAGTCTATTGCTATCTCTGCATAATTATATATTGCAACAGTAAAAAAGCAGGTACTCTTGGCAAGGACTTGACATTTTCAGATTACCTTTTTCTCACTCTTCATACCATGTGATAACTGCAATGAACTATCCATGCAAGTATCACGAATCTTATTTTCAAAATAAAATTATGCAGTGAAACCACTCTTGTTGACCTCAATGAACATAACTGAACATGTTACACTTGCTGCATCACTCTGAAGAACTCAGGGTGGTTTTATATGGGGTAGTCCAAAAAAATGGAACTTCCATGAGAAATTAGAAATTCCTTAATACATGCTATAAGCTAAAAGGCACTATGCAAATAATATATAGATAGTTAACAGTCACAAAATTTGTAGTATAAAAAAATGGAAGCCATTCTGAAGGTTTCAAGCTGAGCATGATAGATGAATAAGATGTAATCTGTGGTATAATAAAAGTCTGCCAGCTGTAAATAAATAATCAATTGAAAATTACTTCAGGGTGGCTAAATGTCCCTTCTTTGCTAGGAAGCTATTTAGGCAGATGTCCTTATCTGTGTATCTTATTCCAAGACACGAAAAGATTTCATCCTTTACAATGAAGCATTCCAGGCCCCCTGTGTATGTGATGTATTTACTGTGTCTGAGAACTGCAGTCTTCCACACAGGGATGTCTGTACGGATCCCTCATTATGGCTGTCATTCTGAAGCTCTGCAGCTGAGCTGGGCTGGCTGAAGATTTCAAGACTCCACAGAATACATGGGTTCAAAATAATGGAAAATGGAGTCCTCACTGAGTGAATCCCATCATCTCTTGTGCCTGAAGAACCAAGCCATCACTGTGTAAGTGGAAAAAAAAAAAAGCTGTCAAACAAGACAGGGTAGAAACTATAAAATTGTTTTACTGCTATTTAAACTCTGTCAATGTTTCTTTTTTTTTTTATACAGCTCAGTGACCTCCTGGCTCCTTAAGCAGTAAACAGAGCTCTGAATTGCAAATCAAGTAAGATTTATGATTGCTTGCTTCAGTATAGGCCCATCTGGTGTCAGAACCTGAAGGGAATCAAATACATTTAAGTAAACCTGATACATCACTGCGACAGTCACACTGCCATAATTAAACAAATAGTAGTAACTATAATGCAAATGCAGTGTGTGTGTGTGTGTATATATAGTCTCTAAAAAAAATTAAACCTTGGACAAGAATGCATGCACAATCTATTCACTGACCCTAAATCAAGGGTATGTATGTTACGCATAAGTATCATGAGCAAAGATTGTTAAGATGCCACATCTGCAAAACACTGTCTATGTTATCAGAAAACTGTATCTTGAAAGATGTCTAAGAGAGAAAGGCACTGCCTGTTGGAATATCAGCCAACCACGGAGTCACATAACTCTTGGACAAGAATTGTATAACAACCATTGGAAACAGGATGATGTTTATGTTCCAAAATGACCTAGTTACGTGTGTACCATTGTTTCACAACTAGGTGTGCAGAATCCGTCTGGCATGCTTTAATGCTTTGTTTGCAAGTGTTATCTTGCTATCATTAAAGAAAACAAACCACAAATGCTTTTATAGGATCAAGTATCCAGCTCTTGAGGCCAGTCCTGAGCAGTGGGCCTCCATCCCCTGGCCAACTCCCCCAATTTTATTGTTGAGCATGATGCCATATGGTGTGGAATATCCCCTGGGTCAGCCAGGATCAGCTGTCCCAGCTGTGCCCCCTCCCAACTTCTTGTTCTGTATCCAGATGTCAGCAGGCTGCCAGTCAGATAAGATCATGATGATATTGCAATATACCTTCCCAGCTGTTTCAAGTTTTTAAGATTACTATTCCAACATGCATTCTGGTACCTTGTTCCTTGCCAACATAATTCTCAGTCATGTTAATATAGAGCAATAACAAGATTTAGCACCATTGCTAGCAAAATTTAATAGTCAGAAAAACCTCCCTTGCTAAGCACAGATAAAAGACACAGTGAACAGTGAGAGCAGCAGTGTGTGGGCTCGTGCTTCTAGATCTGGGGCCTTCTGGGATCATTGTCAAGGGACATCTAAGAAGCCTTTGGGAAGGTTGAGGTTGCCTGATGCTATTGGGAATAGACAGCTACAGGAGGCCTTGACTTCTAGCAAGGCTAGCAGGGCTAAAGAGGTCTGTCAGTTCTCTTTGATTAAAGGGGCCCCTGGAGGTTTTGTTCCAGCTGATGCTGATTAGGGAGGGTCTGGTCTCCCACTCAGCCTGAGGGCTATATAAGAGCTGGGCCTGAACTACACATGCTTTTTGGGGCATTTGGTGTGGGAAGGGCTGGTGCCTTATCTCATAGCAGCACACACTTCCTCTGCAGTGGTGAGGGTGTGCTACAAGCTGTCGTCCTCAGCAGCTCTTGGAAAAACTTCCTCTGTAATGTTGGAGGTCTCAACCCCAACAGACCTTCAGAAGGAGGGTGCCAGTGTGGAGCAGAGGGAGAGATGCACCTTTTGAAATGTTTCATTGAGCAAAGGAGCTGCAGGAGGACATTACTGTGCTGTGCATCATCAGTGGTTGTGAAAGAGACTGGATCTTCTCTGAGGCCCTACAGCTTCAAGAATCCATAGAGTTATATACTGAAAGAGGGGCAGGCTGAGTCTATCTGTCAGGGTGGGATATAAAAACTCTCAGGATGGTGAAAGCTGCAAGCTTGTCATTCCTGCTGCTAGGATGAATGCTTATGCTCTGCCTGCATGTTTGTAAGTATAAAATATGTTCAGTGATGTGGTTGGAGAAAAGAGGCTGGGAGCTCTGCCAAGAGAACTGCTTGAGCCTTACAGGAGCACCAGAAGCAAGCACTGAGAGTGCTTCCTTAATGCTGACCTCTCTGCTGTAGAGAAGGGGCCTGTCTGCTGACCTGTTGTCTGGGGGAACTTTGCTGCTTTTCAGGGACTCTGATTTATCATGGAGAGCCTGCAGAGGCCTCTCTGGCTCTCTGATTATTGATGCCTGCTGCTTTTTCATGTGGGCATCAAATGCTCTCTAATTACTGGAGAGACCTGGATAGTATCAAATATGACACATACAGCTCTGGAGTGATGGTGAAGGGCGTAAGAGCCCATCTGGTGTATTCTGAGCCCCGCTGGCCAACTACAATGGGGTTTTGGTTTCTATGAACGTGGTTTGCGCTTTGAGGCCTGAATGTTGCTTGGAAGAGCCAGGATACACTGCACTAAGGTGGGGGAGCATCCTTGCCAACAGGATGGTGAAGCTGGTAAGAAGAGCTTTAAACTAAGAATAATGAGGAAGAGAGGATGACAATCAAATGAAGATGTGATGGATGAAGTTATCAAGTAAATTATGAGGTCTTATGCAAACAGAGGGGAGTTTATCAATTTGCGTGCCACCCAAGTACATGCATATAAACACAAGGTTCAGAAAGGACTCCTTTGCTTTCTAAACTTTGAAACTAAGTTTCAGAGCTGTCTTAATAATTATCAAGTAGATTGATGTTACCCATACTGATGACCATGGGCAAATATTTTTTGCTCAGGCTCAAGGATTAACCTTGAGGGGCCTCCCCACTTAATGGAGGAATCTCCACACACGCTCCTACAAGTCCTCCCTGCTGGAAGATAGGACTATGACTTTATAGCACAAAGTGATTGGTTGTTGCTAAGCTAGTCACTGCCATGCTGGCTTTATTTTTAAATAAGATGTTGTCACTTGTTTGTTTTTCTCCTTCTGTAAACAGCTGTCTTTCACATCCTTGTCCATGCCAGTCTTTGTCAGGAAACATTTATCTTTCACATCCCTGTCACGGGTTTAATTGTTGGTCAGGCTGATCTCAGCATCTTTCAACACTTTTTAGTGTTTTTACTGGAAATGAACTTCATTGAAATGAAGTTCAGGATCTTGACAGGAGGTAAGAAGACAACATCCAGGACTGTTGTCCTGGACTTCAAGAGGCCAGACTTCAGCATGTTCAGGGATCTACTTGATATGGTCCTGAAAAAAGAACAAGCCCAGAAGAGCTGTTTTGGTTTTGATTGGTTGGATTTTTTTGTATCTCACAAGGAATTCACTTTCTACAAGCTCAAGAATGGCCCATTCTGGTGTGCAGGAGAACCTGCAAGGATGGCAGGAGGCAAACCTGCATGTGCAGGGAGAGCTTGACTGAACTCAAGCATGAAAAGGAAGCATGCAAGAGGTGGATATAAGCACAGGTGACTCAGAAGGAATAGAGCAACTATCTAACTGTGCAAGGATGAGAGTTAGGAAAACAAATTCAATCTGGTAAAGGGACATGAACAGCAATAAGTGTTTCTACAACAGGAAATGTGCACCTGCGCCTGAATGTGACTGGGACCTGGTAAAAAAGAACGCTGCAGTGGGCCACCATGGAAAGTACTGTGAAGTTCAAGCAGAACTTAGGCAGAATTCAATGGTAGCTTTTGGTTACAGAGAAGCATATGTTAGCATGAGGGATTGCCAAACCTGAGCATACAAGGTGTGCTGCCACTAACAATGCAGTCTGTGTGTACTCTTTGTAAGGGCTTGTTCCCACGGGAATGTGTGAAAGTGCAATGCTTTCAGCAAACCTCAGTGTGTACCCTCTAGAACATTCAGTATTGTACAGTAAGAGTTGGATGGATTTGTTTTACTTGGAAGGATACTGTAAAGATGTGAGGAACAATGAGGCTATTGAACCTCACCTCAGAACTCTGCACAGCAGTGGCTCCACCAGAGAGGGCTGTCCAGGTCTGCAGCATTGCAAGTTTCCCAGCATTGCAAGAGACGTGCAAGACTAACTTTTAAAAACACCTTTTTCTCTTAAGCATCTTGTGTTTTTTTTTCCTTTTGAGATCCAACAGAACCAGAACTTCACGCTACAAAGCAGACATAGAAAGATTGAGGTTCTCAATGCCTTATTTGCCTTAGTCTTTATAACGTAGTTTGGGTTGAAAGGGATCTTTAAAGGTCATCTAGTGCAACATCCGTGCAATGAGCAGGCACATGTTTAACTAGATCAGGTTTCCATTGAGCTTGGTCAGGTTTCTATCCAGCCCAGTATGGACTGGATATTTATATAGTGAGGTAGATTGGAAACAGCTTCAGCTTCTGAGTTCAAAGGATCAGCAGCACACAGACAAGCTGGAGACCAGTCCCTTGTGTCAATACTAAGGTCATATCACTCAACATCTTCCTTAAGGACCTTGACAACGTGACACAAAAAGCGCATGCTCACAAGTTTGCAGATGATTCAAAACTGGGAATAGTGATTGATGTTCCTGATTGTTCCCAAAAATGGGTAAAAATTTAAAAAACCCTTAACAACAATATAGTATTAAGAAGCAGGCATTCTTTATTCAATGCTGGATGCACAAGGGGATATCTCCTCTGTGAACGCTGAATAAAGAAAAGCTCCTGTTTATATACTGTATTTTACATGCATATTCATTGATTTTCCCAGAATAAATATACATATGATAATCATTTCCCTGAAATCATTAACATGTTTTCCCACTCCTTTTTGCATGTATTTTGTCCTGGGGGTCTCTCAGGTGGTCCCTGGTGGTTAACCCCAAAGTGGTACCTGACTACCTGGTGAACTGGTAGAAGTTGGCACGTGGGCTGGTTGCTTTCTAGTTGTTCTTCTTGCGGAATGGGCATTGTGCAGTTCCATAGGTGAGTGGCTTTTGAAGAGTAAGCATTGTGTTAGCCCAGCAGGTGCAGATGATTTTTCATCTGGCAACATGATGGTGTCCCTCTGAATAGGGACATCTGACAGGTTGGAGAAATCAGCAGACAGGAACCTAATGAAGCTCAGCCAAGGCAAGCGCTGTTCTGCACCTGGGGAGTAATAACCCCACATACCAGTACAAGCTGAGGCCTCCCTCTTTGCAGAGAGTCTGTGTTTGAGCACTTCCTGAGTCATTCTTTATAGCCTGGTGCTTTATCAGTAGTTTCTCACCATGTTCAGGCTGATGTGGCTGAAGTCCTTCCTGCAGCTGCCTGTAGTCAAACCAGTGTAAAAGCATGTGTCTGTTCCTTGGGATAACCTGATGCTAGTTTGAGATACAGCATAGGTGTGTGAAGTTTGGCAGTTCATGAGCTGCTTCAGAAGCAGCTCCTGAGGTTAGACAGTTAAAGTCACTGGGCTAGTAATTATTTAATTACTTCCAGCTGAGAAGCTGAGGAACCTACCCTCAGCACAAGACTACCCACTTCAAGACTCACTGACAGCGAAAGTGGTGAACTGAATCTTGTGAAAATTAGGAAAAGAATTGGTTGCTCGTCAGCCAGGCGTGTGTGCTGTTTAGGTTTGTCACTCAGGCACACAGAATATGTCAGTACCACACAATTTGCTACAGCTTTATGATGTCTCCTGACCCCATGAAAGGGACCTCCAGGGAGGCCTGCCAATGAAACCAGGAGCTTGTAATTCACAAATGTGAATTAAAGTATTGACATGATTATAACTTAACAAAATAAAGACTTTAAATTCAGTATAACAGAAGAGGTAACAATGGGAAGGAAATTTAGTGAGCAAAACTGGTAAAACAGGAAGACAAGCAGCTGGATGTAATGTATACCTATACCCCTGTGCAGGGAAGAGATAAGGAAAACTGGCTGGTTTTCCATGAGCAATACGTTAAAAATATAGTAGCTTGATGCAATGTATACCTAACCACTTTCTTATTGAATACTAACCAAAAAAGGAAAGAAGGGAATGTAGTAAAAATGCTATATAAACCCACTGAAATCTATGGAACAGTGAGGCATTTTGTAGAGCACAGGCTCTAATGCTTTCTCTCAGCCAACTTAATAAACGTGGTTTTAATAGACAAAAATTGTTTGTCTGTTGACCTTTGTTTCAATAACTGGCTCATGATGATGGAATAGCACTGCAAGAATAAATATTTAATTTAGTGTGCATGAGGTGTCCCAGCCAAACTGGTCACATAAAAGCAATTTTTCTTTAGGGGGTTTTACAGCTTTTACCATAAGGGTATGATTTAAATCATCCAATTACCTACTAGTGCATATTTCTAATTATCCAATCACAAAGTATATTTCATAGGCCTTGCAGCATCATCATGCATCAGCATCCTTGTGGTTTATTTGTTAATCCAGATGTTTCAGCTGCTGACTTAGCAAAGTTATCAGGCATCAGCAACAACCTGTGTTTCTTACAGATATGGATCCTTCAGTTAATTTTGTGAGAACAGACGGATCCTTCTGTTAGTCAATCACTTGGTCTTTTCAGTAGGGGTAGGTGGCAGGTCTTGGGTCTGAAGAGGTTGATGCAGTGTTTGTTTGTTAATAATGCTGCTTACTTCTAAGGACTCTGTGGTCTCAATTTACATCACACCATCTAGGCAGAAATGTAAAAAGGAAAAAACAAAGCAACCCAAAGATAAAATTAATTGCAGGACGAAAGACCTGGCAGATAGCAAGCTCTTATTGCTCTAGATGGATGGAGGTAATAGGAAACCCGGTGCTGTGGAATGACTCCACTGATGGCAGCAAGGAGGGAAAGGGCCTTTAAAACCATTGTGCCCCTTGCCTGAAGGCTCCCAACCTCCCCTGTACTTCTTCCAGGCTTGGCAGGACACTTTCTCCCAATTATTAAGCTCTGGAAATGGGGAGTGACAGCCCCGTTTTTGCGGCTGTGGGGTGTTTCAGCGCTCCAGGCCGCTTCGGGAGGCGCTCCCCGAGCACCCCTGAGGCGCTCCAAGGCGGGCCGGGAGCGGGACTACATCTCCCGTCATCCCCGGGAGCCGCCGCCATCTCGGCCCGACCGCCGAGCCGGGCCGGCGTCCCACATTTCCCGCTCCCCGCCGCATTCCCCGGGCCCCGCCGCATTCCCCGCTCCCCGCCATGAGCTGGGACGGCGCCGGCGAGGAAGTCCGGCTCCTCCTGGACCTGTGAGTGCCGCCCCCACACGCTCCCGCCTGCCCGCCCTGCAGAGGGGCTGGGCCGGGGGCCGGGGAGGGGGACCGGGCTCGGCAGGCCTTTGGCGGCGGTGGCGGAGCGGGTGCAGCGAGTGTGGGTGCTGGCAGGGTTCGGCAGCGTTCAGGAGCTGCAGGAGAGGTGGCAGGGTTTGTCAGAGGTGCCCGTTTGGGAGGAGTTACAGGGCAGGTGACAGGGAATGACAGGAGTGACAGGGCTGACGAGGTTTGGCAGGGAGGTAACGGGATGATCCGTGACAGATCCGGATGTGGAGGGACGGCTGAGGATCCCTTGGCCCCAGGGAATCCAGTGAATGGTGTTTTGCTTTGAGTTTTTCTTCATGTTGAGACCGAAATCGGCTAGAGAACAAATTTTCCAACACAGTTTGAAGTGTTAGAAAGCAGGCGTTCTTTATTGCATAGCCGGACATATCTGGAGGATTTTTCCTCTAAGCGGGTATGTCGTGACGCTTTAAAACAAGGTGTTTATTCCATCATGCACATGAGTACACAAGTGTATTTCCTGGCTAACACATAAACATCACTTTCCTAGAACTAATTTGCATGCATCCACCTCCTACTGGAAGTCCTTTTGTGGTCCTAGAGGGTCGTCTGAAGGGGTCTCTGGTGGCCACCAAGTGTCCCCAATGTTGCAAAAGATGACTTTGCCTCGAACTTCTCGTAGGGCACGCGCTGTTGCTTCTTGTTACATAACCTTAGCTCAAAAGCCACTCTATTCTTCATTATCTGTTTATCTGCTGGTTCCAGTTACATTTAGCATCCTGTGTGTCTACTTTTTTATTCTTTTAGCTGATTTGCTAGTTAGTCTTTAAGCTCTATCTTGCAACTTCAAGGGGAACTGAAAATTTCTATTTTCTGCGTTGTCTGTCAATGTCAAATTCCTTTGTGTTCCGGAGGAAGTTAGAAACAGCACAAGAATAAAGTACTGAATTTGAAAGATAAAAGAAAAATAGCTAGCAAAGAGTACAGTTAGTCTTAAATTGTTATTCGTACCTTAAAGCACTGAAGATAAGATTATAGTTGCCATGGTATAGCCAGTAAGTGTTTTATAGTTTCCTATAAAATAGAATTACTGTGAAGACCTTTATAATTTATATGATTAATTGTTTAAACTGCAGATCAGTAATGTACTATGAGAATATCAACCAGCTTTTTGAAAATAATGTGATTTATCTTAATAACCACTCAAGCTAAATTTCATATGCCATGGTAAGAGACAGTTCAGTGCAGCTAGAAGACTTGGCATAGCTCACACTGATTTCCATGTATCTGCATTGGGTTTGGAGTATTTTCTGCAAATTTGAGCTAAGTAGTTGGTCTAGATTTAGAGGCCCCTTTTGAAGCTCGGCTGCATTGGTGAGACAGGCCCCTGCTTTCTGCTCACCATATTGCACAGATCCTGCCTGTGGGCAGGTTCACATCTCTGGTCTTTAGAGATGATAATAAATGGTGTGTTTATTATCTTTGATAAGATTTTTTTTTTTAGAGGTAAACAACTGTTCCTTATTTCTGCAGTCAATTAAAGGAATGTTGTATATAGATAAGGTGCTTAATCTCTAAACAGAGAATGGGGATGGTGTAACCTATGTGTACTGAGACAGAGCTTGGTACAGGTTTCTCTGTTGGTCAGTCAGCCGAGTTCATCCAGCAGTCACTGAGGTTCTGTGAAGGCATGGAATTCTTGCACATCTTCTCTGCAGGAATGAGTTAAAGGTGAGCACGGTGTGTGCTTAGGTTTATAAGGGTCTCTGCAGGCGAGACCTGGGTTTAACTGCCCAGATTCTGCTTGAAATCGGTGTCCTCCATAGTGTCTTCTGCAGTGACCTGCTAGAGATGCTCTTCCTACACTGTGTGAAATTCACTGGGTTTTTTTTAATGTGCTTTCATGCTGGAAATCTTGCTTCTTTCCAGCCTTAAGTCTGTGCTACCCTTCAGATTATAAAGCATTAATATTTTGACCTCTCTAAAGTTTTTAATTGGTGTAAGTTTAATTTCCTGCAGTTTGGTGGCATTCTGATGCCAGACAAGGTTTTGTTGCAAAACCAGTTGCCTGTAGGGACTCCAGAGCTGTGGTTATATGCTAAATTTAATTTGGCATAACTCGAGTCTGCTACTGCCCCCTGCACTCAGCCACTTGTCCTGGCAGTGTTGTTTCTGTGTCCTCTTGAGTTTTAGTCAAGGGGATTTTCATTCACATCAGGTGCTGAACAGCTCACACTGCAACTGAGAATTTCAGAGACAGCATGAGGAAGGCACAGAAAAAAGTGGTTGAGGGGCTAATTTTGCCTTCAGTTGCTTGGGGAACACTTTCACAGGAGGATCAGCTGATTGACCCCAAAGGGCAACAGCTGAATCAGTGGTAGCATGGAGCAGCTGGAACTGATAAGGTCTGAGGGGACCATAGCTGGATGCAGAAGATGACATTTTATGGCTTGATTATTCTAGTTCTAATATGTAATGCCTCTTTTTGACTGTACTGTAACTTTCCTTTATTTCAGATGCCTTCAGTGTTTGACAAAGAACCTTTCCAGATACTCTGCAGATATTAAGTCATTGCCACCCAATATAAAGGATAAACTGATTAAATTAATGAGTAGGCAGGGGCAAATAACTGATGCAAATATCAGTGAGGTAAGAACCCATTCAAAACTATACTGTCTGTTTCAGGAGGGGAAAGTAGCCTCTCTTGCACATCAGTCTGTTCCTGAGTGTAGTGTTTCAAGAAGCTCATGCATAATTTATTATATAAATATTATATAAAGGATTTCAACAACTTGTTAGAAATCTGTTGGTAGAATTCTATTGCCATTAAGCACACAATCTCCATACAATTTATTTAAATTTTGGCTCCTTGAAATATAATGATGCCAGAGCTAGAAACTGAGTTCAATTTCTCCCATCCCTTTTGCTTACCGATGTGTGTCAGTGTTTTGATATGACACCAATTAATGACTTTTCTTCAGCTGTAAATTCAGAGGCACATCTGTTTTGGTGTCTGTTCACTGTTATCTTGTTCAGCCTCAAAGGGAGGCGTGAGAACTGAGGGAAGCTAAAGGTTGGCCTTGGTGAAACAGAAAATGAATGACTCCTTGTGCATTCCTGCTTTGACCTGTAACTCAGAACAGACAAGTATTTTCAGTTTCTCAGAGTCAGAATAGTGAAGCCGAGACTAGAAGCAGAAGCACTGTGGA
Organism: Edolisoma coerulescens; assembly: GCA_013397115.1. NCBI lineage: Eukaryota > Metazoa > Chordata > Aves > Passeriformes > Campephagidae > Edolisoma > Edolisoma coerulescens. Next base: position 302,231 of record VWZW01001228.1, read on the forward strand.
AAACTTACAAACAAAACAATTTAGCTTCAGATAAAATGATTTTGTGCTTACACAAAGTAAGTCTTTGAGTAAAAATCAAAGTCTTATGAATTTATCTTATTTTGGAAAATTTGACTGGACAAAATCTGGTTTAAGATATCTTCTCAGTAAGGAATGATTTCAAAACATCCTAAGAGATTATATAATTAAAGCTATGTGATTGTGTGTGTATAAATGCACAAAATCCATTAGGATGTTTTTAGTTTGGAAACAAACTAGAGACCTTAATTTACAGACTTTTCTGCTGTCTCTTTCTAAAGTCTGATCTGTATTTGTCTTCATTCCGCAGTTGATCAGTGCCTTCTCTTGGAGTCCATTTTCTATGTGACATTGGGAAATTCTGCTCTGGTTCTTTTTTCATGTGTTTTTCCTTTCTCTGTTCCTGCAATTTCCTGCAATTCTATCCTTGGTTGTCATCGTTTTCCTTGGGCATATTATACCTTAGCTTTCCTTGCTAGCAATTTCTCATTTGTATTTGTACATTTCCTTCATGTCTTTTCTGTGTTTTTCAGGGTTTTTTAAAGGATTTTGCTTCAAGTTAAATTTCAGCTGAAATTCTTTTAATCTGAACTTTTGTATAAACTTCTATTTAATCTCTTACCTCCCTGTTCTTGTCCACATTTGTGTTATCATGCCTCTTTTTCCCCCTTACTCTGCTTTTTGCTTGGAGCAGCCATCCGCATGCATGCCAAACTCCTTATTCTAAATCCCTTTTACCATAAAGTTTTATAAAGCCATTCAGCATGTGTCCACAGGATATAAGCCTGTGTTTTTAAATGTCTTTTTCTGTGTGCTGCGTCCAGACAACCCTTTGTCTATCAAAAATTGTTATATATTTGCAAAGCAGCCCATTTTTCTCGTAGTATCTTTGTTGTACCTTGTTAGAGTGAACAAGAGGAGGAATAGGCCTTTAACAAGCCTGTCAGCCATGCTGTTATCTTTGCTAGTTTATAGAAATTTATGTTTTTATCCTTGGGAGTTAAGGAAGGCAGTGGCAAGCTGAAGGGAGTATATGGCTATTGTTACTAAAGTCTGAGGCCTTCCACTGCTTTGGGTCTAACTTTCATAAATGTTCTCTTGGGAAAGATTTCACAAAAATTCCAATCTAGGTCTTGTGGGAGTGAAAGATCCCATTTGATGAGGATTTGGTACCTCCTCATGGTATGGTAATGACAGTGCTTGTTTATGAGCAAAAGAGTGTGTGTGTGGGTGAGAAAAACACGGTGGGGGAAAATATCTTTCAAATATCACACTTATCTGTTATGCAGGTTTAAGTTTTGATCACAGTCAGTATTTTTTTTTTTTTGCACTGCAGATTTCTGCCCCCAGAGTTGTGCTAGCAAGTGAAGGTACTGTCCTGGGTAAACATGTCTGTGCTGGTAGAAGCACTGCTGGTAGCAAGTGAACCACCAAGATTGTATTTCCATTGTTTAAGTAGCAGTATTAATGTGTTCCTACTCTGTATGTGACAGAAACAGTTTGTGCTGTAGGAGCTGAACTGTTGCACAAATAGACCATATTTTCTTTAGAGTTGTTAGTTCCTAGGACTGGTAACCCCACCCTCTAATGAAAAGTTCTATGTGATGTCTAATATTACAAGTATTTTATATAAAAATGCACATGTTTGATGGCATAGCAGAGTTTGACTGAAATGGTGGGTTTTCATTACAGGTATTGCACCCTGCTGTGGAGTCTCTGGACCTCCGAGACTGTGATATTTCAGATAATGCATTATTGCAGCTTTATAACTGCAAGCAGCTGAAAAAAATCAACTTAAACTCTTGCAAGGAAAACAGATTTGGAATTACTTCAGAAGGTGTGTTATCTATGCACAGATAACTGGGATCTTATTTCTGGCTTATTTTTCTTGTTAGATTGGAATAAATTGCAAAGAAAATATCTAGGGTAAATATTGCTTAATAAAAAATCCCCAATGCCACCCCAACACTAATTAAAAGTCTCTTCAGTGGTGTAAGTTACAGGCCTAGAGCACTAATTACCTTAGGAGAGAGCTATCGGGTTACTCTCCTGCTAGATTTCTGGTAAAACCATGCTATGCTGATCGTGTTTTCCACTTTATCTTAATTACTCCTTCCTCAAAACTTGTTCCAGAGCCTTTGGACCTGGTGGGTATGTTAAAGAATGAATAACTCTTTCAAGTGTTGCTTCTTTGGCAGGAGTCATAGCACTGGCTTTATCCTGTCCTTACCTGCGTGAAGCGTCTTTCAAAAGGTGCTGTGATATAACTGACAGTGGGGTTCTGGCTCTCGCCCTCAACTGCCAATTCCTACAAATAGTGAACCTGGGCAGCTGCTCAGGCATCATGGATGCATCTCTGCAGGCACTGGGAGAAAACTGCAAATTTCTTCACAGTGTGGACTTCTCATCTACTCAGGTAGCTACGGTGGCAGTTGGCCAATTGACTTTTGCTTGTTTCTTTTTTTAAGATTGTCATGATGAAGTTTGAAGGGGATCTTTTTAGCTCTACTCTTGACAAGGTTTAGGACCATAGTTTACTTCTAATTTCTCCCTCTTAAGGAAAAGGAGAGGTATATTTTGCTTCTTGGTAGCTGGAAAAATTCACTTATTGGTATTACAGCATGTATGGTGAAACAAAGATAAACTTTTGTTAGAATCTACCCAGGGGTTTTTTTCAGTATCTTTATTTAGTGCGATCATTTTCTTTAAGTTGTAAAGTAATCCAAAATATTCCATTTAAAGAAAGTAGAATCGTGGACAGATTATTGCCTGCTTTCCTTTAGGACAAACTGATGTGGGTAATAATCTAGGATGTCAAACAATACAAGCCCCTAGTTGGAATAAATGCTCCATAATTAAATGATAGTTTAAGAGTGACTGTGCTTTCTGAATGGCTTGTCAAGAGTTTTGTTACAAAGTCAGCACTGTAAGAATGACATTTTAAATGTCAGAAATGGCAGGGAAGAGGATTTAACAACAGTATTTAGCATGAGAAGGGGGAAATGAGCTGCAAAAGCAATCCTGTAACATATTTCGTAATTACAGTGAGATAATGAAGTGAGGGAAAGGTTTTTTGCAGTAAGTGCAGTGTTCAATTTATGCTGATGGTGAATAATTATGTTGAACGTGAGTCCAGTACTGAGCATTCACAATGAAATGTCAGTTCTGGAAAACATGTAGGAGGTTCTTATTTTAGATGCTATTCTTCTTTTGATTCTTCCAGAAGTAGGGTATCAAAAGAGTCTTAGTATTTCATTTGGTAATTTTTATTTATTGCCATTTAACTCTTATTTCTCCAGACTTACTTCATTGCTATTTTATTTCCTTGCCTCTCTTCCTTTATAGAGAATAGCTGTTTCCCTGTGTGTATTGTAAATGAGGTAAAAGCTTCTTGAGTAACTACTTGTTTACACATTTTTTTTCATTTTCTGCTTTGATTACTTTTTTCCCCAACCCAAATTGGTCTAGGTAGAGCAGAAATGCTTTTTAAATCTATAGATTAAAAGTGCTGTGCTCTGACTATATTAGTGTACTCACTGTTAAATGAGACAAGGAAGCTGCAGAAATAGCAGCTACACAGCTGGAAACATCCTTGCAGAAAGCCAGGCTGGATCACATGGCAGGAAAATGAAATAGTATTTAATAGAATGAAAAAGAGCCACCTTGGATAATTTTCTCTACAAGTTTAATTGGGAAGAAAATACTGTAGTGTGAAGTGTATTCATTGACTGCAGGGAGTGAATAAATTAATATCATTTTCGCATCCAAATAGCTGTGTTTGAAAAAATTGAGCTTTATTCCATTGTGGTTTTTTCTCCAGGTAACAGATGATGGCGTTGTAGCACTAGTGAGTGGAACTTGTTCAAAGAATTTAAAGGTAACTGACTTAACCTAATAACAAAGGGATGAACAAAAGAAAATACCTGCATTTTAAAATTATAATTACTGTTATCAGCAGCACTACTTCTGAGAGAGGGTTTTACTGACTTTCATTTCTGTTCTCTTTCAAGATCCTTGGAGTTTATAAATCGGAAAGACTTTCCAATAAGAGAATTTTTTTTTATTTTTACCCTATGATCTCCAAAGTATAGTTTACCAAATCCTAATTTCACTAGGTTTGATGGTCTTCTTTCTGCATTTTTTCTTGTATGTTATATTTATTGATGGGTAAGGTAATTTAGAGGAGGGGGAAAAAGCTGGTAATAATCTGTTTATTTATTCTGCTTTTCATCTTTTCTTAGCATGTACAAGAGGTAGTAGGTGTACAGCTGCAGAGAAATGAAGAAAAGAGCAGGGTTTAGTCTAATCTTGAAGAAGTTCTTTGACTTCTTATAGGAACCATGTAGATAAATAGAAATACCAGGAACTTCAGCAGAGGCTCATAAATCTTTCCTATTTTGGGAAACACCAGAATTTAGTTTGGGTTCTGTTCTCCTGGACAACCAATTGGTAGTAGAATGTCATAGGCAAAGTGATGGGACTCAAACATCATGGAATCTCACTAAAGAGTTTTGTCAGATGTCTTGAATGGTAGGTGTGTGTTGGAAAAACTCAGGTTTATGTTTTTAGTTTAGACTCTTTACAGAAAACCTGTCTTATTTTTCCTTAGGGTATTTTCCTGGTCTGTACAGGACCACATATGAGGTCAGAGCACAGAGGTCATAATTCCTTCTGGTTGGGGATCTCTGAAACTGGTTAGGCAAAGGAAAGCTTTGCCTCTAAAACTCTGTGTGCTCTGACAGGCTGCTGTCATTCCTATTTTCCTAACAGGAGATCCACATGGAGCGCTGTGTGAATCTGACGGACGTCGCTGTGGAAGCCGTCCTTACCTGTTGTCCCAAGATACACATTTTTCTGTTCCACGGATGCCCACTGATAACAGGTAGGTCCAATCACAAAAGGAGTAAGAAGATAATTACTTGCTCTCATACCTTCTTGCTTTCTGAAAAAGCACACTGTACTCCTAAGTAATCCCAAACAAGTAATAATTTACTAGATAAAATAATCATTGTACACTGAGATTTTCAAAGCAAGGTGAGAGTTTTGCTTTGAGATATGGCAGTCTTCAGAGGGGATTCTTTTTTTGTTTGGAAATCGGATTTTTTTTTCCCTTTCAGCATGCTGACGAAGACCCAAAGACTTCAGAAAAATGTTAGCATCTTAAACCCCCACTCTATTCCAAAAATGTGAGACAGCATCCATTCAAGAAACAGTGGAATGGAGTAGGACAGCCTGTGGGTGTTTTAACTTCTCTTTATTGATGATGCTTTACAGTTAGGTGATTGGAGAAAGAACCAAGAGGTTTTGGATTACTACAGATGTATCTGAAGTGTGATACTGTGATAGCAAGAGAAGCATAAACGCAGATGTATAATTCCGTTGCTGTGTTGTATACCTAATTCCAAACACCACCTCTATATTCTGAATGAGTAACAACAAATTCCTTTGTTCTTTTTCAGATCGTTCCCGAGATGCTTTAGAGCAACTCATCATATCAAACAAAATCAAGCAGCTAACGTGGACTGTTTACTGATTATTTATCCTGTACATGTGAGTGTCAAGTTTACAGGTGGGAGAGCTCCTTCAGCAAACAAGCACCTTGGAGAACTAGCTGGTGGCTTCTGTACCACCAGGTTGCATCCCTCCTGCTTCCCACTGGAGGTCTCCGTTGCCATTCCAGTCCTTGCCTGTGAGCCTGGGCTTCCCCGTTGTCTCTCCTTTGAGCCCTGTATGTCTTTGCATTGATCATTCTTCATTAAGAGGAAAGTTAAACTATAATTAATATTATATGGAATATATTGCTCAGGCTTCCCAGAGTGCTGGATTTGGCTGCTACGTAGTGTCCTTTAGCAGTTAGCTACATGTACAAACCCAGTTTAGATAAGTCTGTGTTCTGAGTTTGTATTCTGGGATGGTTCTTGCAACTAAAAGTACTGAGCCCAAACATAACATTGACACACAGAAGTGTCTGTGAAGTTGGGAGTTCAATCTAACAAAAATCAACAAGACAGAACTGGTGAATGGAGGTGGCATTAACAGCAATACAAATATACTTTCAGTAGTAACAAAGAATCTCCTTTCACCATCTACTTTTGCTAGGTCTGGAATGAAAAATGTAGGTACCTTTCTTCTGATGTTAGTGATGCTGCAGATTTCTGTTCTTGTTTACCATCAAATATTTGCTGGATTTTTACACATCCAAAACTACAGCCTGTGAATGTGTAAACATAAACTTGCTTTGGAATTGTTATGGTGACTTTACAAATTTCAGAGTAGTACCTATGACCAAGAAAAGGATTTTATATATGAGCAAATATTAATTTGCTCTGGCTTTTGCCCGTGTTTCTACATGAAAATCCTTTTAGGGAACAAAACACGGGTACTCATAAGCATATCTGTGAGTGAAATAGGACCAAATGTAGTGTCTGAGCACTTAAATCTCAGGATGGTAGAGTGTGTGTTCTGCTGTATGCAGTTCATTATATATCCAGGGGCCCCCAGAAGCTGAAAATATCAATAAATATATTGCTCAATTATAGTCTTATTAAAAAATAGTTTCTGAATTGTAGAATGAATTTATTACATGATGGAGCAGTGCTCTCATCACAATTATAAGTCATGTTCCTTGGCTTTCTTGAACCAGCATAACCTCTAGTGAGAATTCTATGATTTCTGCATTAAGCTCCTTAATGCCAACCATTTTAGCTTTGTAAGGGCATGGAGCACCCTGGGTTCATCCTCTGGATCTGGAAGTAGAAGGGTTTAGCTAGGGTGGTCTAACATGGATTTGATGACATTTGAAAACCTAAAAAGTTTAGGCAACCATAAGGAATATGTTTACTTTACCATTTAACTCTTGTCGTAGCCTGGCTAAAGTGTTGCAGAAATAAAGCAGTCTTACATTAATCTATTTAAAGTTCAGGTCTAATTGCATGGAAGGTATTTTTTGTTGCCAATATTAAAGGATATTATGATGTCTGACAATAATCTTTGTTCTTCTGTTGATTATATGGTTCATGAAAGTGCAAGTCTATTTAGAAAAGTTGTTCAGGTCTAAGTAAAAGCATATTTTTCCATGGCCAGAGCCTAAATCCCTTACTCTTGTTGCGTGGCTCAGCCCAGTGATGAATGTGTTCCTGTGATCCCTGTGGGTGTAACTGCACCAGTACAGACCATTGGTGCAAGAACGAGTTGATTTTGCTACAGTAGCCACAAGCATCTGACAGCTGTCACTGCAGCAAATCCTTGCACCAGATAGAGGCCTAATAACCTAATCTACCAGGTTTTATTTCCTTTTTTTTTTGGCTAAAGAGTAGTTTATTGTCATGGCCTGTGGAATCCCTGGAATCAGTCAGGGCCCATGATTCCTTTGAACACTTGGACAATAAATCTGTGTTGCACTATTTTTGATATTGAATCATATAGCTGATTAGGCAGCCCTATGAAACAGTGCTACTGCTAACCTCAGTGGCAAAGTTGTCCTTTTTCTCCTTGCTAATATAACCTCGGATTTGTCATATTGAAAGCAAATGCAGCTTACACTGTATCCTTAAGTGTGCCTGTAGATTTACCATCTTCCCCTACAGCCTCTTCTCAGTGTGTAACCTAGTGGTACATCCTCACCTGGTGCTTGAAAAGCTGTACAACACTGCAATGAGGTAACACCGTATATTTAGGTTTGAAAGTTTAATTTAAGTTATTTTAAATCCTTCAGCATTAGAGCTGGAGTCTGCCCTTAGGTGTTTAGTATTTGCATAACTCTACTGGAATGTTTTTTGGTTCAGGTTAAATCACAGTAATTTTCAACAAATGTTTACAGGCACGGGGTGAAGTGGGAGAAGAACCTCATGTATGTGCTTACCACTTCATATTCTGTGTTGTTTGGACATTGTTATTGTTGTGAGCCTTGCAGAATATTCCCATATTGTTATGAAGATTAAAGTTTGGAAGTTGGCTGTTTGGATAGTTCTGAAAACTTGTTGGATTATAGAACCATGTACATCTGACTGTGCTCCTAAACCTCCTACTTCATGAATACCATGGTTTTCTGAGTGAGTACCACACTTTCTCACATTTGTAAGCTTCCACCATAGTACATGGTAGTGGGATAGTTGTAGGTGCATTGTGTTCTATGGTGCAGTTATTAGCTCCCCATCACTCCTTGTTCAGTAATTCACTGTTAAAGTTAACAGTTCCTGTAAGACTGCTCTGAAACCATTGGTTTCTTCTTCAAATGGCTACAGTTACAGCATCTTACCTGGGGATCAGGTGGGTTTTTTTGACCATGTTTAGCAGATAAAACCGGTTCTTAGTAGGCAGATAAAACTGAGAATGATTCTGGAGTTTGTCCAGCATCTCCTCAAGAGAAGAGCAAAATAGTTATATCAGACTTTTATTCCCTGTTTTTATTTAGTTACCCTCTGTTTGTCACAGAAGTAAAGATTTCTGCATCCCTCAGCAGCTTCCCCAGATGACAGATTGCCTGGTTTACCCTTGCAAAGGGTAATGTAGGGAACGTAGATCATTTGACCCCACTCTTGAGGGGATGAAGTTACCCCATAGCTGGTACTATTTAGTCACTTTCCATTTATTAAAGCTTTTACACTGGCTGGCAGTCAAGAAGCAGAGTTTAGATTTGGGTGCAGCTCCTACATAATCACTCTGGCAGCTTCAAGGAAGAGGAAATTTTTATTATAGAGGAAAAGGGGGAGATTCCAGTTAGTTACTTTGACATTCAGAGATACCCAGAAAAAGAGCAAGGCACTTTAAGTTGAGCATATAATGAGCTAGTATAGTGGAGAATTTGATGAAGGACAGCAATAGTTTTCTCTGTAAATAAGCTGCAAAAGCCTGTGGAAGCAGTGCAGTAGTCCTTCAGCCACAGCCCTGTCCCCACAGCAGAATGCTGGACATCCAAAACATTTCACAGTAATGTCAACAAGACACAAATATACTGAGAAACATCAAGCATGCAAACTCCTACATGTAAGTTGTCTGTAGACCTGCACTTCAGTTGCAGGCCCCTTTGAACACAGTTTGCATGTAGCTTTTACCTCAAATTGAGCAAAAGCCTCAGTGAGTATGACTGAAATCAGTCCAGTGAAGGTACAGTAATCTGCTTCACATTAACAGATAATGTTCCCTGCTTAATTCCCATTTTCATTTTATATACCTGCAAAAAGCCAACCGAGTGAGACAAAATCTCATAGAAATCCAGCTTCAGGAGTCTTCTAAGCTGTTTGAGGGCTGATAACTCCAGACGATACTTGATGTTAGCCCATAGTTTTCTTGTCTCGTGTACTCAGGAAGTGAATATTCTATAACTTTGTGCAGCTGACTGCGAATGCTGTGGCTTAAAAACTGATGCCTGCCAGGGTCACCAATCAGCACTTCAGTCTGGTGTATCCTGATGCACTTCTGCAGCCAGTGATGCAGCCCATCAGCAAGCTGTTCATCATAAAACATATCTCCTAGAACTATGAGGTCCCAGTTGCCAGCCTCTGAATTAATGATGTTCTTAATGGTGATGGGGAAGGGATTCAGGTGGTTGAGTTCACAGTTCAAGATCATTGCCATTCCTGCAACTGAAGAAAAGTCAAAGGAAAATTAAAGTTACATTTTAGGATTCTGCCATTCAGCCCGCTTATATATTCCTGTGACACATCTTTCAATTTCATCTCTTAAATATTTTTATTTATCCTATCTAAGGGGCTTCCACAGTTTTCATTATGAGTCAAAATCTAGCTTGAAGTGATGAAAGTTTATTCTCATTACACCAAGACACAGGGAAGAACTATTCCTAGAATGGATACCAATGGAAACTGATGATGGAATTGAAGTAGAATATAATAACTGCCTTAATCTATGGGTGTACTTCCTAACTAATGAGTAATTAAGCTACGAATAAACTGCATTCATAAGTCAATTATGGAAAGACAGAGTCTAGAGGAAAAAGGCAAAATCTAGGCCCTGATGTACATGAAAGTACAGGAAAATGCTATGGTCATAGCGAGAAGCCAGGTTGCTGCTTGTGCTTGGAGTTCTCATCCAAACCAGCTGTGCTGGTGTATGGACAACACCTGACAGAAACTCTGCTGCTTGTTCTAAGGAGCTATGGAAATATACCTGGGCCAAGAGAGGCTGGTACAACCCAGCTTCCAATACTGGCAAAATCCATTCCTTTTTTCAGCATTCTTAGGATTCTGTTTGGAACTTGAATTTCTCCCAAATGGAGCAAAGAAAAGTCTGTGTTAAAGGTGCTTTAAAAATTAGTAAGTATCTTTACACAGAGATGAAAAAAAAGACCTTACTGGGGTCAATGTCATTGGCAAGGACTTGGGATGCACCACTCATCACAGCAGCTATTGCTGTTGCTCCACATCCACTTCCAAGATCCAGAACCGATCGTCCTTTAACCACATGTGGGTTATCTAAAATATACCTGAAAAAGAAAAGCTGTTAAAGCAGTGCACAAGATCATGCAAGTTTCTCGGGTTTACGTTGCACTGCATAAGCATGTTTCTTGCCAAACATGTAATGAAGTGTGGTACCTTAACACTATTCCACATGTGCAGCTGCCACAAAGCTCCTTGTCTCTGATGATATAAAAATCAAGAACCAATCAATTTTCTCCCTTACTCCTCTCCCACCCACAAACAAAAAGAAATTCAGCCAAGTAAGCAACATTTTATGTCAATCAGCTCCTTCTCTGACAGGTGAGCTTATCTGTTATGTCCACACAAATTGGTAAGTAGACACTTCTAGGTAACTAGAATTCATCAGAATGTATGAGAAATAGTTAAGTAAGAATTTGTAGAAATTAAAAGCAATCTGACTGAACAAACATGATGTATTCACAGTGAATATGGTTCCCACCCATCAACCTAAAACCCTGCTTATGCAACTGCTTGGAAGAACGGGAATTTCTCCTCTTTATTTTCCTGAGCCATGCAGACAGAGGTGCAAATACTTCGAGATTGCTTAGTGTTGTTCTTGAGTAGCAACAAGAAAAAGAATAGAGCTGTGGTGAGCAGAAAGGGTATCTTCATCTAATTGCTGACACCTGCCAAGAGAAATCCTGAAAAACCTTTAGGCTGGAAGTGGGCAACTGACAGAATGCAAGCAGCAGTTATTGTTAAATACTATGAATCATATTATAACCATTGCAGAGGGTTCAGAACTTTAACAACTGCCTTGAAATTCAGTTTGCTGCAAAGGGGAAAGCCCCAGGTTTCAGGGAGAAGAGCCCTGGGTGAAATGAATTACTGCAAACTGTCATATTTTACTGCCAATTTCCATAACTTCTTTTGAAGTAGAAACAAGAAAGGATTCTACGTTTGTGTTCTCTTCTGACAGGGAGAGTGATGGCTGACTCTTCACACAGGGCTACTGGTAAGCAGAGCTTTTACAGGGGGATTCCAGTGCAGATAACTGTAACAGAAATGTTAAGACAAAATGTGTACATTTGGAATGGATGGATGGAAATGTCTGGGCCTGGCAGCACGAGCAGGAAAGGCACCAAGAGGCCTAGTAAGAGGGTCAAGTGCAGGACATTTGTGTCGAGGCTCAGCAGCTCAGGTGTTTAGCAACATTCCCCTAAGGCCATCACTTCCCTAAGGACAGCCCCTAGTTTACCAGCAGGACCAAGGACTGCTGTGGGATCTCGACAGAAGTGCTCTGTTTCTCCTTTCTAGGGGCTCTGCTTGGATTGGCCATGACTTTCCATTAGTAATTTGTGTAGGGCATGATGTGGCCCTAATTCTGCAAATGCCTTGTTTCCAGCTGAGTGGTTACTGAGTTAGTGCTGCTGATTGTAGTGACTCAGGACAGCTGGATGCTGCTGTATCCCCTGGCACAGTGCACACAGTGTCTCTGCCCTCCTGGCTTAATAAGGAATCTCAGGTTACCCAAGAGGAGTAGCTTGAAATAGGAGACTCCTGATGCTGTGGGAACGCCAGCTGTGAAAGGAGGACAGTTATGGAGGCAACCATATGTTCTCATGCTCCCTTTTTACTCTCCCAAATAATGCAGCTGATTTCTGACATTTCTTAGTACATCAAACCAGTGCATAGACAGTAAAACAATAAAGTAGTGAAATGTCAGATAATTATTATTGCCACCCAAACATCTGAGCATATGCATCATGATAACAAATTGTAGAGATTAACTTATCTATTTTATTTACCCCATGTTTAGGAGCACTCTAGTTTATATATATGGCAGGCTAATCAAGTCATAATTTAACAGTAAGACTCATCTTTTACCTGGTCAAAACTGCCTTCTTATTTATGCTTTCTTGCAGAAAAACAGTAACGCCCCAATTCAGATTCTTTCCTTTCATCTATGTGGGGACTCTCTGACAGCTTGTTCTCTGCTGTAAAAATTAAGATTTTTTTTTTTCCTGCTGTTTAAAGTGAGAGATTTGATTTTACAAAATAAAAGAACTCTTAACTACTTCTTGGGAATCAGGAACATTAAAGACATTTTGACAGTCAGTGGCCAAAATCAAAATATGGCTTCTGATGTGACTAAAAGCCGCAATAAGTCTCGACAATAAGGCTGCTGAAATCCTAGATGAGGGGAGTGATTCAGGCTAACCAGCACTCCCAAGTGCATCAGCATTAAACTACTTTTCTCAACAGACCAGATGCACATCCACACTCCTGTCTGTCTCCAACAAAAAACCCACATATGTTATGACCAAACAGCAATCCTCTTGTTTGGAGTGATAGAATTAAACACCTCACTAGGTTCTGATGGCAACTAAACAGCTCTTCCACGGATCCAAATTCAGCCCCATTGTCAGCACACGCATGGCCACTAAATATAACAAATTTCTACTTAAAAGACACAAGTTATTTTGCACAGCAGGTGCTGGAATTCGCTGCCAGCCAGCAGAGATTGAAACACTCCAGTACAAGCAGAGAGGAGGATGGATAATGCGCCCATAATATGCAAACACACATGACTAGGAATTGCTACAATCAGAGCCAGGTCTGACATCCTGGCACACTGGACTTACAGCTGAGGTGAATTGTGCTGCGTACCTGGAGAGGGCTTGGCCTCCTGGCCAGTAAATTGCCCAGAAGGGGTCCCCATAAGGCCACAGGTCAGGTTTTTCTCTCCAGAACCTGCAGCGAGGGGTGAGGAGGCGCAGCCGGATCTCTGGTGTGAGGTGCCCGCTGTTGGTGACCTCGGTGTTCTCCTCCAAAAATGCTCTCACCTCGGGGTCCAGAGACTTGCCCGCGCTCCAATGGCAGCAGCGCTTCCAGCGCAGAGAGGGGCCTCCCCTCCTGCTTCTCCAGACCTTGCCAAGGGTGTTCTGCCTGCCCAAGAGGAGCAGCCTCTTCCAGCCACGGAAGGCCATGCTTCCCCAAGGACACCAACCTTCCCCAGGAGAGCTCGGAGCACAGCTTATCTGAAGCAAGTGATGGGACAGAAAGGTTCAAACAAACTCACAGGATGTGTTTCATAGCGATGGATGATGATTCCTGAAAGGAGAAAAACGCTGCGTGAGTGATGTTTGTTCAGTGACTTCAAAGCTTTGCATGACCAGGGGCTTTAAGAAGAGGAGGTCCCTGTGCTCTTGGGCCCGTGAGCACGTGCCTTGACCCTGCCCAGTCTTAAGTCTGAAAGAAGTGGTATTCAAGTGAGAAGCTATCAAGAGACCTCTTCAGAACTCTGAACTTATCCAGTGAGAAACAACCAGTTAGTGGGACAGCTGATAGAGATAAAAATTAAATGTGCAACCTTTTAACATCTCTTTCCCTCTGCCCTGGAAATATACATACAGCAATCTACTCCCATTTAAGGTTCTTCCACCGAATCTTCAGATTTTGCAGGAAGACTCTGGCACTGCAGGGCTTTTGGACATAGCAATAGTTATCAGTAGGTTGTTTGAAGAGACAGCATTAATTACCGGTTTTATAATGGTGATGAATCTTTCATACAAAAGCATCTTTTTAAAGGCAAGCAATTAAAGGATTTCCTCTCTCTCTCTCTGAGATTTATCAATCTGCCAGCTCCAAAATTGACAAAAATAGAAAAAAACCCAAAAACTGATCTTAACCAGAGTAGTCCCAACTCATTGCATTTCAGTCTGTATTTTAAAGGATTGGTTAGTCTTATGGTGCAATAGTCTCATGTGGTTGCTGTCAGCTGTAGAAGAAAGCAGATCTCCAGCCCTGTAGCCCACTCTGAGAAACTATATAAACATGCTCCAAGCTGTCTGAAGAGACAAACTGAATCCAACACATTTAAATGAAGTTTTTAAAAGGTGATGCATTCAGACTGGACGGCCTTCTCACACTGCTCAAGGTGTGTAGCACACTTCACACAAGCAGTGAAGGAGAATGAAAGATTGGTATGTCAGAGTTTAGATTCATTTAAGAATCAAGAGAATGGAGAGTGGAGAGCCACAGCACTGCATTGAGAGGCAAAGGAAGAACCTCTCAGCATTTCATCACCAAACTTTCCTCACCTGCCATCTCTTGCAGACCCTGGACCTTTCCTATGCTGATCCTGCAAGTACACTCACCAAGAAGTGGCCTGAAGGGAGAGGAAATGTTTTCCAGCCTTCCTGCTTAGATCTCCTTCACCCATCCTTTAGTATTTCCATATCCTTTTTCCTTCCCCACCTTGCTGTCCAATTTCCTTTCAATAACTCAGACTTCATCGCTTCAGGGCATAGCTTTTGAACCTCCCCTGAAACTGATGACCAGAGAAGCATTTCAGGCCTGTGCTTCCACAACAGCAAGACTGCAAGTACAAACAGACAAGAAACTGAACTCCTTGTTTTGCAATTGTTTTCTCTCTTCTGCGGTGGTTTTCACAAAACAGCAGAACGATGCATGAGGAAAAACAACTGTCATCCCACCCCTGACAATTTTTCACAACAGAAAAATCATGGACAACTTCACCACCTGAGAGCTGTGCAAGGTTGTCCTTAAAACTAGACAAAGGGACAACAGGAAGAATATCCCAATGAAACAGTCTTAACACTTTGTATTTCATTAGATCAGTTTTTCTTTATTTGTCTGTATCTTTAGGAAAAAATTCATACATGTTTAGTGGTATTTTTGTTGTGTGCTGGCCTCTGCTCTAAGTACTGGCTTTAGTTTCATCACTTACCAAAACGTTAAGCTGTGAACTTCACACTCTGCTATTTAGACTGATACTCCAACTTAATCTTTGTTTAAATCATTGGCTAAAAGCTTTATGTTTCTATTACAAATAAATACACACGATCAAACATTTTGCATTTTTCCACACTGGAGAATGCCATTCAGCAGAGTCCATGTAATTAATGAATGCAATTAGCAAATGCCTTCCTTCTTGAAGGCAGAGCTCTATAATCCTCATCTGTCTAAGGGAAGCATGATGTTAACTGCAATCAATTGGAGAGATAAATCTTGTCAGCAAATGCTGTATGCTGGCTTTTCTCCATGAATTGCTGCAAATTAGCAGGGCTGAGATTCTGTAGCGTTTATTTTGCATGGCCTGTCACGATGGTTACCCGCCTGAAATTAATCGTTGGTAGAGAAACACCTGCCAAGAGCTTTGTGCTCAAAATGCCAAACTGAGCTTAAGCGCTTAGTGAGGGAAGGCATCAGGATGGATATCCCTGCGTTTGACACTCCTGGCCCACCCATTTTACTGGGAATAAAATCAGGGTGGATAGCAGGATGGATATCCCTGCATTTAACACTCCTGGCCTGCCCGTCTTACTATAAAGCATAGCATCAGTGGGCAAGGAGCACTTGGACAAGAAGAAAAAACGTAGTAAAACCCACAAGAAAAAC